>JAVJIF010005816.1:0-189801 GCA_038442645.1 Agave tequilana | reverse complement strand
ACTAAAGCCATTTTGGACCACTGAGCTTGCATCCCAAGCTGAAATTGTGTTGAGTCTTTTCGCACTATCATACACCTGACCATCGCCATCCACACACCAAAAAAGTTTAAATGAAAAAAATTATTAAAATTATTTAGGGATCTTTATACTTATTGTTTATATTCTCACCCCTTATATACTTGTAAATACCCTTTTGAAAATTTCATTTTCTATCTCTATTTTTACTCTTTTCTCCCTCTCCCTTAGCCTATACCGAGTCGACGGAGACGTGATATCTTTTCTTCTCCTTATTTATTGCATTTGCATTTATATGACTAAGCATGAGGACAACGCATTAGATAGGTGGGGAGGTGCTAACGTTCTTTCTTTTCCTTTTATTAAAAAAAACTCCTGAACGAAAAAAAGATTTTTTATACTCTTTCTAAAAATTCCAAAAGGTGTAAGAATTAAGGAAACCTTATTAAGGAATCTTTATTTAGCTTAAATAAAAAAGAAGCATTAGTTTGACTAAGAGTTGAGGGACAAGGAAAATAACTAATACCTTTTATTTAACCTAATAGAATATGCATAAACCACACATACACGCTGGGATTTAAAGACACAACTTTGAAAAAAAATCAATAAGCTGAATAATTATGCCTCAAGAAACATGATTACTAATGCCATAAAAAATATATAATAAGTAAATCTTGATTTCGTGGCCTACTCTGCTGGCATACTTGACCTGAGGGGTATTTTTCCACCTGGTGTCCAAAAAACATCTTGTTTGAGAGTCATCATTTTGATATGTGTTACATAAGTAAAGTAGAAAGCCTAAAGAAACTAGAAATAAACATATCGAAAAACATTAATAAAATTAAATGACATTTAAGGTTGAGTTGAGAAATCTCAAGCACATCACACTTACACATTATGCATATCTATCTAAAGTAAAATAAAAGAATGAGTTAGAAGTACAAAATCCTTTCTAAATTCAAAGAAAATCATATTTTTTTCTTTTATGAAGGCTAAAGTATAGGAGGACTTATGAGGGCTAAACCTAATTCTTATATCATTCAGTCATTTTTACTTAGATGATTTGAAAGTTTTTTTTCTTAAAAGAGGTTTGCTAACAGCTAACATTTTCTTCATTGGATTTTGTAGGTGCAATCCGCTGAAAACCCTCAGGAGGCAACACTCCTCCTCTAGGGGAAACCTAGAGGTTTAAAGTTTGTTGCATATGCTCAGTGCAATCGTGTCACCTGCGAAAGTGATGTGATAATTCTCTTGTTTTTGTTTAGCTCGGAACGAGCAAAAAGATAAGTGTGGGGGTGTGGTAGTCCCAATATTGCATAATTTTTACCACATCTGCACATTTAACTTATATAAAATACTGGTAATAATGCTTTGCTTGTGTCATCTTAGGTCTATGGTGTGCAATGAAGAAGAAGACCCTAAATTATCATTTAATGGGTGCTTAAAGGCCTACAAATTAGTCATTGACCTTAGGAGGAGATTCTGTTAGACCTGGGGGCTCAAATCTGAAATTCGAAAAGTACAACTGACAGGGGACCAAAGCAACCACACACAGCAGGCGGCGCTACGGCGCGCCACCCTGGTACAGTCACAGAAATGTGGCTCTGGCCACATTTTCGCAGCAGTACTGGCGCGGCTGCGCCAGCGTCTTGGGCCAGGGGTTGTCCCCCTGGCCCCCTTTCCTCTGGTGCTATAAATCCCCCCTTGGGGGTTCTTCAGGGAGATATCCAGAGAGTTTAGGATCTTTATGTTAGTTATTTTTAGAGTTATAGTTGTTGTATTCTCTTCTTCTTCTAGTTTAGTTTAGCTATTAGAGTGAAAGAGAGAGAAAGAGAGTGTACACAAGTTGTATTTGAAGTTGACAGCTTATACAAGTATTATTTCTCTTTCTTCTTTCCATTACTTATTATTTTCATTTGCTTTTACTTTCTTATTTTAGTGTAATACTCCTTCTCTTACATCTTCTCTCTTATAGTTTTCTTCTCTACTCATGTCTAACTAACTCTTTCATTGCATAGCTAACTAACTGCTAATCTACTAATCTCTAATAACTTGATTGATAAACAAATGAATCAATAGTGTCAAAACAAGCCTTGTGCAAACGAGAGCTATGACATTTTAAGACGAGGGTTCTAACTCTAACTTACTTATAATATTCCCTTTCTTATATTTCGTGCTTACAGGGTTTTAATGATTTATAAATTGTAAACTTTACTTATCTTTGTAAGTTAGAGGTATTCCTATTAATCTTTACCGATACCAGTTGTACACTTGTTTTTCCCTTATTCCCGCCTTCAATTGGATCTTGATAAGGAATGTTCAAGTTTATGCCATGTAAAGCTAAGTTAAAGGAAGAACTTTCATTCGATTTCTAACGTGAGTAGTTCCTATGCATAAAGGTTTCGCTTGCTTATGATCTATAGTGAGCCTACATCTTCAAGAAGTTAGAGATTAGTGGGAGTACTTAGTAGAAAGTTAGCCATACATTTTTACCATTAAGAAAATTCACTTTTACAAACCAACAAATCAATCCAAACAATTTTGAAACAATACTTGTTTTCATTTCAATTCTTTACTTGAGACAAAGTACTTTTTCTTTAGTTTGAACAATGAAGCCGCATCAAAGCTTCCATCGCTCTCCCTCCTTGCGTATATGACCCTATAGCCACTTTGCTAGTACGGAAGAATCGCAAAGCAGTAATAACGACCCACATCCTTTATTAATATTTGTGCATGCTTTTTGCCGATTTGTTTAGATCAAACACTGAATAACTGGTGGTGGGGATGAATACTAATGTTTGTGAAATCATGACATCTATTAGTCGACTAACCTGAAGGATAGGTCAACTAATCTGTCTACATCAGCTTGTTATTTCTTGTTTATATCTATTAGACAGCCATCATTTGTGAGTTGTTATAAATATGCAATTTTATGATACTCATTTATGTTAATGATTTTGAAAATATTGCATGTTGTTTTTTCTGCAGATTTGTGATACTCATTCATGTTAGTGATTTTGAGAATATTACATGTTATTTATTATGCAAATTTGTGATACTTATTCATGTTAGTGATTTCGAGAATATTGCATGTCATTTATTATTAATTTATCAGAGGAAGGGACCGAGTCGAACGGAGGTGATCAAAGATGGTGTATTATTACAAAAAAAAATTTATCGGAGAAAAGGACCAGGCGGAACCAGAGGTGATCGAAGACGATGTACTATAAAAAAATTTATCTGAGAAAAGAACCGGGTGGAACCGTAGGTGATCAAAAATGATGTATTAATAAAAACAATTATCAGAAGAAGGGACCAAATAGAACCTGAGGTTATCAAAGACGGCGTATTATTAAATTATCGGAAGAAGGGATAGGTGGAACTAAAAGTGATCAAAGACATTGTATTAAATGTGTGTAGTATAAATTTTGATGTTTTGATTATTACTATGTCATTTACAAGCATGCATATATATTTATTGGTGTTAATTATTGTTTGAATTTAATTGTTTTACTCTCTGAGCCATTGGGAATGCTCGAAATGGAAACAATTGTAGACTAATTGGATGATTCTTTAGATAATAAAATAAAAAAATCTTAATGGTATTCCTGAATATATACTTGTAATATTTCATATATGGATGCGATTGTTTATAGCATCTGGTATATAGATGTGCTTGTTTATAATATTTGATATATGAATGTAATTATTTATGGGATCCAGTATAAGATGTGGTTATGGCGTGTTATATTATGGATGAACATACGATTATAAATAGGGTACTATCATGAGCGGTATGTTAACGATCCCATATATAATCACCTCAATTTTCATAATCATCAACTTACACTTATTCATTCAAACAATCTCCAAAAATTTCAGCAGTATTTTTTTAAAAAATATAGTCTACCTCAACACGATAAATCAATTTCGGTAACATCAGCCTACTTATAATTCCAAATTTTCATCATATAGCTTATCTCAAAGTCAATCAATAAAATATATATATGAGATTACTTCTCTTGATATAATATTCTAGCTTAAAACTATTTATAAGTTCTACTCAATATATAAACTGCAATCATTCATATTTATCTTTAGTTATCAAAGTATATCACTGTCTACTATCACTAGCACAACCCACAATTACTAGTAAAATCAGAGTTTACAAAAGGAATACATTCTACAATAAATATATACATCATCTCAAGGGAACATCATTGCAGCTCTAAGACAGACCTTCGCCTTGTCGTGACCTAAAAACATCAATCTGTGGTGGGATGAGCTCAACAGCTCAGTGAGTAAAATCAGTCAAAATAAAATTTGCATTATAATACCATTATAATTCAAGTATGATGCAGTTGAACAAATTTCAAGAATCAGTTTCAATTATCTTCCTACTTAGGTTGATAGTGCAGCTTAATGGATCATAGATTCTTTCTGTCATTCGATACTTATTATATTCATTTTTCTGAGTACACATGATCAATTTCATCAGCATACTATATCATGTATTATACAATACTTAACATAATCATCTATCTCTTATAACCACCTCTCCTATATTCAGTTCGTAGCATATTCATATTTCACATATAACTCACGGTCACAACACAAGTCTCGGAGTGTATAATCTTACTCATTGGATTAGTTTACAATTCATTATTGTTCCCCCAATATACATATGACATCATATACCACTCACAATAGTATCCATATATAATTATATGTTCATACATGATGAAATACGAGACAATCACATCCATATACCGCATGTCATAAACAATCATATCCATATACCGGATGTCATAAATAACTGCATTCATATACCGGATGTCATAAATAACCACATCCATAATTCGGATATCATAAACAATCATATCCATACCCCGGATATCATAAATAATCACATCCATATATCGGATGTCACAAACATCTATTCATGCATACTTCAATAAAATAATAGCAATACTCCCTTTCAATCACCTTCGGTTCAACCGGTCCCTTCTTCTGATATAATAAATAACAGCAAAATACTCCCTTCGATCACCTCTGGTTCAACCCGGTCCCTTCCTCCGATATAATAAATAATAGCAATACTTTCATTCGATCACCTCCGGTTTAACCCGGTCCCTTCCTCCAATATAATAAATAATATCATGCAATAAATGACATGCATGCATACAGTTAAATACCGGTATGCGTAAACAATTACTACACACGCAATTATCATATGTATACTTATGCATATTTCATATCACATACACATTCACATTCATACTGATATGTCACACACAGTCAAGCTCATACGATTATTTCTTAGTTCATTATCATAGTTTTAAAGAATTCTTATAGTATCTAAAAGATACTAAACACACATAATATATAAGCTTAATAGCCATAGTATTTTACCGGTCACATTCTGATTCATACTATTAGTATTCGATATTTCTAATCGTATTACTTATTCATCTCTTGTGATCACTCATCATGTTAAGAACATGATTATTACTAAATCAATCACATAATTAAACACCCAAGTGAGAACTTTTACTCACTGATTGGTTTTCCAGTTTCTCTGAATTTGAAAAACTTCACTTTCTTTTTACCAATAATATACCATTTATTAAAACTGAATTAATATTTGCCTTAACTATTCACCAGATCTCCTAACAATATGAACTGTATCATGAAACTTGACAGGGATTATAAGTTCATCGATTAATATAATTAATCTCGCTTTTGCTAGGATTTACTGGATCAGACGGTTACTCACAGATGTCTCAGTTCATCTTACCCTATCTTACTATATAAACCATGAGCTTCTTTTATTATTTTTTCTTTTATTTCTATCACTTTAGGCACACACACTCTGGTCCCAATTTCAGTAAATCATCTTCAAGTTCTAAACTCCTTGAGTTTTCCTTCTTGCACCCTCCGTATAATTTTCTTAGTTGAGGATCGCTTTACTGGGCTTCTTTGATTTTATCATACAAATCAAATTGAACACTTGATTCAATTGACTTATGACATTGGGAGGAATGTAGCTCGTACCTCCATATAGTGTACTCAATAAACCATAACTCTTGATAACATAGTTACCCTTATTCTAACCAATTGATGTTTTTAATTTCGTTTACCTGTTTCAGTTCTAGGGTTAGCTCTATATTCTATCAACACTGATTTTATAGTTATCAACTCACAATTATCATTATTTCAATCAATTACTAGTCAAATCATCACATGTATTCACATATGCACTCAACCCACATATACATATACATGTGTGTGAGCATACACTAAACTGTATATCAATCAATTATTAACTATTCAGTTCTCAGTTCATCAGATTTCATAGTTATATCATGTAACCCTGTATACATATCAATTACTGATACTGGTTTACTAATTACATTGACACGATACTAAATCTTTCATCAGTGTCACCAATACCAAATCATCTAGGTTATTGTCTATTTAAAACCGATTAGATGTAATTGGTATCAGTATAGAGACATGAATCTCAAGACTAGTTGAGGATTTTGATATTCTGATTACTCAACTATAAGGATACCCGTAATTCTTCGATGCACTGGTAATTATACATGATACCGGTTCAATATTGTCATTATGATTATCTTGATACGGTTTAGCTCCACATCGGGGATGGATTTTTTGACCATTATACATCATTATTTACTTAAGTTTTCGTTTACAGATTACACTGCTAATTAATACTTAATCCCACGTCAAGTGATTATTCCTTATCCATTTATAAATCTCTCAGATTTCTTTCCTCCTATTAAAAGAACATAAAATAATGGACACTGATATGTAGATTCTTAATTCTATGAAATTACTTACGAGCAGTTTTATAGAAGTAATATAGAAACCATTATTGTAACCAAGTCAAGCAATTTTAACGATGAATATATCAACATTAATTATTCAAAACTCACTAGTGTGATTACTAATTTCACATGGAATATCTTAACTTGATGAGTTAAAGTCTTATTAAGGTTCTACTGCTTATTACTCTAATCCAATTTTCTTCTTAGGATTATTACATTAAAACTATATTAGTCAGTGACTACTGATTTCACCGATCGACAACAATTCAATTACTATTTAAGTAAATTGTTCAGTACCAGTATGTATACTCGATTTCAAATCTCCTAATACCCACTTACCGATTTTTAGGTTAAGTGACATTAATATCCATCAAAGACAGATAGATGGTATTAATCGAAAATTTATATTTAACAAGTTCTATCACAACTCAGTTTTAATTATTCGGTTCTAAATTCAGGTAAATACCCGCAAACATATACTCATGTTCAGAAACTCACAAGTGTATAACCCATGTAGTATTTATCTTATGTTCATCTATATTAATACATCTCCAAGAACTTAATGGTCATGTCTACATGCATTATAAATAGAAAAATCATAATTTGTTATCATACCCGTATTATATTTACACACATATATGCAATAACACATCCACAGCTCATTATTCGGGATATCCCATTGGATTTCGATTCCACAACATTTATTTGCATTTAACAATAAAAATTACAATTATCTTTTTAATAATATCTTAATTCCATTGGATCAATATTATCAATAATTTCTTAATAATAATTATTTCTTAGTAAGGAAAATATAACTTGAGTTGGGACATCCACTCACCTGCATCCAATAAATTCTTGAACACCACATACTAATACTGTAGACTTGTCGCTCTTATCCCTCGAATCTAACGGCTCCAGAATCATGTGAATCGGAGTTCGGATGGCTGAGATATCACCCGAATACCTACAGATACGAAAAGGATTCGATATATATAACTTAAAGTATTTAGAGGGCTATTTATAACTAATCAAGGTTCCAAAAATAAATATTTGAATCAACAGGGGCTAAAATGAAATTTTACCTTCATTAAAAGTCTAACGGGTCGAGTTCGGGCTGGACCCAAAACTCGAAACCCACAACCCTTACTCCTCTTTCTTCTTTACAAAGTAACAGCAGCAGCTGTTGCTGCTGCTGCGCCTCTGGCGCTGCCCTGTCGATGACCTCTGGCATCACACCGTCCTACCAGCGCACCTCCGACGCCGTGGTCACCAATACCAAGAGAGGATGAGAGAGAGAGATAGGAGAGAAAGAGAGAGATAAGGGGGGGAGAGAGAGAGGGGTGGAGGGCCTGCTGCTCCCCCTCCCACTGCCAGCCCCACGTCGGCGGCGCCGGAGGCAGCTGGCCTCCGGTGCTGCCGGCCATGCCACCGGCCTACATCACATCAGAGAGAGGATGAGAGAGAGAGAACCAGGGAGCAAGAAGAAGAGAGAGATGAGAAAAATTCTCATCTCTTCCTCCCTTATAAAATCCTACCCACTCTCACTTACTCCCCATACCTCCCCCATATCTCAATTTTATATAATTTTTCTTTTCTTTTTCTCCTCCTCTCTACTACAAGTTAAAATATAATTAAAATTAAAATTAGATACCAATAGCTGGTATACATGCAAGTGTTTCATGAATAAATACATTTACATAATTTTCATATTCCGCTATTCACAATATTTTAATAAATAATATCAAAAGAATATTTTGTAATAAACCGATTATCAATCTCCTTATTAGTATAATCCAAATTTCAGAAATATACATAATAAACCAAATTTAAAATATTCGAGTGTTACAGGCACTTATATTGGTGTCCAAATATACATAGATATCATTGTTTTCTCATATTAATAATCTGGTAAGATTTATAAAAGTTTAAATATTTTCTGAATTTTTACGAATGAATTATTGAAATTTATTTAGCACATAAACAAATAAATTAAAAATCATAAGAATTCATGAAAAATATTATTAACCCAATGATAATATATTAACTCGGAGTTTAATAACCCGGGTATTACAATGTGATTCTGTGTGTTTGCATTTCTTATATATATGAAAAAAAATAATGAGCTGTAAACTAATATAAATGTAAATAAGATCGTATGCTCTGCGAGATGTGATTGTGATTGTGAGTTATGTGAAAAAATACAAATGTGTTATTAACTGAATATAAGTGAAATACTAAAATGCATGTGATTGGTAAATCACTGAGCGAATATAAAAGGCAGACAAAAGGGTTAAGTGTTGTATAACACTAGATATATATGTTGAATATTAGGACACGTATGTTCAGAAGAATGTGAAGAATAAGTATCGGATAATAAAAAAAATCAGTCACCTATTAAGCTACACTATTCACCATAAGTAGGAAGATAATTGAGATTATTTTTGAATTTGTTTAATTGCATCATACTTGATTTGTAATGGTATTAAAATGCAAACTTGATTTGCATGACTTTACTCACTGAGCTATCATGCTTATCCCATTGTTATTAATCTAAAATTCAGGTCATCTAAGTGCGAATGCTGGTAGAACAGAGAATACAACTCGTGTGGGTCCACCAACTATTTGATTATATTTGAATTCTTTAGTTATATGCATATGTAAAAATAGAAGGCATTATTTAGTAAAACAGATAGTTGATTATGTACAAGTTGGTTCAAGAATACACACACACACACACGAGTTTTAGTTATATCTGAATAAGGATTTGAGTTGGTGTATGTTGGAATGTGATACAGAAGGGTGTACCTTCGAATATGTGATTATAGTTTTTTAAGAATTTATAAGTAGACAATATCAAGTCAAAATTGTATGTGTTGTATCAAGGCAGACTCCTAATTATAGAGGAGAAGTTGCCGAAATTTTTCATAAGTTTAGAGATGATTATGAAGATTATAGAATTGATTAGCATAATTCAATGATTAAAACCTGAAGCTGTTACAATTGATGCCAGGAATGAACATCGCTTTGCATTCATTTGTCTGAGATAGCGCCATAGGAAGTGACACATCTCCGCTGATCCTCCCCGCTTGTCCACAACTTCTTGACCACTGAATGGGTGTTGGTGTAAGCTACGTGCAAGCGAGGCTTCTGTTGGCCGATCGAGTCGTGAAGATCCTGCGTTTCTCTGGGATCCAAATGAGCTTGACACCATCCGCCTGGTCATATCTACAGATAAGGGTGCTGCTTATAGCTCATGCTGTACATCGTCAAAGAGCGAGAATATCAAGTGCTCATTCCATCTGCGATGCTCCTTATCAATGAGATCGCTGACCGAAGAGTCTTTGTTCAGAGGTCCAGAGATGGATGGAGAGGGTATGATGTGGTAGCCACTTGTCATTGAAATTTGATTGATTCTCCATTCACAACCTTCCACCCTACTCTCTTAAGAAGGAGAGGTTTGCAGAGTTAGAGGCCCCTCCATATGGCCGAAACCCTGTGCCTTCGACGTGGACTCACTGAAGCTACAATTAGCAAAGTATTGGCTTTCAGTAATTTTACCCATAACGCAGTCGAGTACTGGGCAATCTCCACCCAATCTTCATGAACAATATGTTGTGCTCGGAGACAACAACCCTTAGAAGATCCAACCTGATCTCAATCACCAAGAACAATGAAAAACAAACTAGAAGAACAGCCAATCGCAAAAACCAGATCTAACGAGGTTCGGCCAACCTGCCTACGTCCTCGGGGCAATTCACGGAGAGAGTTTCTTTATGGAAGATGGGTTACAATAGCTCTAGATCTCTTTCAACACAAAAGAGTCCGCAGCTATACTTTTTCTAAGCACTAAACCTAGAAAAATTACAACCAGGGCTTAAATACATAACTTCCCGAAACAACAGATTTCGCCCAAAACCCGACTGTCGGTCGACCGGCGGTCGACCGACTCCCTCTTACGGTCGACCGAGCCGTCGACCGAAACAAACAGAGAGTTGGGTTGCTTACAGAGACCCTCTCCGGTCGACCGGTCCGGTCGACCGAAATCAACCGAGAGCTCTGTAACCTGCACCGGTCGACCGGTCCGGTCGACCGAAGCAATCCTGTGCATTTGGTGCACGTCGGTCGAGACCGGTCCGGTCGACCGACCACTGTCTTTTCTGCTGCTGCTTCTTTTTCCTGCCTGTTGTTCCGTCGCCTTTCGTCGTAGACTCCTTGGCAGTCTTCAACAGCACCTGGCATGACTTCACTTCCTCTACTGTACTCTCTCCTCCAATAATTCTCCACCTCGGTGAAGATTGTTAAATCTGAGCCGAACACACGACTCGAAAGCGGCTGCACCAATCTGGTTGCCTACGTACCCCTTGCCCAAGGGATCAAGCCATCCGTAGTTCATCCACATGAGCTTCAGCAAGCTCAATTCACCTGAAGAATCTGGAGCAAGTCTTTGCAGTGTGCAAACTTTACTCCGACACCACCTTTGTAAGCATATCGGCCGGATTCTCCGAAGTATGAATCTTCAATAAATTGATGTCATCTTCCTCCAGAATCTCCCGAACAAAGTGATACCTGACATCGATGTGCTTCGTCCTTGCGTGGTAGACTTGGTTCCTTGCCAAATAAATGGCACTCATACTGTCACAGTGTATCTTCAAGATCTCCTGTTCCACTCCCAAGTCATCTAGCAATCCCTGAAGCCAAATCGCCTCCTTCATGGCCTCGGTCAAGGCCATATACTCTGCCTCTGTAGTCGACAATACGACTGTGGACTGAAGTGTGGAGCGCCAACTCACCGGTGCCTGCGAGAATGTGAATACATACCCTGTCGTTGACCGGCGTTTGTCAAGATCACCTGCATAGTCCGAATCCACGTACCCTATGCATTCTTGCTTCCCAGTGTTGTCCTTCTCAAACACGAGGCCTACATCAACAGTACCCTTGATGTACCTCAGGATCCACTTCACTGCTTCCCAATGACCCTGACCTGGATCATGCATATATCTGCTAAACCATGGAAACTGCCTGTGATAGATCCGGCCTTGTACACACATTGCATACATCAAGCTTCCCACTGCATTGGCATATGGTACATGAGTCATATGCTCACGCTCCTGAACACTCCTTGGAGACATCTTCGCTGACAACTTGAAGTGCGGCGCCATTGTGTACTTACAGTCTTTGTATCTTTCCCGATATTAAATCTCTGCAGTACCTTCTCCAGATAGCCCTTCTGAGTCAAGCTAATCCTGCCAGCTTCCCTGTCCCTTGTGATCTCCATACCCAATACTTTCCTTGCTTCCCCCAGGTCCTTCATCTCGAACTCAGACGATAAAGTCTTCTTCAGAGAATCAATTACAGATCTTGACCTAGAAGCAATTAGCATATCATCTACGTAAAGTAGTAGATAGACATACTCACCAGATGATAACTTGTTGTAGTACACACATGGATCATAATGGCTTCTTGTGTACTTCTTCTTCCTGATGAAGCTGTCAAATCGCTTGTACCATTGTCTTGGAGACTGCTTCAAACCGTACAGTGATTTCTTCAGCTTGCATACCAACTCCTCTTTCCCTGCAGTTTTGTAACCTGTGGGCTGGGTCATGTAGATCTCCTCCTCAAGATCGCCGTGGAGAAAGGCGGTCTTCACATCAAGTTGGTCAAGGTCCAACTCGTTCTGTGCCACCAAGGCCAATAGGATCCGAATAGACGAGTGTTTTACAACTGGGGAGAACACCTCGTTGTAGTCGATCCCTTCTCTCTGTGCGTAGCCTTTAGCCACCAGCCTTGCCTTGTAGCGCACATTGTCTTCTTGGAGTGATCCCTGCTTCTTAGCAAATACCCACTTACACCCTATGGCTTTCTTCCCCTTGGGCAACTTGGTCAGTTCCCATGTGTTGTTCTTATAAAGAGACTGCATCTCTTCATTCATGGCCCCTTTCCATAACTCCGCTTCTGAACTGATTTCAGCTTCCCTGAAAGTAGATGGAATGGCTTCTTCAACAACTGGAAGTGCATGTGCAATCACCATGTCTGTAGTGAGCCAGCCAGGTCTCCTAGCATTCCTCCTTGGTCTTCCAACTGCAGTGGAATCTGGAACTTGATCACCAGTATCCATAACATGTTCCTGATCCTCTTCAATAACCTCAGCATCTTCTTCTGCAACTTGATCACCTCCCTGTGTCACCTCAGGAATGATCCTCACAGATACTGAGTCTTCTAGAGATGGTGGATCTGCATCACTCTCCACCTGCTGCAATAGCTCCTTGGTCTTCTTAGTCTCCACCTGCTGAGAGACTGTAGGCTTCATCATCGAGGCCTCATCAAAAGTGACATCTCTGCTGATTATGAATTTGTTGTCCTGTTGGTCCCAGATCTTGAACCCCTTGTTCCTTTCTTGAAGCCAACAAACACACCTTTCTTCGCTCTCGGATCCAATTTGTCTTCTTTTACGTGATAGTAGGCTGGACATCCAAATATCCTGAGCACATCATAATCTCCTGCAGCTTTACCCGACCAAGCTTCAAGGGGGGTCTTTCCCCCTATTGCAGACGACGGCAACCTATTGACGAGATGGCATGCATACCCCAAAGCTTCAGCCCAGAACTTCTTTGGTAATCCTGCATTTGACAATATGCCACCGAACCTTCTCTAGCAAAGTTCGGTTCATTCTTTCAGCACCCATTCTGTTGCGGAGTTTCCCTTACTGTGAAGTGCCTCTCTATGCCCTCATCATGACATAGCTTCTGGAAAGGGTCTGACTTGTACTCTCCTCCGTTGTCAGAACGAAGGACCTTGACTTTTCTTCCTGTACTCCTTTCCTGATTAACCTTCCACTTCACAAACAATTCTAGGACTTCATTCTTGTGTCGCATGGTGTACACCCAGCACCGCCTAGAATAATCATCGATAAACGACACAAAGTAATGGGTTCCCCCTATTGATGCAGTCTTTGTGGTCCCCATACGTCCGTGTGAACATAATCAAGAATGCCTTCGGTGCAGTGTGAAGCTGTACCAAACTTCACCTTTGTCTTCTTGCCTATGATGCAATGTTCACACAGATCCAGTTTGCAGGTCTCTGCACCCTTCAGCAGCCCTTTCCTCACAAGAGCTTGCATAGATTTCTCCCCTGCATGTCCAACCTCATGTGCCATAGCCGGGTTATCTTCTTCTCTGACTGGTCGAAGTTGCCACCTGGCCTGTCACTGTACTACCCTTCAAGTAATACAAATTGTTCCTGCGGTTGGCCTTCAACACCACCATTGAGCCCTTCGTCATTTTAAGAACACCTTCTTTAATAGACACTCCGAGCCCTAATGATTCCAAACACCCACTGAGATCAAATTCCTCTTCAGCTGAGGGACATATCTCACTTCCTTCAGCTCCCTTACCATCCCGTCGAACATCCTGATAGGAATTGTGCCTACACCCTCCATGATGCATGGATGATCATCGCCTATGACGACCGAACATCCCTCCAGCTTCTCAAGACTAGTAAACCAATCTCGATTAGGGCATACATGATATGTAGCACCTGTGTCCAGGATCCACTCGTTTCCCCCGAGTAACCTACAACAGGAGTAGTAACTGAAAACGAGAATACCGAAGAATCTGAATCTGAATCCTCTGCCTGTGATTTACTGCTAGCAGCTTTGTCACTCTTGCCAGATTTGCCTCAGATTTTGATTCCTTCTTCTTCCCCTTGTACTTTGGACAGTCAACTTTCCAGTGCCCAAACTCTTTGCAATACATGCACTGGTCTTTCTTAAGATCCTTAAGCCCGGTCTTGACTTCGATCTTCCTCTCACCTCCTTGCCTTTCCTTGATGAGCTCCTGCCTCTTACCTCCAAAGCCTCTGCTGATGAACTAGATCTCCCAGAATGTTTCTCATTCTTCCTTTTCTCATAACTCATCAGTGCTGACGATATCTCATCATAGTCTAAGGTTTGCCTTCCATTTATGAATGTCATTGTAAATATTTCATACTCCTCCGGTGGAAGAGAGTTCAGGAGAATGACTGACTGTCTTCCTCACTTATAATGGCATCCACATTTAGCAAATCCGTAAGAAGCTTTGTAAACCTGTTGAGGTGCTCATTTACTGTGTTTCCCCTCTGCATCCTGAACAAATACAGCTTGCTCTTAAGCTGCAGCCTTGACTCCACGCTCTTTGTCAGGTACTTCTTCTCGAGGGTATTCCACATATCCTTTGCTGACTTCTCATGTTGAACAGAATATTTGATATCTTGTGACAAACATGAGCAAATCAGGCCACATGCCGACCTGTTCATTTTTGCCCACTCATCATCAGTGGTAGTATCCTTCTTCTTCTCCAAAAGGAGCGTGTCCTCGAGGTTCTGTGCATTCAATGCATCCATAACCTCACACCTCCACATCCCGAAATTGTTAGTTCCATTGAACTTAACAACTTCAATCCTGGAGTTGTTCATTGTTTTAACAGACTTAGATTCCTCTGCCATTGAGATCCTTTCCTTGACCCTCTAACTATGCGGAAGATCAAATACTTGCAAAATAGATCTATCTGAGATAAAAAAGTGATTTTTACCTCTACCTTGAAACCCTATCTTGAGTTTCTCACCAGATCTATTCCACCCCTGATTCAACGAGCCCTCCCTGCGTCCACCTGAGATCGACACACGATCTCCTTGAACACCAATGCCTCTGACCTGAGATCGACACATGATCTCCACCTGATCAGATCTGGAGCCCTTTCGAATCTTCAGAATATCCCAAGCGTAACCTGAACGCTCTGATACAACTTGTTGTGCTCGGAGACAACAACCCTTAGAAGATCCAACCTGATCTCAATCACCAAGAACAATGAAAAACAAACTAGAAGAACAGCCAATTGCAAAAACCAGATCTAACGAGGTTCGGCCAACCTGCCTACGTCCTCGGGCAATTCACGGAGAGAGTTTTCTTTATGGAAGATGGGTTACAATAGCTCTGGATCTCTTTCAACACAAAAGAGTCCGCAGCTATACTTTTTCTAAGCACTAAACCCTAGAAAATTACAACCAGGGCTTAAATACATAACTTCCCGAAACAACAGATTTCGCCCAAAACCCGACTGTCGGTCGACCGGCCGGTCGACCGACTCCCTCTTACGGTCGACCGAGCCGGTCGACCGAAACAAACAGAGAGTTGGGTTGCTTACAGAGACCTCTCCGGTCGACCGGTCCGGTCGACCGAAATCCAACCGAGAGCTCTGTAACCTGCACCGGTCGACCGGTCCGGTCGACCGAAGCAATCCTGTGCATTTGGTGCACGTCGGTCGACGGTCCGGTCGACCGACCACTGTCTTTTCTGCTGCTGCTTCTTTTTCCTGCCTGCTGTTTCCGTCGCCTTTCGTCGTAGACTCTTTGGCAGTCTTTCAACAGCACCTGGCATGACTTCACTTCCTCTACTGTACTCTCTCCTCCAACACAATACTAGATTTGCCTTGTCGAGATGACGAAATCCAAGCTCACCCACTGCTTTAAGCCGCTTCAGAAAATCCCACGCCTGCAAAAAGAAGTACTTTTCCCTCGTGTTGTCCAGTAGAAGTTGTGTATAATGCCTTTCCACATGGTCTTTGGGAGAATAATCATGCTCATTTGAAGGGGTTCGGATCATCTGTGTGAGTCACACGCATATTATAAGATGATCACTCTCGCGTTGACATATGAGATTGACCCTCCTATAATATTATAAGAGGTCCAAAGAATTTAAGTTTTGTCCCCTTGAAATCTGACATCTTATCTACATGTTACTGTGAGATTGACCCGCTTATAACATGTGTATTTGAGCCACACCATGAAACAATGAAAGTATTAGAATAGATGTCAGTGATACTTTAATAAGCACATAATTCTAGCCATGCAATGAGAGTGGAGAGAGCTTTTCCAGCCCTGTAGCTTACAGCACATCTTCTTAAGTGAGGAACAATGGAGCTCCCAAGTACTTCTCATTAAAAATCAATTAGAAATTTAAAAAGCAATGAAAGAGTCACTAGCACGTAGCACCGATTTTCTACCTATTTCAGAAGAGTACAAATTAGAAAGATTTCGTAGAAGCAAAAAAAAAAGGTTCGAAATAGAAAAGAATCAGAAAATGATAAGTAGCTGGACACGTAGAAAGAAAGGGAAGAAAAAGGGTGGGGGACAATCAAAAATCAACTGAAAGCACCACAAACTTGATGTGTGTGCTCTTGGGGTGTGCGTGACTTTAGCTCTTTCTCCACCCCCACACATTTGGATTCACTTCACTCAACCAATAGACTCACAAACCCACACACCAATCAACTTGCTCTTTAAGACTGCATCATAGTAGTGTCTCCCTCTCTATTGGTCACATTCTACTCTTTCAGCTAGACTCAGGCCCCGTTTGCTTGTCTTGAAAGTGGGCGAAAACTTTATTTATTTTTAATCCCGACACATGCGTCCCACTTGCATGTTACGTCCCAACGGTGTTTGTCTGTTGTGAAAACTAAAAAGAAAGAGTGTGTGAGTCATACGTTTCCAACTCATCTTTTTACAGCTACAGATGCGTATCAAAATTCTGAACTTTCAGCTCGAAAACATTGAAAACCTAACTGAGTGAGACCGCACACATTTTTTTCTTTTTGTTTTCCACCAGTCAACGTGGCCTTAAAATCTTGGACCCGTCAAGCTTTTGAACAAGCCATGGCTCGGTTACCCAGCTAGCTGGCAAGACGAGTGGTGTCAACTTCACAAGATTAATTAAGAAACAATTAGCCCCACCTAATTACATAATGAAGGACTAGAGGGGAAAGAGGGAGCCTACACATCATGCCTCTCTCTCTCTCTCTCTCTTCTCTCTCTCTCCCCCCTCTGTCTCTTTCAACTCTCTTTTGAGTCTTTTCACATACATAGAAAATTCTCCATGGGGTTGGAATTTAGGATCACAGTCACTGCTTCACTGCTCAAATCTAATGTTGTTTATCCCTCATCCTCTTTGTCTTTGTCTTACTTATTTAAGCATGAGGCTATTTGACCACATCACAATCAATGGGTACTTGGTTCCAAATCAGTGGTCAAATTCAATTTCAAAGGATACGGTGAGAAGAAAGAAGAAGAAAGAAGAAAGAAGAAGAAGAAAGCTTTATCTCCTATTCTTATACGTTGCAATGCTTTTTAGTTGTCAATTTCCTTCCAACTCACGATCTAGAAGAATGGAAGTTTGTGCAACCAAAATTTGGTGGTGGTTGGTTTCTAACCCTTCTTTCTTCTCAAAACTACTCCTTTAATTTGGTTTTTTTTTTTTTTTTTTTTTTTTTTTTAAATCTTGATGAAGTTAGGTTGAAGCAAGTAGGAGTTTGATTTTTTACTCACACTCTTTCTACACTTGTCACTCACTGGTTATTAGTTTAAAATTTTTAATTTTAACAACACCATGAACTTGAGTTTCTTATCAAACAAGAAAATTATGAGTGTAGGATTAAAGTACTAATACAAGTGTGAGTTTGATCAGGGTGGGGGAAATTTGTACTTGCATAAAAAAAATCTCAAAGACTTTCAAAAATGATTCTGTTTATATTATGATATTTTCAGATGTGAAACTCAAAGGCTCAAGATTCCTGCTGCAGAGAGATGGACCCAATTGTGAGACATGGGAGTATTTTTTAGATCCAGCTCATGTATGGATAGCTTAAAGTAATGAGGCCAGCAATCAATTTCATATTATAGTACTTTTAAATGTGAGATCCAGTTCAATAATCTTTTACAAAAAATTATACAAAGAGATGGACCCAATTGTTAGAAATTGGAATCTCTTCAATCCAGCCCATATGGATAACTTTATGTGACAAAGCCCAAAATCAAAAGCTCCAGTCATGTTAAGTATTGGGCTGAGAGCTCTGTAGCCCATTGGGCTAATCCACGCCCATTTCAGCTCCTTTTCGCCTTCGCCAGAAAATGTGGAATGCACCCTAAAAATTAGGGCACCACAAATTTTGATAAAGGCCTCAAAAAAAAAAAAAAATCAAAATGTCATTTCTTTTTTTCCTCCCGCGTCTCGACGGCGCCTCAAAACTAACAAAAAAAAAAATCACAATTCACCCCAATTTATAAGAAAAAATAAAAGGACGACACGAAAGCATGCGGAAAAAAAGAGAGAAAAAGATAATGGAGGAGAAAACAGTTTTAGACAGTATGAAATTCACTGATGGAATGGCCCTTTTTGTTGCACAATGAAAGTCTTATTATTTATTGAATGCCCATAATTTAATGGACACATGGAGACAAGGGACTGATTTTATTCTATCAATACATATGTATAATATTTTTTTTATCATATAACAGTGTTAGCAATTAGAGGGACTTGAGAAGAAACTTGATAAGAATGTGACTTATCAAAGAGGTCACAAGTTCAATGCATATTGTTAACAATAATCGGGGAACAATCTTTTCTACATCGAGATTCAGAGACGGTTCTTGAGCTGTAATCTCTTTGTCGAACAACACTCGCAAAAGATTCAATCAATGGAAAAAAAAAAAAAAAGCAAAAAACAAAAAAAAAAAACACACGCTTGTGGAAATGTAATTTATTTAGTCGAGCTAATGCTTTATGCTTGTCACAGTGTAACAGATCAAATTCTCGTTGGTAAGATCATGACCCACTATGGATTGATGAGATGGAAACCCTAATATGTAATTTTTTTTATTTTTTTTTTCAGAACACATGCCCCTTGATAATTACGGTGCTTGGCAGCTTCTGTGCATATTTATTCATTTACTTCGTTACTTATTTGCACTCAAGCATTAGGCCACATTTCTAGAGTACAAAAATTAAAATGAAATTGTAGGCAGAATGTTAGTTAGGTACTACGTAGGTCGACTCAGTTCGAGAACACAAGGGAGGATCACAGGGGTTTTTGAGTTGGTGCTCTATGGTCTCTGGTACAGTAAATGCAGTACAGCGAGGGCTTTGTCATGGAAAGCTTATTAGATATTCAATTTAAGGGTTGTCTTAAAAGAAGTCTGGATTTTTTCTTTCTTTTTTTTTATGGTTATTATGGCTGTCAATTTGTCCACAAAAATGGACATCCATGAATCCTATGCAAGGTGCTTGTTAATGCGACTGTGCATCATGTTAGAGCTCCTATGAGAAAAGTAGGAGTTTAATGTGTTAGCTAATTCAATGCTAAACTCGGTCAATTCTATGGGACTTTCCCTCATGCTCAGCAAAATTAGGGATTTTGCCTCTTTACGTTTTCTGTTTTGGAAGATGGGCATCTTGATGGGGACGAGTTGAGACCTTGAGAATTTTGAAGTCATTTTGGAGAACAATGAGATATTGTCTTATTGTTTGATTATTTCATAGGTTAGTATTGCACGTGAACGAGGTAATCAACACGAATTGTTCTACAGATGTGTTGTGGCCTTGTGGGCTGGCATCACATGTAGAGAAGTTCACAACACTTAAGGATTGAAGTTGTTTTTGCAAGTACATATCTTTACTGTTCTTACCCTAGTTACTTCTCCATCACACATATCTTTAATCACATTAATATATGCGCTAAATACTTGTTCTTTTTCCAAACCCCCACAACATTTAGCTAAGGATTCTATGTGAGTTCTTTTTTTTCTAAATAAATTAATAGTTTAATAACCATATGTCGTTCCTTTTATTCTCCATATATCTCTCCATTAATCGTTTTAAAAATAAATAACTTCCATAATTCATCTTCCGGCATAAAATCAAATTTGTTTTTGCTCACACATGTTTCTTTTCTTAGTGGTTGCTTGGTTACTCCCTCCCAAAGTTTCAATATTTTAGCTCATAAGTGTTTCTATGAAAGTTTCAGTAACTTTGTTTCAAAGTGGTTGCTTGATTACTTCCCTCCCTTTTCCTCCATTTTGTAGCTTCTTGTATACCTTTTCTAAACTTTCTATTTTGCCTCAATAAGTAGGTCTTTAACTTCTTTCTTTGCTAATCTATGTTTCTTGAATTTTTCCTTGTTTCTACACTCTTGCAAATATTTATAAAATGCCCTCTTCAATCTAATTGCCTGTTGTTTATTCTGTCGCCCTCTTTAGTAGGCAATTTATTACCCTTTGAGTCTCCAAGAATTTCTTTCTCTATCTTCTTAATACAACTAGACACGTTGTTCATTATTCGTCATTTGCATTCCAACTTCATTCTTTTATCATTATATCCTTAACATGCACCCAAGTTTGTTCTTTCAAGTTCCACCATATAGTTTTTAGTCATCTATTCATTCTAATTCTTCTCTTTCACTTCTTAATATAATGTTTAATATCATTATTCTATGTTGTGCACTCTCCTTACATAACAATTTTTGCGTGTTAACCTATCTATGCTCCTAGTAAGAACAACAAAATTATTTGACTATTGTTTCATCCACTTTTAAAAGGTACTAGATGTTTATCTCTCATTTTAAAACATATATTTGTTATCTTAAGATCATGGTTTGAAACCTTGGTTTATGTATAAGTATCTGCCTAGGTCTTTGGTATTGAGATCAACAATATCGACCACTTATTTACCGTTTCGTGTAGACGTATCAACAATATCGGTATCGTATCGGTCATATCAAATTGTATTGGCAATATGCCGAACTATCAAGCGATATTTCAAACCTTGCTTAAGGGTAATATGATATTATTAGGGAAAGGAGATGTGACAAATATTGCTAAGTGTTGTTGAATGTGTTTTACACGTGTGCGGGTGGGTGGATGCAGGTGCATGCATTTGTGTGTCATTGTGTGTGTACAAAAGCCATGTTGGCATATGGACACACGAGTATAGGCACATTCTTACGCGCACGAGTGCTTGACTGCCTTCATGCTTTTGTGTACTGTATCAGGGCCTACTTACATTTTGTTCATTCTCAATGGATTTTGGACTCCTCTCGCTTGTGGACACTGTAGGCTTAAGAGTTTAGGGCCATGATTATGTGTTTTGGATGATCTCCGTTAACATTATTCTGAGCATCTCTCTCTCTCTCTCTCTCTCTCTCTCTCTCTCTCTCTCTCTCTGTGTGTGGGGTGTGCTCATTTCTTGTTGTTTTCTTTTTCCTTTCTTTGGTGGGTGGCTAGCTTTATGCACATTTCAAGTCCCATCTTATTCGTGAGCCAACAGTAACAGCCATAGTCAAGGTGCATGGATGCATGAGTAGGCTTCTAGGTTGCCTTGAATAACACTGGTGGAAGCAATTTTTTTCGATTAGAATTGTCAGAAAAGCTAGGTTCATTGACAGTAAGTTCTTTTAGTGGATATTAGTGCCAGATTAGCAGTGAGGGCTTTGAACTTTAGAGAAGCATACCTAGAAATTTATCCCAGATTTTTCACGGTTAGATAATCGATGAGGCTGAAGGAAATGAGTTGTTGAGCTGAATTCCTCTCTATGTTTTACACTATTTGCGGCCCCAGGCCTGAGTAGACACCAAATCCATAACCTTGTGCTCATGGGATTCCAACACTTTTCTGATTTATTATGTAATTTAACAAAGGTAAATTAGTGTTATTAGTTGGTAATATCTTATCTATCATGGTGGTTGCAAGATGTAAATGTAATAGTCTCACAGTTTGCATGCTTGCCAAGAGTGAGAAATAATGCTTTTCATTCCGGTCGCCAACAAAAAACTAAATTATATATGTGCATGTCCTATATTATGTCCGCTTATATATAATAATTTGAGATGTGCTTAAGGGATGCATTACCCAGGTGCCCTTTTTTCTTAAATGTCAATTAACACTAGGTTCCTAACTTTATAGGGATAGCCCTTAAAACCAAGTTGAAAAGACCAACGTGCTGTTAGAGGCAAGAGAATTAGAATCAGCTCAGATTTAGCCTGTTATCTTTGGTTATTTAATCTTTTAGACTGATACATCCTGCCACATTCTCTTGTTGATGTGTTTCTACAGTATTTGTGATGCGGACATCAAGTCACATGTATAGTACGTGTTTCACCGGTGGAGAAGATATTGTTAGAAAATATGAAGAATTAAATATGAATTTTTGAGTTGAATTACTGCGAGATCCGTTGATAGAATCAATTGGATAATGATTGGAGTGTGTTCTCCTTTCATTGGGAATAAATGTGATATATTTACATATTCAATTCCGATTTCGAATGAATGAGATATTCAAGTCTAAAGTTTGCCTAATCTAAAGTCAAAAGGAGACTAAAGGTAAGTAAAAACATTTAGTCCCACATTGGCCATGGAATGGAAGTTTGAAGTGTTTAAATAGAGAAAAATGGGAACAAAGGTTATGCCCTTTGGGTATTTGGAGTTTTCGCGCTCGATTAAGGGGAAACCATGCGCGCGCCGCTGCTGGCGGCGTCGGCCAGCTGGTGCCGGGAGCCTGGTATGGGTTACAGCGGATTGCAACGGATTTGTGACGTACGATGATTGGTAGTTGCTATCCAAATACTGTGAAGGAGTGTTGTAGCTTTGGGAGACCGGCGTCTAGTAACCCGTTAGTACCGTAGCGGGGGACGTAATTGTCTTAAGGAGATCCGCTATAAGTGAACTAATTTTCTTTATACATCGGTGTTGCTATCCAAATACTAGCGGGGGACGTAATTGTCTTAAGGAGATTCGCTATAAGTGAATTAATTTTCTTTATACATGGGTGTTGCTATCCAAATACCGTGAAGGAGTGTTGTAGCTTGGGAGACCGGCGTCTAGTAACCCGTTAGCACCGTAGCGGGGGACGCAATTGTCTTAAGGAGATTCGCTATAAGTGAATTAATTTTCTTTATACATGGGTTATACTAATATAATTGGTGTTTAACAAGAAAGGTAATTGAAAGGTAGTTCTGTAATTAAGGAAAGTTCTAAGACAATTATTATTGAAGTTAATTACTTCTGTTCTACTTAAAATTGCAGAAAATGTCTGAAACTAATCAAGACAACTTAAGTAAGGCACCAAACATGCAGATTCAAATTTTGATGCCAGCTCCACTTCCTAACCTGCCGGAGAAGTCAGGAAAATTCGATGGCACAGAATTCAAGAGGTAGCAACAGAAGATACTCTTCTACTTGATCACTCTGCAACGTTGTAAGACAATTATTATTGAAGTTACTTACTTCTGTTCTTCTTAAAATTGCAGAAAATGTCTGAGACTAATCAAGACAACTTAAGTAAGGCACTAAACATGCAGATTCAAATTTTGATGCCAGCTCCACTTCTAACCTGAAGCCGGAGAAGCCAGGAAAATTCGATGGCACAGAATTAAGAGGTGGCAATAGAAGATGCTCTTCTACTTGACCACTCTGCATTTGGCCAAATTCTTGCAAGAGGATCCACCAGAACCCGAAACTGATCGGGACTCAGTCCTTGCAGTCGATGCATGGACTCAAGGTGACTTCCTTTGTCGAAACTATATTTTGAATGGACTGGATGACTCTCTTTACAATGTCTACAGTCCAATCACAACGGCAAAGAAGTTATGGACCAGTCTTGATAAGAAGTACAAGATTGAGGATGCCGGTACTAAGAAGTTCGTCATAGGATGATTTCTGGAGTACAAGATGGTGGACAACAAGACTGTAAAGAGTCACGTGCAAGAGTTCCAACTTATCTTGCATGAGATAGAGGCTGAAGGTATGAATCTACGTGAAACTTTTCAGGTGAGTACTATTGTGGAGAAACTCTCACCTGCATGGAGAGATTAAAAAACTGCCTAAAGCATAAACGTAAGGAGCTAAAGTTGGAAGATCTCATTGTGAGACTTCGAATTGAGGAAGACAACCAAAAGTTCAGAAAAGGAGCAGTAAGAACTCCTATGAAGCCAAGGCCAATGTGATCGAAGACTCAAAGGGGAAAATGTCTACTTTTAAAGGCTTAAAGCGGAAGAAGACTGCCCAAGAGTACAAAGGCAAGAACATGCGCTTCAAGAAAACTTGCTACATCTGCAATAAAGAAGGGCATAAGGCGAATGAATGTCAGAGCCGTCTCAAAAAGAACAAGAAGACCATCCACAGGAAAACCTGACCGATCATGCGTCGCGAAGCCTTTCAGCTGTGGTGTCAGAAGTAAATCTGACGACCAATAATAAGGATTGGTGGGTAGACATTGGGGCTACTAGGCACATCTGCTCTGAGAAATTATTATTCTCTGAATATCAAAAACTAGATCAAGATGAGCAACTTTTCATGAAAAACTCAGCCGTCTCCAAGGTTAAGGGAAAAGGAAAGGTCATCCTGAAGTGGATATCTGAGAAAGCGCTTACTCTAAATGATGTGCTACATGTTCCAGATATCCGCAAGAATCTGATCTCTGGATCAATACTTAGTAAGAAAGGATTTAGAATGGTTTTTGAATCAGATAAATTTGTACTTATTAAGGTGGGATGTATGTGGGTAAGGGTTATCTTATTGATGGCCTTTTTAAGGCCAAGGTTGCAGTTGTGGATAAAAAATCTGTATATTTATACCCTAAGCTTATAAATAAGAAAAGTCTTTTGTTTATTTGCTTGAGTCTCTAATTTTATGACATGCTAGATTAGGGTATATAAATTACAAGTCTTTAAAAACTTGTCTAATCTAGGATATATTCCTAAACTCAACTTGAAAGAAATTCGCAAGTGTGAGATTTGTATTGAGGCCAAGTTTGCGAAAAATTCATTTCACTCAATTGATCTAAATATAGAACCTTTAGGGTTAATTTATAGCGATTTGTGTGACTTAAAGTTTACGCAAACTAGAGCAGAAAAAGTATTTTATTACTTTTATTGATGACTGTACAAGATAATGTTATGTGTATCTTCTAAACAGTAAGGATGAGGCAATGAGCATGTTTATAACATATAAAGCCGAAGTTGAGAATCAACTTAATAAGAATATCAAGATTTTAAAATCCGATGGAGGCGGAGAATATGAATCAAATTATTTTAGTGAGTTATGTGCTAAATTTGGTATAATCCATCAAACTACAGCACCATATACTCCTCAGCAATATAGAATTGCTGAACGGAAGAACAGAACTTTGAAGGAGATGGTCAATTTCATGCTCGTAAGTTCTGAAGCTCCGCAGAACTTATGGGGGAAAGCTCTATTAACTACAAATTATATTTCTAAACAGAGCACCCTACAAGAAACTTGGTCTTATATCATTTGAGTTATGACATGAAAGAATACCTTCCTACCATTTCCTCAAAATGTGGGGATATTTTGCAAATGTACTAGCACCATTATCTAAAAAGACTAAGTTGGGAGTAAGAACTATGGACTACATATTCATAAGCTAAGTCTTGAATAGTAGTGCCTTAATTAATCTCTAAAACTACATATTTCATACCACATCTTCACATTTTTTTCATATTAAATTCTTCTAATAATACCTCTCTTGTATGTTTCTAGGTCCATGGTGTATAATGAGAAGAAGACCCTAAATCACCATTTAATGGGTGATTAAGCCCTATAATATAGCCATTGACTTTGGAGAGCTGATTCATCAAAATCAGGGGCCCAAACCAGAAACCGGGACCTGCAGCCGACAGGGGACAGATGCGACAGCAGGCACCGCGCACGCGGCTCTAGAAGAGCAGCAAAAATGCGGCCGCACGGGCGCGGCCGCGCCCGTGCTTTGGGTTGTCCCCCTGGCCCCCTTTCCCTAGTGCCTATATATACTCCCCTGGGGTTCTTCAGATGAAGATATACAGAGAGTTAGGGTAGTTCTTTTCATGTTATAGTTTAAGATAGTTTAGTTTAGGTTAGTTCTTCTTCTTCCTTCGTATTTTTCATTTCTTATAGATCTTGAAATAGGAGAGAGAGTGTGTATATGGTTGGAAAATAAGAGTTCTTGTAATAAAGATGACAATTTATGAAAGGTTCTCTCTTTACCTCTCTTTATTTTCTTCTGCCTAACTCCTTTTACATGTTTAGCTAATTTTCTCTCATGGCAACTAACTACTAACTACTAACTTGGTAACTTCTTATTTGACAATCCACATGAATCTAATAGCCTCTACTTGGCCTTGCTCTTACAAGAGCCATTGATGGCTCATGATGATGGATCTAACACTCTAAATTCCTAACTCTCTAACAAGCTAACATTATTTTACTCCATACTTACTCTTATTAGTTTTGATGGTTTAAGTATACCTTGTACTTGTTTTGTTTAGTTGGGATGTGATGAGTTACATATGGGTCATGTTTTGAAACGCCCTTGAACCAAGGACTAGTGATTGTCAAGGATACATGTGAGGCAACTATTACTAAGAGGTTAGCATGGTTAGTGAAGCCATTAGTAGTTAATAGCCATAGGTTTTCTTTCTTTTTCACTGTATTTTAGAAAATATCCAAAATCTCAAAAACCATTTCTTCTATATTTTCCACTTCTTTGTTTTCACCGTGCTTCTCTTTCCATTCTATGTTTTTCTTTCTTTTCATTCTTTAAAATATTGAAGAACTTTTAACACATACGTGAACATTCTGGTAAAGCTTCTATCGCCTCTCGTCCTTATGGATTCGACTTGTTTTAACCTCTATGCTATAACGGAAGTATCGAAGAAGCCAAAGCACACACTTTAAATCTTGATTTCAAAACATACACTTTCGTGCGCAGTTTTTCCCCGATCAAATTTTGGCGTCGTTACTGGAGATGGGGATGGTTTGATTTCGCGTTTTTATTAACTTTCTTTTTTGTTTTTTGGTATGCAGGTTAAAGTTTTAGCATTACAGAAGTCCACACTTGCTCTTGTGTGATTAGGTAAATTCTTGTATATTCTTATATTCTGCTGCTAATTTTTTCTTATATTACATGTGCACTGTAAATAATTTTAAGAACTAAATACAGAAATTGGATGTTTTAAACAGTTTAGATATTTGCATATTGGCACGTGTCAATTTTCATTCCAATATACTGTATTTTATTCTTGTATTGTTGTGATATTGATAGGAGGTGTACATAGGACATTGCATATAGTATATGACAAACACGTAGGTGATTTACTCTCTTTATGTGTTCATTCTTATCTATATTACACACTTGCACGAATTGAACTTAAGGGCAAAACCCAAGACAATATAAGGTGGGGGAAGCCATGCCCCTTCCTTAGCCCAAAAATCACCTCCCCACTCACACAACCCAAGTCTTAATAAAATTTATTAGACGTTGGCCCCTAGAGACATCTCAGACTCATTTAGGAGATTGACCTAAGGAAAAAGTTGTTAGAAGTTGACTCTTGTCAAATTGGTGTTTAAGGTTGGGGATTGAGAGGCGAAACCTCGAAGAACAGTGGTTTGACATAATTAGGCCCGTTACTCTGGCATGGATACCTCCCACTGATCTTGCCCCTACCTGGCCGATTAATCATGGTCAGATTCTGACAAAGTAGCCCCCGTGGACAGTCTAACCAGTTAGGAGTCGTCTAGGTCTAAGTCAACCCTAGCATAGGCTTGTTTCTTTTTCTTTTTCTTTTTCTTTTTCTTTATTTGTTTGTTTTTTTATCTCTTTTGTAAATTGTGAAATAGATTTTAACAACAATAATTCTTTCAATCATAATATGAATCCATATTTCACCCCGATCTCATTTGACTCGGATAACTCCAACCCGGCTATGTACAACATGAACCAACCATATATGCTGAGTTGGGATTATCCGACTCAATATGATCCATATCTCCAATCTTATGACCATAATTTTCAAAATAATTTCAACTCTTCATAGAGTCAATGGGGATTCACCTCCCCCGCGTCAAATTTTCAACCATCTTGTCCACAATTTTCACAATATTTATTCCCCGATTCTGCTTCATATCCTCCTTTTCCTGTTCCAACAACTGAGGAAAATTCAATTTGGAAAGGAGTAGCGAAGCCATGCTTGAGTCCCAACAACAAATTCAAAATTTGCTCAATTCACAATCCTTCCAAATCAAACTCCATTTACTCCCTTTCTAGAACATCCAATTGAAGAAAAATCTAAGTTAGAAAAGCTTTTGGAAGCCTTTTATGAAACAGTGCAATGATTTCAACATATGTTGGACTCATCATCTCAACAAAATTTTTATGAGTCCTACTCATCTTTTCCAGTCTTACCAATTCAAAATGAACAACCATCAATACTGGACTTGAGTATGGCACCCTTGTGTGAGTCTGAGCAACACTCGCAAAATCTGATGGACTCACAATTTCACCACAGTTTTCAAAATCAAGTTTCATACTCATCTTTTCAAGAAGAACCAATTGCAAAAAATATGGAAGATATGATTCAGACTCAAAATTCTGTTACACGGCTTATCAGTAGGTTAGACTTACTAATGAGCGAATTGATCAATGAGAGCGAGAAAAGTCTTTCTTGTCAACCTTTGATCGATCCTTATATCCCTAACTCTACTGATTGGACCCCCAAGAATCATGTCATTTTAGAAATTCAGTTTCAATTTCATCATACCAACCTGAACTTGACCAACATCACATTCTTGATAGTTTGACAAGTTATCCATTCCTAAAATTGAACTTGAAGATGAATGAGAGCCTGAGCTTCAATTTAGCGATTCGAGTCCAGTCCTTAAATCAATATCGACTCCTGCAGTGTTACCTAAACTAAGTAACATTCTTGAGCCAGTTTTGATTCCCTTAATTCCTGAACTTGAATCGATCATTTCACTCATTCACATTCCTTCTGTGAACAAAAATCAAAAATCAATTTCATTACATCCATTTGAACTTGACCAAAATCTTGAAAACCACCTTGACATTTTGGCAAGTTATCTTTTTTCTGAAATTGAACTTGAGCTTGAAAGTGATCCTAAAGCTCAAGTTGGTAATTTCATTTCACTTTTTGATTCAATAATGACTCTGGTATGTTTACCAGATTTTTTCTATTTCGGAGTTAACATTGAATCCTGTACCAGTACACCGTGAAATTGAGTCACCAATCTCTTATAATCACGCTTCATTACTGGGGAAAGTGTGTGAACATCAATTCTTTGGTTTGGACCCCATTTTTTGAGCCAATTTTGACTCCTTGTTTTGAACCTCGACTTGATATAAGTCAAATTCTCGAGTCGGTATCGGTTTTTATTTCTTTTCCATTTGAGTCCAAATCAATCATCTTCCAAAATCACACTTCATTGTTGGACAAGGATGTTGAAGAAAATGACTCAGTAATTATTATTAAAAATTGAAAATTAGATGGGGATAAACTTTTAAATAAGACCATTCACTCAATCATTCTGTTACTGGGTCATATTAAAGAGGTCATTGGTGGGTTTCTTCAAGATCCACATTATCCTGATTGGGTAGCAAAGCTTGGCCCAATCAGACCACCACCGGAGCCACCACCATGAGGTAATTTTTCTTCCCTTCCTATTTGTTTCATGTATATACACATTCACGATGCATTAAGGATAATGCATGAGATAAGTATGGGGGAGGGTTTACTAACATAGGTAGTTTTAAATTTTCTTTCTTTTATACTTCTTTTTAGGAACTTTTTAAAATTTTCTTTTGTATAAACATTCTTTTCTTTTTACAAAACTTTTTGAAATAAGATAAATAGTTTTGATTTATTTTAAGAAAATTAAGATTATCTTAGGAATTAGGAAGACCTAAAATTATGAAATTTTAAACTGAGTCAAAATAAAAGACCTTGTTTAAATTTTAGGATAAGAAAGTAAGATTGGAAAGATAATTTGATTTTTAATTTTTTATCTTAGATTTATGCACTTCACACTTTCACAATTTTTGGGATTGAAACAAAAACTGATAATGCCATAAAAATATATATAAAAAAAGGATGATAATAACACCACTTATTGAAGATGGGTAACTATGCCTCAGGAAGAATGATTATTCACGCCTAAAAAGATGGACAAAATCAAAATAATCTCCTTTAGTTTTGTGACCTTGTTTACTCAAGCCCTTAAGTTCGAGAGATATTTTCTCATCTAGTACCCTAAGATCATCTGGTTTTAGAGTCACGGGCTAAAGTTTCGCTATCCGGGTAATTAAGAAAGCCTAAGAAAACTAAGAGAAAAAATAATAAAAAAATATATCTACACAAATCAATGGCATGAAAGTTAGAGTAAATATCCCAAATATCTTTACAGTTCATAAAATGCATATTTTTCTAAGAGTTTTATAAAAGAACTGTAACGCCCCGATCCCAAAGATACGGAGACGTCACTGCGACGCATATACGTAGGTCGAATGGAGCCCCCACGTATATACGCTAAGCAAATAATACAACAAGCAACAGAGTATAACACACAGCGTGACACAACCATATGCCAACATATAAGGTAAAAGTACAGAGTTATACAAGTTATGATATACAAAATCACCATACAGTGTCCATTATCACAACTCCAGTCCGAAAAGAAACAAGATACAACCAAAAATACAAAAATGCTCACGTGTGGATGGAGACCACGTGAACCAAAAGAAGTGCCGGGCACGCTGGATCTAGGACTGGTCGGACTGATCTCCAAGGTAAGCCAAGTCCTCAGCGGAAGGCTCCACCTCGTTCCAGACCTCTGAATCTGAATGTGCAAATCCAAAGGGTCAAGACATAATACGAGAATTAAAATAGTCAAGTGACAATAGGATCATGAATAGTGGTAGAAGAGCAATACTAAGTAACCATGCATGTCAGGATATGTAACTATGTAAGGTAATGACATATGAAATGAATATACAATGAGTGCCTTATTATTATTACTTGTCTTACTGTGATATCTAGCTATGTGGCCCAGCGTCCCAGAACACATAGATCCATATCCTAGTATGACAAGGTTGTTATTGGAAATAGCGGTTATATCGACGAACTATGTTTACAGTGGGTGAAACCGGAAGTAATAAAGCCTGAATAGTGAAGCCTGAATAATGAAACCTGAATAGTGAAGCCTGCTCGGTCCCCTGGCGTACCACAGGTCAGACCGGAACAATATTTATACAATATTGTTTAAACCACTGTAAACACGAACACATACCGATATTCCGCATATTTCCCCCCGACCCATGTGTAAGTTGGTGTATTTTATGAAAAGTCAGATACTTCATGCTCGGTTTTAAGGATAGCATGAAGGGTTGGTGATAGTTCATATTTAACAAATTATGGGATGATATTATATAACAAGAAGCCATGAAGCATGAATTAGACAAGTTCCACCATGTAACAAGTCATGAAGCATGAATAAAGTACTTCCATCAGGTAACATGTCATACGGTATAGATATGATGTATATAACAAGACTAGTATAGTGTACATGTATCAGGAAATACCAAAAATCAGAAAAGAAACAAGTCTGAAAACTGTCCCAGGATTTGGCCTAACGGTCGACCTCCGGTCGACTGCCGGTCGACTGGGAAATGAACTGGCGGTTGAGTCCCGGTCGCCTGCCGGTCGACTGGGCGGGAGCCGTGAGCTCCAGATTTGGCCGGTCGAGTTGCGGTCGACTGACAGTCGACCGCCCGCTCAAGTCGTGCAGGTTGTGCACATCGGCAGAGTCCCGGTCGACTCCCAGTCGACCGGTCCTCGGGAAAATTCTGCTATTAGAGCAGAATTCCAGATTCTGAAGGGATCGGTCTCTACAGTCTAAAAGTAGGGATTTTTACAACATAAGGGAACCTGATATAACATTGTAAGTACATCAGAACTAGGTTTAGTCATGGTGATCAATACAATTATATGAAAAGGTTGGATTGGGCTCATATGACCTAAAGGTTGGATTTTTACCATACACATGAACTTGGATTTCTACCCTAAACATGTAGAGCTGTTAATTTGGGTCTTGGTGAGTAAGAACTCACCTGGAAGATCAGATCTGAAGTTTGATTTAGGGTTGGAGGTGTTGGCTTCCCTCCAAAGCTTGTAGTTGAAGCTTGAGGTTGAAGAAGTGCTCCTTGGATGAAGCCTTGAAGAACCCCCTTGTGATCTAGAGGAGAAAGTGGAGGGATTGGAGTGATCTAGGGCTAGGGTTTTGCTGGAGGAAGAGGAAGAGGATTTCTGCAATTTCTCTTTTGATGGAGAAGGTGAGAAGAAGGGTATTTTGCAAATGCATGTGATTATATACTTTGGGGTTTTTTGTGAAGGGGGTGACAATTTGGTGGATGTGAGGGGTTTCTTTGCAAGAATGTGGGGTGAGGTGTCCTCTCCCTTGCCACTTGGTCAGCTGAGAGCAAGAGAGAGTGTGAGTGGGTGGTAGGTAAGGTGAGTGGAATGATGAGGTGGCAAGTGAAGTGGAAATCAATTTTTGCAAATTTTGGAAAAATGCTAAAAATTCAAGTATTTTGGATTGGTCTGGAAATTTTACCAAAAATCAAGAAAAATATTTGAAGACTAAAGGTGAAATCTGTTTGAAGAAATACTGTGTAGATTTTTAATTAAAAATCCCAGAAGCAGAAATTTACCGACACCGAAATAATTTTCATAAATTTATAAAATTCTTAGAAAAATAATATAAGTAGGAAATATGATTCTAAGCAATAAAGTCTAAAGGACTTTCTTGAAATTCCTAACAGATTGGAAGATAAAAATTCGGAAATCGGTCAGCGGTACTGGCCGACACCGGTTTTTGAAGAAATTCATTTTAATTTCAGAAAATTCTAGAAAATCACATAAAATCTAAAGTATTATAAAATGATGTTTGAAACTAAAATCGGTCAAATACGGATGGTAAATCGGAAGATACGGTCAAAGGGCCGAATACGTAACTAAGTACGTATTCCGGGAAAGGGGGTATTACAATCTACCCACCTTACAAAAATTTCGTCCTCGAAATTTCATAAGGTGAAAGATAACAGGAAGAGCAACAGATAGATATGGACACAATGAAAGATAACGGTAAAGACAAGAGTAGAAGGAAAGAGTCTTACCAAATCAAGATGAGAAAAGTTGGGGATAACGCTCCCGGATAACGTCCTCTCGCTCCCAGGTGGCCTCTCCCGGCGCGTGTCTGCTCCAAGACACCAATACCAATGGGATAGCCCTGCTCTTCAGTATCTTGACACTCCTATCCAGAATGGCCATCGGCTGTTCTTGGTATGATAGATCCGGTTGCAGCTCTAGCTCGGAATGATCCAGAATGTGGCTGTCGTCCCGGACATACTTCCTCAACTGAGACACATGGAAGACATTATGCACCCCGTCCAAGGATGGTGGTAATGCTAGTCTATAAGACACGTCTCCCACGCGATCCAGGATCTCGAACGGGCCAGTATACCTCGGGCTCAGCTTCCCACGAGTACCGAACCGGATAACTCCCCTGGTGGGTGAAATCTTCAAGAACACATGATCTCCGGTCTGGAACTCCAATGGCCTCCTAAGAGTATCAGCCCAACTCTTCTGTCTACTCTGAGCAGCCCTGAGATGATCTCTGATAACCCTGACCTTCTCTGTAGTCTGCATCAACATCTCAGGCCCCAAAAGACTCCTCCACCGACTTCATCCCAGCAAATCGGTGATCGGCACTTCCTACCATACAGTGCCTCAAATGGCGCCATCCTAATACTGGCCTGATAGCTATTGTTATATGAAAACTCGGCCAAGTGCAGATGGTCCTCCCAAGATCCTCCAAAGTCCATCATGCAAGCCCTCAGCATATCCTCAAGGATCTGGATGGTCCTCTCTGACTGCCCGTCTGTCTGAGGATGATAGGAAGTACTGAACTTTAGACGGGTTCCCAGACTCTCCTGGAGACTCTCCCAGAAATGAGACCTGAATCTGGAGTCTCTATCCGATACAATACTGACTGGGACTCCATGCAGACGAACAACTTCCTTCAGATACTTATCTGCCAGAACCTCTGTCGACTGACCAACCCGGAAGGGTATGAAGTGAGCAGACTTGGTGAGGCGATCAACGATCACCCACACCGCATTGTTACCCTTAGGACTCCGAGGCAATGCCGTCACGAAGTCCATAGTAATGTGCTCCCACTTCCATTCGGGTATCGGCAAAGGTTGAAGAAGTCCAGCAGATCTCTGATGCTCGATCTTTATCTGCTGGCAAACCAAGCACTTGGCAACAAACTGGGCTATCTCCCTCTTCATGGCATTCCACCAAAAGTGCTTCTTCAGGTCCTGGTACATCTTGTTTCCTCCCGGATGTATAGAATAGGCAGAACTGTGTGCTTCCTCCAGAATCTTCTGTCTGACTGCTCCCTGGGGGACACAAAGTCTACTACCATAACACAAAGCACCATCCGGACGAATACGAATATCTGCCCTCAGTCCAGCCTCCACCTGAGTCCTGAATGTCTGCAATCTTGGATCTTCCTTCTGAGCCTCCTTGATCTCCTCTACCAATGAGGACTGGATCTGCAATGCCATAAGCTGCCCTGCCTTATCACCTCCCTGCACCAACCTCAAATCCAATCTGATGAACTCCTGGATCAACTCTTTCTGCTGAGTAAGGCGAACTAGCACTCTGTTCTCCGGCATCCTGCTCAGTGCATCTGGAACGGTATTGACTTTGCCTGGATGATACTGCAAGTCAATATCGTAGTCCGCCATAAGCTCCAACCACCTCCTCTGCCTCATATTCAGCTCCTTCTGCGAGAATATATACTTGAGGCTCTTGTGGTCAGTGTATATCAATACCTTGTCTCCCAGAAGGTAGTGTCTCCAGATCTTCAATGCAAACACCACAGCTGCCAACTCCAAGTCATGAGTCGGGTAGTTCCTCTCATGAGGCTTCAACTGCCTAGATGCATATGCTATGACATGATCGTGTTGCATAAGCACGCACCCCAGGCCTTTTCCTGATGCATCACAGAAAATAACCATCCCTCCTCTTCCTGAAGGGGTCCTCAAGATTGGGGCTGAAATAAGCTTCTGCTTCAACTGCTCAAAAGCTGCATCACAATCTCCTGTCCATATGAATCTCTCCCCTTTCCTGGTGAGCCTGGTCAACGGAGCTGCAAGTCTAGAGAAATCCTGGACGAAGCGCCTGTAATATCCGGCTAGTCCAAGAAAACTCTTTATCTCAGTCACCGTCTTCGGAACTGGCCAATTCTGCACTGCCTGGACCTTACTAGGATCAACTGAGATTCCCTCTGCTGAAACTATATGTCCAAGGAAAGCTATGCTGTCCAACCAGAACTCACACTTGCTTCTCTTGGCATGAAGTTGCTCCTGCTGAAGAGTCTGCAACACGATCCTCAAGTGCTCTGCATGCTCCTCAAAACTCTTGGAATAGATCAGGATGTCATCTATAAACACCACTACAAACTGATCCAGGTAAGGAGAGAACACCCGGTTCATCAGGTCCATAAACACAGCAGGGGCATTGGTAACTCCGAAAGGCATCACTAGAAACTCGTAGTGGCCATATCGGGTCCTGAATGCCGTCTTCGGAACATCTTCCTTCTTCACCCTCAGCTGATGGTAACCCGACTGCAAATCCAACTTAGAAAATACACGGGCTCCATGAAGCTGATCAAACAAGTCATCAATCCTGGGCAAGGGATACTTGTTCTTGATGGTGACCTTGTTCAACTCCCTGTAATCAATGCAAAGCCTCTTGCCACCATCCTTCTTGTTTGCCAATAGCACCGGGGCTCCCCATGGTGAAGTGCTAGGCCGGATCAATCCCTTGTCTGAATAATCCTGCAGCTGTATCTTCAGGATCTCCAACTCCGTCGGCGCCATCCTGTATGGAGCCTTAGATATAGGAGCTGTCCCTGGAATTGTATCAATGGAGAACTCCACTATCCTCTCCGGTGGAAGACCTGAAATCTCAGCAAAGACTTCTGGAAATTCATCCCACACTGGCACCCCCTTCCGAACCTCCGAAGTGGTCATCTGAATCTTCTTCTCAGCAGTCTTCACCTCTCCACTAAACTGGAACTCCGGCTGATGCGGGATTCTGAAAGTGATCTTCCTTCCTCTACAGTCAATCACCGCATGGTACTGACTGAGCCAGGTCATGCCTAAGATCACGTCGTACCCCTTGGTGTCTAGTACGAGCATATCTATGGACAAGACCTTCCCACAAAGCTCCACTGGACAGTCAACACAAACACCGGAAGACACAACTACCCCATTCCCAGTACTGATCTCCCACTTGTGGTCTAAAGCCTTAACAGAAATAGAATGCAAAGCCACAAACTTGTCGGAGATGTAACAATGGGATGCACCTGAATCGAAGAGTGCGAGGACAGGTATAGAATGAACTCTGATAGTACCTGTGATCACCTCCCCCGAAGCCTCTGCCTCCTCTACTGTTAGGTTGTAGGCCTGACCCCTGCCACGCCCTGCTGCTGGTCTGGCTCCTCTCTGCATTGGGCGGGCAGCCTGCTGTGGTGGAAGGGGAAGAGCTCTCCTCACCGGTCCCTGCTGCCTCTGTCCAACCGGCCCCGGTAGTGCCCTCTGCACATACTGCCCCTGAGGTGCTGGTGCTGGCAAGGTTTGGGTAGCAAACCCCACTCTCCTGTGCGGACATGTCTCCACGGCATGATCCCGTGCTCCACATATCAAGCACAATCCGTTGGCCCTCCGGCAAGTCTGCTGGGTGTGCCCTGGCTTCTGGCAGAAATGGCAGATAGGACCTGGTCGAGCCGTCTGATATGGAACTGCTCTGAACGGCTGTCTGGCCTGGATCTTGGCTGCCCTGGATGGTCCTCCTCTGCCCACCGGCACAAACGGCCTCTTCAAGGCCTGGCTCTCCTGCTTCCTCTGAAATCCTCGCTCCATCTCACGAGCGATAGAAAGAACTTCAGCATAGGTCTTCAACTGCTGTGCCATCATATACATCTGGATCTCCATCTGTAGGCCTTGCTGGAACCTGCTCGCCCTCTTCTCCTCATCTGACACCATATAGGGGGCGAAGCGACTCAGCCTGAGGAACTCAGCAGCATACTCATCTACGGACCTCTCCCCCTGCTGAAGCCTGATGAACTGCTCCTCCATGTCTTTCTGAGCAGTGACGGGGAAGAAACGACTGTAGAAGCTCTTGGAGAAGGTATCCCAGGAAATAGGCTTCTTCAAGCGAGCCTCCTCTGCAAGCCACCAAGTCCGAGCAATGTCCTTCAGCTGGATCTTTGCAACCTCCACTTGGCTCTCCTTGGGCACCCTGGCGGCGTTCAGTAGATCGGTGGTGTCCACTAACCACTGCTCAGCCTCCAAAGGCCTCTCGACTCCTGAGAAGGTAGCCGGTTGTAGCCGCCGGAAATCTGAGATATTCCCCGGCTTCTGCTCCTTCGGGGCTGCTAACTCCTGCCTGAGGAGTTCAGTCTGCTGCTGATGGATCTCCACTTGCTGCTGCTGGGTCTCCATCATAGCCCGAATGATGCTCAGGACATCAACCTGCTCTCCTCCCGCGGGTCCATCCGGGACTTGCCCGACATTGTTACGACCCGAACGTCTCTCCATACCGAAAGGGATAAGATCTGGAATTGGAATCAAGGAAAGGAATTAGGATACGAAGGAATTGATCAATTGAAGGAATCAAGATGGACTTATAACTTTGTACATTGCAGTTGGCATAAGCAAATCGTTAGAATTTGCCACTTGGTTGTACTTTTAGGTCTGAGAGCCTAGGCTCTGATACCAACCTGTAACGCCCCGATCCCAAAGATACGGAGACGTCACTGCGACGCATATACGTAGGTCGAATGGAGCCCCCACGTATATACGCTAAGCAAATAATACAACAAGCAACAGAGTATAACACACAGCGTGACACAACCATATGCCAACATATAAGGTAAAAGTACAGAGTTATACAAGTTATGATATACAAAATCACCATACAGTGTCCATTATCACAACTCCAGTCCGAAAAGAAACAAGATACAACCAAAAATACAAAAATGCTCACGTGTGGATGGAGACCACGTGAACCAAAAGAAGTGCCGGGCACGCTGGATCTAGGACTGGTCGGACTGATCTCCAAGGTAAGCCAAGTCCTCAGCGGAAGGCTCCACCTCGTTCCAGACCTCTGAATCTGAATGTGCAAATCCAAAGGGTCAAGACATAATACGAGAATTAAAATAGTCAAGTGACAATAGGATCATGAATAGTGGTAGAAGAGCAATACTAAGTAACCATGCATGTCAGGATATGTAACTATGTAAGGTAATGACATATGAAATGAATATACAATGAGTGCCTTATTATTATTACTTGTCTTACTGTGATATCTAGCTATGTGGCCCAGCGTCCCAGAACACATAGATCCATATCCTAGTATGACAAGGTTGTTATTGGAAATAGCGGTTATATCGACGAACTATGTTTACAGTGGGTGAAACCGGAAGTAATAAAGCCTGAATAGTGAAGCCTGAATAATGAAACCTGAATAGTGAAGCCTGCTCGGTCCCCTGGCGTACCACAGGTCAGACCGGAACAATATTTATACAATATTGTTTAAACCACTGTAAACACGAACACATACCGATATTCCGCATATTTCCCCCCGACCCATGTGTAAGTTGGTGTATTTTATGAAAAGTCAGATACTTCATGCTCGGTTTAAGGATAGCATGAAGGGTTGGTGATAGTTCATATTTAACAAATTATGGGATGATATTATATAACAAGAAGCCATGAAGCATGAATTAGACAAGTTCCACCATGTAACAAGTCATGAAGCATGAATAAAGTACTTCCATCAGGTAACATGTCATACGGTATAGATATGATGTATATAACAAGACTAGTATAGTGTACATGTATCAGGAAATACCAAAAATCAGAAAAGAAACAAGTCTGAAAACTGTCCCAGGATTTGGCCTAACGGTCGACCTCCGGTCGACTGCCGGTCGACTGGGAAATGAACTGGCGGTTGAGTCCCGGTCGCCTGCCGGTCGACTGGGCGGGAGCCGTGAGCTCCAGATTTGGCCGGTCGAGTTGCGGTCGACTGACAGTCGACCGCCCGCTCAAGTCGTGCAGGTTGTGCACATCGGCAGAGTCCCGGTCGACTCCCAGTCGACCGGTCCTCGGGAAAATTCTGCTATTAGAGCAGAATTCCAGATTCTGAAGGGATCGGTCTCTACAGTCTAAAAGTAGGGATTTTTACAACATAAGGGAACCTGATATAACATTGTAAGTACATCAGAACTAGGTTTAGTCATGGTGATCAATACAATTATATGAAAAGGTTGGATTGGGCTCATATGACCTAAAGGTTGGATTTTTACCATACACATGAACTTGGATTTCTACCCTAAACATGTAGAGCTGTTAATTTGGGTCTTGGTGAGTAAGAACTCACCTGGAAGATCAGATCTGAAGTTTGATTTAGGGTTGGAGGTGTTGGCTTCCCTCCAAAGCTTGTAGTTGAAGCTTGAGGTTGAAGAAGTGCTCCTTGGATGAAGCCTTGAAGAACCCCTTGTGATCTAGAGGAGAAAGTGGAGGGATTGGAGTGATCTAGGGCTAGGGTTTTGCTGGAGGAAGAGGAAGAGGATTTCTGCAATTTCTCTTTTGATGGAGAAGGTGAGAAGAAGGGTATTTTGCAAATGCATGTGATTATATACTTTGGGGTTTTTTGTGAAGGGGGTGACAATTTGGTGGATGTGAGGGGTTTCTTTGCAAGAATGTGGGGTGAGGTGTCCTCTCCCTTGCCACTTGGTCAGCTGAGAGCAAGAGAGAGTGTGAGTGGGTGGTAGGTAAGGTGAGTGGAATGATGAGGTGGCAAGTGAAGTGGAAATCAATTTTTGCAAATTTTGGAAAAATGCTAAAAATTCAAGTATTTTGGATTGGTCTGGAAATTTTACCAAAAATCAAGAAAAATATTTGAAGACTAAAGGTGAAATCTGTTTGAAGAAATACTGTGTAGATTTTTAATTAAAAATCCCAGAAGCAGAAATTTACCGACACCGAAATAATTTTCATAAATTTATAAAATTCTTAGAAAAATAATATAAGTAGGAAATATGATTCTAAGCAATAAAGTCTAAAGGACTTTCTTGAAATTCCTAACAGATTGGAAGATAAAAATTCGGAAATCGGTCAGCGGTACTGGCCGACACCGGTTTTTGAAGAAATTCATTTTAATTTCAGAAAATTCTAGAAAATCACATAAATCTAAAGTATTATAAAATGATGTTTGAAACTAAAATCGGTCAAATACGGATGGTAAATCGGAAGATACGGTCAAAGGGCCGAATACGTAACTAAGTACGTATTCCGGGAAAGGGGGTATTACAAGAACAAAGAGTCAATTCAATTTTAAATTCTTACATTTAATTTATAACAAGATTTTGTTTTTTGACTTAGTTTAAGAAAGAATAATTTCTACTTAAGCTATAACCTTGGATCACTTATATTTTCGCAAAAATACTTCAACAATTATCTCTATTTCAAAATGCGTTTTAAAATACTAACATTTGATTTCTTTCTTTATGGATTTTGTGGGTGTAATCTGCTGAAAACCCTCAAGAGATAAAACTCCTCCTCTAGGGAAAACTAGAGGTTTAACGGCTTGTGCACATGCTTAGTACAATCGTGTCACCTGCGAAAGTAGTGTAATAATTCTTTTAGTTTTTTGTTTTGCTCGGGATGAGCAAAAGATAAGTGTGAGGGTGTGATTAGTCTCTAAAACTGCATATTTTATACCACATCTTCACATTTATTTCATATTAAATTCTGCTAATAAGACCTCTCTTGTATGTTTCTAGGTCCATGGTGTACAATAAAGAATAAGACTTTAAATCACCATTTAATGGGTGATTAAATGCCTATAATATAGCCATTGACTTTGGAGAACTGATTCATCAAAACCAGGGGCCCAAACCAGAAACCGGGACCTGCAGCCAACAGGGGACAGACACGATATGCTCTAGAAAATCTACGAAAATGTGGCCTGGGCTGCGTTTCTACGGCCGTAAAGGGCACAGGTGATTAAGAAAGAATACGTATGCGCCGTATTAGAGAATTGTCATCCCGGCAACGGCGCCAAAATTGATCGTGTTGGGAAGTAGCACTCAAAATATGTATTATCTATGAATCAATTGAAATGCTTAAATGTGCTTAATATACCCACGATACTACCGTTATAGCGTTGGCTCAACGGGTCGAATCCACGGGAAGAGCTAGCGATGGAAGCTTTACACGTATGGTAGTGAAGTGATAAAACTAGTATTCTTCTCTTGATCATAAACTTAATGAAGCAAATGCAAAAGAAACCAAAAGAAGATGGATATGTTCATTGTGGAAGTGGAAAAGAAATCAAGAAGTGGTGTGGATGTGGTATTCACAAGAAAAGAACAAGAAACTTAAAGAAGGCGATCCATGACTAGCTTACCTTGCTAGCTTGCCAAAGCTTACCAAACTCCTTGATAATGAAAGCTTGCCTAACGTTGTCACTCCGTTGGCTATGGATTCGTCTAGCGTGTTGACCTAATTACTTTCTCATTTGCAAGATGGTGGTTTAACCATCGGAGAAGAGAAGATCATACACTTGCAAGATTAACAAAAGCAATCACCCATGAGTAGTGAAGTAGCTAAGCTAGTGGTTAGCTAGTACATGGAGAAGAATTAGCTACAAGAAGCCATTAAAGAACTAAACAAAGCATTGAAGTAAATTGCATGAAATAAAGAAAGCAAGTAAGAAAGCATGTAAAGAAAGCAAGAAACTAGAATCAAACTCAAGTAGAGGAATGGAGGATGGATCAATCCTTGCATAGCTTCAATTGTCACCATTGATCATTACAAGCTCTCTCCCTCACAATCACTCTCTTTTGTAATGAAATCTAGGGATAGAGAAGAAGAGGGATCTACAAGAAATAAACCTAGAGAAAATACATGAAAATTACAACTAATGAACTAATCTCCTCTCTTCTCTGATCAGTCCCAGCTCGCAGGTCCAAGTGAGGTATTTATAGGAGAACTGAGAAGCATCCAGAAGCAAGGTTGTTTCCACAAAATCCGGGCTCAACGGCCATGATCTTGCCGCGAATTGCCGCGGGATTGCGGCCAGATCTGGGCCGTTGGTCCAGATCTTTCTGGTACAGTTCAGTTGAGAGTTGGTTAGCCACGTAGGATACTTGGATTCTGAGTTTGTTGCGCGGATCTCTCTAGATCTGGATTGGATTTGGCTTTATCTTTAATCTTTTAATTAATCACCTTAATTATTGCTTAATTAAGGTAATTAATTTGGCTAACTCTCCTTTAAGTGTATACCTGCAAATAAGTAGAGAAGAGGATTAAAAATCACTTATTTATTTGTATTATGCATGGGAGTTATGATGTAAAATATGCACTTTTGTGTACTAATCACACCCCCACACTTATTCGTTTGCTCGTCCCGAGCAAAACAAAGAAAAAGAAAAGAAAAACTAAGCTACAAGTTTATTACACCACTTTCGCAGGTGACGCGATTGCACTGAGCATGTGCAACAAGCCGTTAAACCTCTAGGTTACCCTAGAGGAGGAGTGTTGTCTCCTGAGGGTTTTCAGCGGATTACACCCACAAAATCCATAAAGAAAGAAGACAAATGTTAGTATTTTGAAAACGCATTTTGAATAAGAGACATGTTTACGATCTATTTTTGCAAAAATGTAAGTGATCCTAGGTCATAAGTCCACCTATAATCAATCTTTCTTAAACTTAGTATCCATGCAAGATCTTGTCTTCAATTAAGGTAAGAATTCAAAATTGGATTGAATATTTTATCTTTCATAAAACCTAGGATAATATGCACACCGTGTAAGTGAAGATTTCCTGGGATTTCAACTCCAACCATCAAGCCATTTATTTATATATATTCTTTTTTCTTTTTCTTCCCTTAGTTTTATTAGGCTTTCTAATTCACCCATGTAGCGAGCCTATAACCGATGACTCCCAGACCAGATGGTCTTAGGGCACCAGATGAGGAAACATCCCTCGGGTTTAAGGACTCGAGTGAAAAAGGCCACAAAACTAAGAGGGATTATTCTTAATCACCGTTAGGCGTGAATAATCATGCTTCTTGAGGCACAATTACCCAGCTTAATAGGTGAGATCACTGTTAGGCGTGAGTCATCATGCTTCTTGAGGCACAATTTCCCAGCTTAATAGGTGATCTTTTATTTATATATTTTTTTCTTTTTATTTTTTTTTTTTTTTATATATATATATAGCATTTTTGGTCTTTGTCTCCATCCCAAGAAATGTGTAAGTGTAAAGTGCATATTATCTAAGGCAAAAAATGCAAGATAAAAATATCTCCTCAATTTTACTTACTTAGCCTATAATTTTCAAACAAGATCTATTACTTCAACTATGTTTAAGATGTCATAATTAAGGCTTTCTTAATTTCTAAGATACATCTTAATTTTCTTAAAAATAGAGCAAAACTTTGTTTCTTATTTCAAAAAGTTTTTATTTTTTTTTTTTATTTTTATTTTATTATTTCTAAAGAAATGTAAAAGAAAGAAAGGAAATGTAAGAAAGAAAGTCTAAAAAACTCTATGTTAGTAAACCCTCCCCCACACTTATTTCATGCATTGTCCTCAATGCATCATGATATATGTATGCATGAAACAAAATGGAAAGGGAAGGAACAAAAATTACCTTAAGGTGGTGGTTCCGGTGGTGGTCGGATTGGTCCACGGAACATGGCCCAATCAACTTGACGTTGGGTTTTCAGAAACCCACCAAAAATCACAGAAATATGACCCATAAAAATGATGCATGCGTGTGTTATTTTAATTATGTACATGCCCCCATCTAATTTTAAGATTTTCCAAATAATTTCAGACTCAAATTTATCAAATTCCTTGTCACAGAATGGAGTATGAACTGATAGAACTGTTGACTTGGACTCGGAAAGGAACACCGACTCAGGATTATGATTTAAATCAAGTGATGGTTCAGGAGTCGAAGTGAAGTCAGAAATTGTGTCCAAGTCAAGAAATGAAAACTCAAGTCCACAATCAGAGTTCAACGATGGAATGTGACTTTCTAAAAGTGATATCTCTTTACTTCCAATTTTAAGAAATTCAAGCTCATCACCGTACAATTCTTCAAAACTTAAGTCAACATCTTTCTTAAGAATTGTACAATCAGTTTCAGAAGTAAAGAGATTGAGAAAATCAAGGTCACATTTGAGTTCAATTCCACAAGATGGAGAACTTGCCAGAATGTCAATGGTATCTTCGGAGGTGTAAAATTGGGCAAGTGCAATATGATCCTCAAAGATGGATGATTCACTTTCATTGTGAATTGTGAAAGGATCCAATGTCGACTCCAGGAAAAGATTGAAGTGAGGTAAAGATACCGGAGTCATTATGGAATCAGGAAGAAAGATTGAAGCACAAAGTTGGGGTTCAAGATCACATTCCTTATGTAATTCAATTAAATGTAAAGAACTTGCCAATTTATCAATGGGATTTTCAGAAGTATGGAATTGGCCAAGTTCTATGTGATCATCATAAAAGATTGGTGATTCAATTTCACAATGGATGGAAAATGGATTCAATTCTGACTCAGGAAATGGGTTGAAATCAGGTAAGGATATGGAAGTCATGATTGAATCAGGAAGTAGATTGGAATCATCAAATGAAAGTTCAGGATCAAAATCATGTTCCAATTCAATTTCAGAAAAAGGAAAACTTGCCAAAACGTCAATTGGATCTGGAGTTTGGACAAGTTTATTTTGAGGAGATGAAAAACTTGCCAAAATGTCAATTGTATCTGAATTTTGGACAAGTTCAAGTTTAGGAAATGAAAAACTTGCTGAAATTGAATCTGGACTTCCAAGACTACATGACTCTTTGGATTTAGAGTGGCTAGTGACATTAGAAAGAGGATGAGAATGAAGAGATTGGATCATCAAATCTATGTCACGATTTCTAGCATTTTGAGCATGGGTCATGTCTTCAAGCATCTTTCCATAATCGATGATTTCATTGTTTTGATGGAAAGAGGAAGTGTGGTCTTGGAAGTGTGAGTCAAAAGTGTGTGATGATGGAAAAGTTGACTCACACAAGAAATCCTTACTCGGTTCACAAGCAAATGGTTGTTCATTATGAAAAGGTGGAACTGAGTAAGATTCTTGAGAATATGGTGGAATTGGAGAGACAAATGGCTTTTGAAGTTGTTGCTCAACTCTCAGTAAATTGGCTTCTATACTCCTTTGCAACTCAGATTTTTCTTCAAAGGGAGGTTCAGAAAAAGGAGTATATGAAGTGGACTCAGGAAATGAATATGGTGGACAAGGTGAATATGGTGGACAAGGATTTTGATAATTTGACTCGGGGTACTGGAATCCCCAATTACTCGGTAAAGAGTTGAAATTATTTTGGACATGATAATTGTTAGATGGGGGGTATGGGTCGTAGTGATTCGGATAAGGCCAACCCGGTGTATGTGGTTGGTGCATATTATAAAACACCGGGTTGGAATTATCCGAATATGGAGTGTGTGTGACATATGGATGGAAAGAATTGTAATTGTAAGCCATATCACACAATCACAAACAAAAATCAAACAAACAAACAAACAAACAAAAGAAGAAAAGAAAAGTCTAACCTAAGTTAGGGTAGACTTAGACCTAGACGACTCCTAACAATAGATCGGCCACAGGAGGTTCAGTGTAGACTCTAACCACAAGCTAATCAGCCAGGGAAGGGTAAGGTTGGTGGGAGGTTTTCCGTCCGGAGACGTTCCTTAATTAAGTAACCAGCAACCTTCGGGCTTTCGGCCCTCAACCCCTTTCCTAGACACCGATTTTGCAAGAGTTAAATTCCAACACTTTTCCCCCTTAGGATAATCTCCTAAGTGAGTCCGAGATGTCCCTAGGGCCAACGTCTACTTTTTGTTAATTTAGGCTTGGGTTAGTGAGTGCTTGGGTTGTGGTTTTCGGGCTAAGGAAAGGGTAATGACCTCCCCCACCTTATCTTATTTACGGGTATGCCCTTAAATTTGAATTGTGCAAGTGTACAAGAAATATAGCTAGGATACACTCAAAGCAAGAAAATCAAGCAAGAGTTTGTCCTAGTCTAAATGCAATGCAAACACGTACCTTGCCTCCACGCACTCTTCAACAGTAAAAGTAAAGAATTGAAAGACACGTGCCTAAAATGCAAGTGTCTAAACAATTTTTAACAATTATCAACCAATTTTTACTGTTTTTTAATTAAGCAGGTACAATGTGAAAAATACAGGATTTCAAGTATAGAACCAGCAGTATTTTGCAGAACCAGAGGCTCTGCAGAAATTTGGTGAGAATTGAGCTCAGGACTGCCGCGTTCCCGCGGCTATTCTTGTGGATCCGCGGCACAATTAAAGAATCCTGGCCTCTGCTTTCTTGAGCAGAGGGCCAGGTTCACTTAGATGTTACTGCAGTAAATAATTTCCTGTTTTCTTCTCCTGTAACCTGCAACAGAGAAGAATAATAGTTTAGTACTTCACTTTAAACCAAAAAAAAATACGTCGCTCTCCCCGGCAACGGCGCCAAAAATTGATTAAGAAAGAATACGTATGCGCCGTATTAGAGAATTGTCATCCCCGGCAACGGCGCTAAAAATTGATCGTGTTGGGAAGTAGCACTCAAAATATGTATTATCTATGAATCAATTGAAATGCTTAAATGTGCTTAATATACCCACGATACTACCGTTATAGCGTTGGCTCAACGGGTCGAATCCACGGGAAGAGCTAGCGATGGAAGCTTTACACGTATGGTAGTGAAGTGATAAAACTAGTATTCTTCTCTTGATCATAAACTTAATGAAGCAAATGCAAAAGAAACAAAAGAAGATGGATATGTTCATTGTGGAAGTGGAAAAGAAATCAAGAAGTGGTGTGGATGTGGTATTCACAAGAAAAGAACAAGAAACTTAAAGAAGGCGATCCATGACTAGCTTACCTTGCTAGCTTGCCAAAGCTTACCAAACTCCTTGATAATGAAAGCTTGCCTAACGTTGTCACTCCGTTGGCTATGGATTCGTCTAGCGTGTTGACCTAATTACTTTCTCATTTGCAAGATGGTGGTTTAACCATCGGAGAAGAGAAGATCATACACTTGCAAGATTAACAAAAGCAATCACCATGAGTAGTGAAGTAGCTAAGCTAGTGGTTAGCTAGTACATGGAGAAGAATTAGCTACAAGAAGCCATTAAAGAACTAAACAAAGCATTGAAGTAAATTGCATGAAATAAAGAAAGCAAGTAAGAAAGCATGTAAAGAAAGCAAGAAACTAGAATCAAACTCAAGTAGAGGAATGGAGGATGGATCAATCCTTGCATAGCTTCAATTGTCACCATTGATCATTACAAGCTCTCTCCCTCACAATCACTCTCTTTTGTAATGAAATCTAGGGATAGAGAAGAAGAGGGATCTACAAGAAATAAACCTAGAGAAAATACATGAAAATTACAACTAATGAACTAATCTCCTCTCTTCTCTGATCAGTCCCAGCTCGCAGGTCCAAGTGAGGTATTTATAGGAGAACTGAGAAGCATCCAGAAGCAAGGTTGTTTCCACAAAATCCGGGGCTCAACGGCCATGATCTTGCCGCGGATTGCCGCGGGATTGCGGCCAGATCTGGGCCGTTGGTCCAGATCTTTCTGGTACAGTTCAGTTGAGAGTTGGTTAGCCACGTAGGATACTTGGATTCTGAGTTTGTTGCGCGGATCTCTCTAGATCTGGATTGGATTTGGCTTTATCTTTAATCTTTTAATTAATCACCTTAATTATTGCTTAATTAAGGTAATTAATTTGGCTAACTCTCCTTTAAGTGTATACCTGCAAATAAGTAGAGAAGAGGATTAAAAATCACTTATTTATTTGTATTATGCATGGGAGTTATGATGTAAAATATGCACTTTTGTGTACTAATCAACAGGCGCGGCCGTGCCCGTGCTTTGGGCCAAGGTTTGTCCCCCTGGCCCCCTTTCGCCTGGTGCCTATATATAACCCCTAGGGTTTTTCATATGAAGATATACAAAGAGTTAGGATAGTTTCTTTTCATGTTGTAGTTTAAGGTAGTTTAGTTTAAGTTAGTTCTTCTTCTTCCTTATATTTTTCATTTCTTATAGATCTTGTAATAGTAGAGAGAGTGGTATATGATTGGAAAGCAAGAGTTCTTGTAATAGAAGATGATAATCTAGAAGATTCATGTTTAGCTAATTTTCTCTCATGGCAACTAACTACTAACCACTAAATTGCTAACTTCTTATTTGATAATCTACATGAATCTAATAGCCTCTACTTGGTCTTGCTCTTACAAGAGCCATTGATGGCTCTTGATGATGGATCTTACACTCTAACTTCCTAACTCTCTAACAAGCTAACATTACTTTACTCCATGCTTACTCTTATTTAGCTTTGATGGTTTAAGTGTAGCTTGCACTTGTTTTGTTGAGTTGGGCTGTGATGAGTTTCATATAGATCATGCTTTAAAACGCTCTTGAACCAAGGACTAGTGATTGCTAAGGATACATGTGAGACAACTATCACTAAGAGGATAGCATGGTTAGTGGAGCCATTAGTAGTTAGTAGTTATAGGTTTTCTTTCTTTTTCACTTTATTTTAGAAATATATTCAAAAATCACAAAATTCATTTCTTTTATGTTTCCCGCTTCTTTGTTTTCATCGTGCTTCTCTTTCCATTCTTTGTTTTCCTTTTTTTCATTCTTTAAAGCATTGAAGAACTTTTAACACACACGTGAACATTCCGGCAAAGCTTCTATCACCTCTCGTCCTTGTGAATTCGACTCGTTTTAGCCTCTATGCTATAACGGAAGTATCGAGGAAGCCAAAGCACACACTTTAAATCTTGAATTTAAATTATACACTTTTCGTGCGCGATTTTCCCCCAATCATACCTACAAATTTTGGTTTATAAATCAGAAATATCAGATATTCATGTAAACATGATTATCGAATCTAGAGATGTTGTGTTCTTTAAAGACATCTTTCCATACAAATGGGAAACAGATAAGACTTCTGGGAAAAGAACACATGAGATGGCGTTCAGGGACGAAAGCCCTAAGGAACCGATTGTTAATGTGAAAATTGAACCAAGAAGAAGTCAGAGATCTAGAATCTCAAAAATTTTTGGTCCAGATTTCATAGCATATGCTATTGAAAACGGGCCTCAAATATTTAAAGAGGTTATGTCTACGCTAGAAGCACAAATGTGAAAAGAAGGTATAAATAGCAGAATTCATACTAAGTAATCATACTTGGGAATTAGCAAACTTTTCTGCTGACAGTAAACCAATTAGGTGTAAGTAGATTTTCAAAAGAAAATTATAACTCGATGGATCTATTGATAAGTACAAGGCTAGATTAGTAGCCAAGTGTTATCGACAAAAGGAAGGATTTGACTACTTCGATACTTATTCACCAATAGTAAGAATAACTTCCATTCGGATGTTAATTACAATTGAAGTATTGCACAACTTAGATATCCATCAAATGGATGTCAAGACTACATTCTTAAATGGTGAATTAAATGAAGAAATATATATGAAGCAACCTGAAGGATTTATAGTCAAGGGCTAAGAACACAAAGTGTGTAAATTGGCAAAATCCTTATACGGTCTAAAGCAGACTCCAAAACAATGGCATGAGAAATTTGATAGTGTCATGATCAAAGATGGATTCACTATCAATGAATGTGATAAGTGTGTTTACACTAAAACAGTTGGAAATGCATGTATCATTGTTTGTCTTTATGTAGACGACATGTTGATACTTGGGACTAATATTGAAATTATTAAGTCCACTAAAATAATATTATCCAACAGTTTTGACATGAAGGATCTGGGGGTTGCTGATGTAATTTTAGGAATTAAAATCACAAGAACACCAGATGGAATCAGTCTATCTCAATCTCACTACATGGATAAGATGATAGAAAGACTCAAGGGTCATGGGATAAAGGAGAATACAAATCCTTTTCTCCCACACATCCACCTTCGTAAGAATACAGAAACCGGAGTACGCCAGTTAGAGTATTCTCAGATTATCAGAAGTTTAATGTATTAATAAATTGCACTAGACCCGATATTGCTTACGCTATAAGCAAGTTAAGCAGATACACTAATAGCCCTAGTGATGATCATTGGACTGCTCTAAGACGAGTATTCGGTTATGTATCACATACCAAGAAATATGCCTTGAAATATGGACAGTATCCACCTATACTTGACGGATACAGTGATACTAATTGGATTGCAGATTCCGAGGAATCAAAATCAACTAGCGGATACGTATTTACTCTAGGAGGAGCAGCGATATCTTGAAAATCTTTCAAACAAACATGTATTGCCCGTTTCATTATGGAATCAGAATTCATAGCCTTAGATAAGGTCGGAGAAGAAGCAGAATGACTTCAACAATTTTTGAAAGATATACCATTATTGTCAAAGCCAGTGCCTGCTATAAGCATTCACTGCGATAATCAAGCAGCTATATCTAGGGCACAAAATTTTATATATAACGGTAAGTCTAGACATATTCATTGTAGATATAATATCGTTAAGAAGTTGCTCTCAAATGGAATTATTTCTATTGACTTTATATCGTCAAAAGATAATTTAAAGTAGAGAGCGTATAAACTGCGCATCGAGGGGAATGGGTCTAAAAGTCTAACCTTACCGAGTTATCTTAATGGAAACCTTACTTAGCGACTGGAGATCCCACAGACTAAGTTCAAGAGGAAAAACTAGTTATGATTGACTCAGCAAGTAAAAACTTAGGAGCTTGACTTCAATCTATTCCTAAGGTGCACCCAATTACTTTCTACAAGTAGATTAAGAATAAGTTTAACGCTTTTAATGATTCCTATATCTTGTTATTAAAACAAGTAGAGTAGAGTAGACTACTCTTAATAAGACGATCACCTATATGAGTAAAGAGCTGGGTCGGCTCTTTGAAAATTTCTATGGAGGCTGTTATTCCCTAAAGATACTCTCTGAAACTAAGAATGTCTAGGGCCAAAATGGACACAACCGAGAACCAAAGTTGATTTGAAAAGTTACTGTGTGAAGCTTGTTGACTTGGCTTACACTAACGGCTAACAGTTCAAGACTTAGTTCATTAATTAGCCAGTAAGTCCGATAAAGTTTTCGCTATGGAATTTCAAGACCTAGTTCATCTATCCTGATGTAGTTTCTTTTCTAAAGTACTTTTCACTATAAAATCAGTCTCTTTGTATGTCAATTCATTGAAACTCCATTCATTGTGGGGGATCATTGGGAAATATGAAGAATTAAATGTGAATATTTGAGTTGAATTATAGCGAGATCCGTTGATAGAATCAATTGGATAATGGTTGGAGTGTGTTCTCCTTCTATTGGGGATGAACGTGGTATATTCACATGTTCAATTTTGACTTTGAATGAATGAGATATTCAAGTCTAAAGTTTAAATAATTTAAAAGCCAAAAGGGGACTAAAGGTAGCTAAAAGTATTTAGTCTCGCATTGGTTATGGGATGAAAGTTTGAAGTGTTTAAATAGAGAAAAATGGGAACAAAGGGTGTGCCCTTTGGATACTTGGAGTTTTCACGCGCGATTAGGGAGAAACCATGCCCGCGCGCGCCGCCGCCGCTGTCGGGGCCAGGTGCCGAGCTCGAGTTCGGGTTCGGTTCCCTACCCAATCCGGTTCTTTTTGAACCGGGTCTCATGGGTATGGGTTACAGCGGATCGCACCCGCTCCACTACCGGACCCGCAACAGCGCAACGGCTGACAGGAAACCGCTGCGAGCCATTACAACGGTTGGGCAGTTTTTGTCGCGAGCCATTATAATGTTTGGGCAGTTCTTTCTGAAATGAACCGTTGCAACAGTTCAGACCGAGCCGTTGCAACTGTTCGGACGGATTTGCCTTTCCCAGAGCGCTATAAATAGTGCTCCTTATCTCCCATTTTAAAACACGGACAAAACACAAAATAAATCCCTCTTTCTTCTTCTACATTCTGAAGTGAACTTCCTTTTCCTGCCTTCTGAAGTAAAAGTCTGTATTCCAGATTTCGAGGTGAAAGTGAAGATCCGAGGTGAAAGTGAAGAAGAAGTAAATCGGATTCTGAAGATTAGTTCTGAAAGAAGGCTTAAAAAATTCAACAGATTCTTTAATAGAATTGTTGTCTGAATCTGTGACTTCCAAAGAAGAATATTCTTCTATTTTTCTCCTTTCTCTATAGTGGGTGTTCCTCTAAAGTAAAGACAAATATTCTCCCTGAAATTTATCTTGGTCCTGTTGCTTTGATAATCCTGTGAAGGTACTGGTTAACTACGGCTCGACCGTACGGTGATTAGTGTTATCCAATACCGTGAAGGAGTGTTGTATCTTGAGAGACCAGCGTCCAGAACCCGTTAGCACCGTAATGGGGGACGTAATTGTCTTAAGGAGATTCGCTATAAGCGTACCTCACTCCAAGTACTGTATAAGTGAATTAGATTTCTTTATACAGGGGTTATACTGATATTCAGTATATTGATACTGATTTATACCAGTCTAATTAGTGTTTAACCAAGTAAGGTAATTAAAAGGTGGTTCTATAATTAAGGAACATTCTATTGAACGGAAAACCTCTCACCTGATATTCACCGACCTGGCCAATTAGATCAGTGGCATTGATTAATTGTCGGATTGATCCTAGAAATAACAGATGCCTCGTTCTAGTTTCCCAGTAATAGAACTTTATGTATTTTAGGTTTTTTTTATTTTGAGTTTCTTTATTTGAGTTGTATTTTTATTAGGAGTCTAGTTTCTTTATTTTAGAGTTGTAATTTTATTTTAATTAGGAGTTTGAGTTGTATTCAAATTTGTAACCTATATAAGGTCATGTATCAAACAATTTTATGCAATGAATATCATAAAAATTTCTTCAAAATTATCTGAGTAATATTCTCTCTTAATTTCTCTCTTAGTGGTGGGAAGCCCTAGGAAATTTACTTTAAAGGGTGAAACTCTAACTAACCCCAATTAGAGTGTGAAGCCCTAATTGCTTATCCCTTTTTCTCAAACCATTGCTTCTCAATTTCTATCTCTCTTGTGGCTCCTAACCTCTTCACTAATTTCTTCTTTCTTAAAAAAATCAAAAAAAATATTGCTACAGTACTGTTACGGTGCCTGATCGACTGCTACGCCGGACCCCCTGACTGCTATAGTGTACTCAATGCTACAGTAAATCCGATCTGACAGATCCGTTAAGCAATTCCAATTCATTTTCAGCGTATATCTCTCTCATCCGGATTTTAAATCACGCACGATTCGATGCATTGAATGCGTGAGAGATTTCTCTATGCATCCACAAGCATCATATTATATTGAGATCGACATGATCCTCAGTAAGTATGTTTCTAACTCATATCAGTTATTTTGAGTTTGATAATAATCTCTAACATATTATCGATTTAACTGCTGTTCACAAACATAAAATTATGCGTATCTGCTTGCCTGGAATGATTAGATTTGATATTGATCGTAGAATCTTTTGTCACATACTATATTATCTTTAATTGATTTATGATTGGATTGGATTTGTTTGCGCATGTTATTTTATTACATCTATCCCCTTTATTATTTTTTTAATCTTTATTACCAACAATCGTTTCATGTTGGTGAAGCATGATTGAGTATTTTATTGCTTATTTTCATACACGCGTACATTTCACATCAACTTGGTATCATAGCATGGTTAAGTAAAATTTGCATTAGTTCACATTTATTTTCTTTATCGCATTTAGTTTAAATTTTTATAAAAAACAAAAAAATTGGAAATATTGAAAGATAAGACTTTCCCTAAAATTTTGGATGATTGGTATATAACCAAGGAAGAGTACTTAATATGATTTTATAATTAACGAACACAGAGTGCAAAAAACCTCCCATTTGAGTTACGTTGACCTGGCCATTTGGACTGGTAAAATTGGAGTTTCACTAACCCGACAATTTTAGAAAACAAATTTTCTAAAACCAAACAAAAAAATTTCAAAATTCAAAAGCAAAAAAAAATTCTAGTCTAGAATTGCATATTCCTATCTTTATTAGGATCTCATTGTGCATGCCTCCCGTAATGGTAACTCATACTTGTTATGAGAGACTAGTGAACCACACACCAGAACCCCTATGGATCACTAACAATTTGCCGCTATACTCATTGACATACAAGATAAGCTTGATGCTCTGACTCAAAACTCAAATTGAACTGAGGAGAGACTAGTCAAGTTAGAGACTACATGTGAATCACCCAAGACTGAGGAAACCCCATTGCAACCAAATGCCGAGCAAAACACTCAACAAAGTGCATATAAACATGATGGGCAATACCTTAGAAGCATTGTTGGATGTACCTACCTCCGATGGACGCTTAGACCCTCAACTTTTTCTAGATTGGATATAATAACTTGAAAGTACTTCACATGGTACGATCTGACTGAGCCTAGAAAAGTTAAGTTTGCCACGATGAAACTGACTGGCAAAGTTAGTCAGTATTGGACCAACTTAGAGATCATGCGTGCAGCTTGTAGTTAAGAACCGATTAATATATGGTTTAAAGTGATAGATGAACTGAAAGGTAAGTATGTGCCACCATATTTCTACAAGTTTAAACCTCCCTTATCTGTTCAACCTGATCGGTATAATACATTTTCATCTCTTCAGGCCAAATTCACTCCCTCAAACTAAACCATGGAGTCCAATGATTGGGAAAAACTGAGAGTTTGAAAATTTGTTATCTGAAAGTAGAAGTGTTTCTCTACCTTCTCGCAATTTAACCACGGTAGCAGTGGCTATGCGGGTTGTAATCCATAAAGAAGGATGCGATGGAAGCGTTTCAGTATGGTTCTTAAAGCAATCTCTTCTCTGCTTAAGAAACAAAAAAAGAAAAGATAAAAGAAAGAAAAGTTGCTTATTTTAATTTTTGTTTTGAGAGTTTGAGAGAGTAAAAAGGAAAACTTAAAAGATGGTTGAAAAGAAAACTAGGGTTTAAAAATTAAGGCTTTAAAATTGGGTTTCTAAAGAGAACTAAAAAGGAAAAGAGATTTAGTTTGTTCTTTAAAATATGAGAAAAGTCAAAGCTCACTAATCACTACCACTACTAACTTACTAACCTTTGAGAGATAATTACTTCACTTTAGATCATAAGCAATAGTTCCACACTTATGATAGTGATATTCTCAGTTTTTTCAATGAAATCGAGACCTTTTTGATGCTAAGTTAATATTACACCTCTACTATATATCCTTGTCAAGTTAACATCACACCTCTGGCAATTCAATTTGCTCAAATTGTAAATCTAAACCCGTCACGTTAATATTACACTTAAGACGATAAAAATCTCTATATATCTCCAGTGGATTAAAATCCACTAGTTATTCTCGTCAATAGAATAGCTATCCATAAAACTTGTTCAAATCACAAGTCAATATTCCATTGTCATGTTAAAAATCACACCTCTGACAGTAACTCAACATGATTTTCTCAAGGAAAACGAGATCCCCGGTTAAAATTACACCTTTCCTATTTTCAAATTTCCTAGTGGAGTATCTAATCATTATTTGGTAAGCTAATATCACACATCTGACAATTAAAACTCTTTTCTTTATTCAGTCTAGTTTTCTAATGAAAAGGGAAACAGATATGACTCAAAAAGCAGAATTTTCACTTTTTATTCCAGTCAAAAATAGGGTAAAGTGATACAGCGCGAATCTCGACCCAATCTAAGCGAGACACGCATCCAAACGTGACAATCGCGTTTATGGATGTCCGCGCGTCTAGAAGCTTTGAGCATGACCTTCACGTCTCACGCACAACAGCTAGAGCGGCGTCTCAACATCAAGTGACATCCGCGTCTTCAAACATCAAATGAAGGCCACATCTTTTGAAGTCTATGACATCCGCGTCCAACGACAGGTGTGTCCAACGCGACATTTGCGTCTACATCAATTGTGTCCTCTCTCCTAACACAAAGAGTTTGTCTTTGCTGCTGCAATCAGCTCAATAGTACACTGACAAAGGCAATTGACAACTCTACCAGTTTAACAGTATACCGACAATCAAATCAGAGCTCAGATAAGTTCTAAACTGTGTTTCTAAATACTTATAATGATCATCTCTGGAGGCTTTAAGCAGTTCAATAATACACCTATGAAGATCAAAATCCAGACAAGATCAAGCTCAAAGCAACTCAAAAGTGAAATACACCTAGAGGGGAGCGAATAGGTGTATTAGCTAATCTAATGATAAATGATGCGGAATTAAAACTTAATTGCAACACACTATGTATAACCAAAGAGTGTAGCCGAATTCCCTGTGAAGGGCTCTGGAGCGTTGGACACGCCTATCAACACAAGTATATGAAGTTCTCTTAATTCAACACAAGTATGAGCACACATATAAGATATGAACAATATAAGGCAATGCAAGATATAAGAGAGATAGAGTTAAGAGATAGTGGATCAAACGCCAACAATAAGATATGTTTTAAGGTTCGAGCCACTACTCTATGTCCCCGCTTTCACACAGAAAGATTTTCACTACGTCTACACAGGACCTCTCACAAAGGGAACCTCCACCAAGGAATTTGCAATTACAAACTTGGAGTATATAATTTCTCTCTCCAACACAACTACCTCTACTCAAGAGGTAAGGCACAAAGCCAAAACTCAATCACCTCTACACAAGAGGGATGTGCACAAAGCCAAACCATAATCACCTCTACACAAGAGGGATAGACACTAAGCCAAAACTCAACCACAATCACCTCTACACAAGAGGGATAAGGCACAAAGCTAAAACTCAATCAGCTCTACACAAAGAGGGATATACACAAAGCCAAACCACAATCACTTCTACACAAGAGGGATAGGTGATTAGTCTGTAAAACTGCATATTTCATACCGCATCTTCATATTTATTTAATATTAAATTCTGCTAATAATACCTCTCTTGCATGTTTCTAGGTCCATGACATGAAATGAAGAAGAAGACCCTAAATCACCATTTAATTGGTGATTAAAGTCCTATAAAGATAGCCATTAACCTAGGAGGATGGTTTTGTCAAAACCAAGAGCCAAATATCAGAAACTAGAACATCTAGCCGACAGGGGGACAGAAGAGGACAGCGCAGCAGGTGGCGCGTGACGTGCGGCCACCCTGTGGCTGCGAAAACGCGGCCATAGCTGCATTTTTGTGGCTCCCTTGTGGAGCTACAAGCTAAGATTTGACGCACGGTCCGTACAATACCCTGGTTCCCCTTTTTGCCTATAAATACCCTTGGTTTTGCTAGAACCGGGGAGAGGAGTTTTTGAGTAGTTTTTAGGTTAGTTTTAAGGTTTTTCTTTCCATGTTGAGGTTTAGTTTAGTTTAGATTAGTTCTTCTTCTTCCTCCTCTATTGTATTTTTCATTTATTGTAGGTCTTGTAATAGGAGAGAGAGTGATACATGTTTGGAATACAAGAGTGCTTGTAATAGAAGGTGACAAGCAATGAAAGGTGTTCTCTTTAACTCTCTTTATTTTCTTCTCTCTAACTCCTTTTACATGTGTAACTAACTTTTCTCTGATGGCAACTAACTACTAGCTATTAACTAGTCTAACTTCTTACTTGATAATCCACATGAATCTAATAACATCTACTTAGCCTTGCTCTTACAAGAGCTATTGATGGCTCATGATGATAGATCTAACACTCTAACTTCCTAAGTCTCTAACAAGCAACATTACTTTTGTAACCCCCTGATCCTTGATGTATGCATCACAGTATCAGTACTCGATACGGCGTACAAAATTGAATTAACCTTCCTGGTAATCAGATTAAGCCAGTTTCAATTTTAGATATTAATTTTCAATATTTTAGGTTTTCAGAATTTTCTGAAATTTTTCTGCATTATTTTGGAAAACTCCGTAGTCGGTGGTGTTGACCAATACCGATAATCGGCTCTACGATTTTTATTTTACAAACGTAGTAGAATTATGGGAATTTGCTTTCAACTTATATCTTAAAATTGTATTATCTAAATTATGGTATTTTTGAGGATTTTCTGAATTTATGAAAAATCGGGCCAAACCGGTGTCGCCCAATATCGGCGATACACTCCAGAATTTTTAACTTGCAAACCGAATAAGATTTTTAGAGTCCGATTTCATATTTCCCCTCCGCATAATATTTTCTATTGTATGTAATTTTTGGGCACTGTTCGGAGCTAGTAAATTTTTGACCCAATTATAAATTTCTGACGACCCTGGGTTTGCGTGCCCAAATTGGAGATCCAAGTTATCGTATTGTCAGATAGTCCATTAGATTCATATAGGAGACTCATCATCGAGACCATTCATAGGTATCTTTATGATTTATTTCTGTTATCTTATTTATCCCTGTTTTCCTATCTGTTATGATCACTAACCTCTTTCTGCAGGTATTCTTGTACTTATTTTCTGCTGGAACTCTTATATATATGGAGGTGATTTCCTGTACTGAGGCTTAGCGTACGTACGTGAGGGTTTTCCGTCCTACGTATGTACGTCGTCATAATGTCCCCGTACCTGCGGGATCGCGGCGTTACATAGTGGTATCAGAGCCTAGGTTTACACTTGGTGTGGGTAACCACTTGGGTCAATGCTCGGGCTCTCACCAACAGTATATCAGATTCAGATTAAAACTCAGCTATATCTGAATTTGGGGATTCCAGCGGGGATTCCAGTGACGAGTACAAGAATACTATGTCATGGACAATTCATTTCTTGACTCTTTTCTATTCCTTACTTGCAGTTGTCAACCAGAATATCTGATTTCCTTCTCGCTTTCTTTCCATCTCATTACTTCCAATCCGTTAGCGTTAGTTCACTACACTAATTCTCCACCCCGTATTCACTAACAATTTCAGAGTGCGCAGCGGAAGCATCGTGGGCCCGTAACATTTAGGCTTTGGGGCTGTAAATATTGTCCTCTCACCTGAATTAAAATTTCAAGGACGAAATTTTTTGTAAGGTGGAGAGAAATGTAACCCCCTGATCTTTGATGTACGCATCACAGTATCAGTACTCGATACGGCATACAAAATTAATTTGACCTTCCTGGTAGTCACGCTGATTTCAGTTTTGGATATTAATTTATAATATTTTAGATTTTTTAGAATTTTCTGGAATTTTTCTGGATTATTTTGGAAAATCTCCGTAGTCGGTGTCAACCGATACCGATAATCGGCTCTACGATTTTTATTCCACAAATGGAGTAGAATTTTGAGAATCTGCTTTTACCTTATATCTTAGAATCGTATTATCTACTTTATGGTATTTTTGAGGATTTTTTCTGAATTTATAAAAAATCGGGTCAAACCGGTGTCGCCTAATATCGTCGATACACTCCAGAATTTTTAACTTACAAACCGAACAAGATTTCTAGAATCCGATTTCATATTCTCCCTCCGCGTAATATTTCCTTTTTATGTAATTTTTGGGCATTGTTTGGAGCTAGTCAATTTTTGACTCCATTATAATATTAATTAAATACTATAAAAATCTTTTTCTCTTTTCTTTTTCCCCCTCTTCTCCATTTCTCTGGACTTTTCCCCCACTGCCTTCCATCACCGCCTTTTCTCTCTCTCCCTTAAAATCTCTCCCGGTCTCTCTTTCTCTCTCACCTCTCCCTCTTACTCTCTCTCTCACATCTCCCCCACTCTCTCTCTCTCTCTCTCTCTTTCTTAATCTCAATCTCTCCCCGTTTCTCACCATCTCTGGAGCTGACCGCTGACCAGCGGCCAGACATGCCGCCGGCCAGGCCCGACAATCGCATCAGCCCCCCAAATCTCTCTTAGTGTTCTCTCTCTTTTTCTTCTTCTTCTCTTTATTCTACTCATCTTTCTCTCCCTGATCTGAGCACCGCTCGGACCCGCCGGCGACCAACAAAGGCGGCAAGGCCTGGCCGCCGGTCCGACCAGCCACCAACCCACTACCTTTTCTCCCCTTCTTCTTCTTCTTCTTTTTCTTCTTCTCCTTCATGCTGCTCTCCTTCTCTTCTTCTTATTCTTTCTTCTCTCCTTTTTCAGTAAAACTCTCTCTCTCTCTCTCACTCCTCTTCTCACTCCCCTTGCCGCTGACGGCGGTCAGCCTGAACCGTGGCGACGCCGCCGGCCAGCCTAGCTGGCCGGCCGGCTAGCAGGCGACAGTGGCAGCAGCTCTCTCTGCTGCCGCTGCTGTTTAATGTTGGGTTCGGGTATGGACCCGAACCCATTAACCCTATTGGTTGGTTTTGAAACCCGTTAACCCAATAACCCATCACTTATGTTAATGGGTATAGGTTGTGGATCTAAACCCGACCCGCGAGTTACCCAAACCCGCTTCTAAACCCAATAAGATAATTTTACATATAAATCCCTTGCAATTTCTAATAATTGCACTTTAGACCTTTTTATTACATAATTAACCTATTTTATATGGTTTCTAGCGTTCAGGTGATATTTGGAGCGTCCGGACTCCGAATTGGACGATTCTGGAAATGTTACGATTGTGGGAAAGAGAGCTACCTTCTAATGGCTAGTTTGTGAGTGTTTTTCTTTTATCAAGTATGATTATCGTAGTTAATTAAATTGGTTGGTTACTTTATCACATAAGTCGTGTTTACCGGTTAATCACTGTAAAGACTGTAAATACCGATTAATAAATTGTAATTAGTAGAATATCAGTGTAAATATTCTTTAAACATAATCAATATCATAATAATATGGTGACCGTCATTACAAATAGGGATATATGATACTCGATTAGGTATGATCACTGGTACCTTCCTCACACTAGACATTGTTACTACATGTACCCGTAATTGTTACCCGAACATTCTAGCACATTGGATATTGTAATTTCTATATACCCATTACACTAGATATTGTTATCACACATTACACGATATACTGTCTTTCACAGATACTAATACACCGACATTGTTATTGCCTGTTATGGAATCACTGATATACGGATACACTAACACTGCTATTGCATGTTATGGAGTTACTGTTACACGGATACCCTGTACACTATTAGTGGGACACAGATACACCAATTCACTGGATACTTTCATTTCATATATTGATATCATCGTTACATGGATGCTCGATACACAGTTATCTCATGTTCACACATCACTGTTACATATGTTTACCGCATGAGTGTACATGCATGTATTATTTCTATCTTCTTGTCATATGAATCACCGTTCATATTACATGTATTATTGTTCCATGTTATCCCTATATTCCTATTATATGATTGTTTCCCATTACTGATATTGATATTCTTGTTATTGGACATGAGAGCTGTTGATATACGATGTGTGGAACTAAGTGTCACGTGGATCCAAGCCACGGGGGGCACCTCTAGAATCCCACGTCTATTGTTTCCCTTTTCCTGTTATTTTATTCTATGCTATCAACAGAGCTCAGGTCCTGTTATCATGTTACATGTACCATGCACTGTATTTGTTCTTGCTACACTGTGTACTTTAAATATCATAAATATAACTTGGAGATGGGGGAGACTTGACGGTTGATTAGATCTTATCAGGTGAATGTACTGGATCCATATTGTTAGTCCCACTGCAGGGGATGTTAGTGCTGCCTACCGATTGTATATAGCTCCATGAGCTCCCGTTTCTTGTTTTGTGCTCCCCTCTTAGCGGAGGGTCCTGGTCTCAGCAGCCAGGGGTTCGTTTAAGGCCGTGATCCAAGGTATGCACGGGATACACCTACCCGATAAGAGTTCCTCGACCATTGGATTTTTAATTAACATAATAAAACAGTATAAACAATAGTGACGTCGGAAACACTTATTATTTGGTCACTCTCTCGTTTGGATAATGGTACCCATATGCCATGTCTGAATGGGTTCGACTAGAGTGGGGGCTCCAGTATGAACTGTCAGTGGTATGAGACACTGGAAGAAATTGATGAAAATACCAGGTGGTACTGATTGTTATTATTGTCTAAATCACATGACATGCTCGACTCATGTATATTATTATCCCTTTATATTTATTACTATTCTTGATATGTTACCCATGATCATGTCACCTGTATACCTCGTTACACTTCTTAATATTTGTTACACTCCATGTGGTAACACACTATTCATGTATATGTAAACTCTGCATTGTATATCTCCTATTTTATGTATATGTTGCAGACTTCATTACTGTATATGCACAACCCAGTAGTATGGTTATATTGCATACTGCACATCTGCAAGTTCATTTCTATCACATCATCATTATACAACAATATTTATTATATAACAGTGGATACTACTGTGACATGACCCGATGATAACATGCTAGGCCGTGATGGTATAAAAATATGACATCTTTATATTTTTACTGCTTATTAAATGCCTACTATATGGTATCACTGTTACAGATGTCTTATATATTATTATCGTGCTTGTATTACTATAATACATATTACTGCCTCTATATTTTACCACTCACTTGGTCGCTTTCTGACGACCCTGGGTTTGCGTGCCCAGGTTGGAGTCCGAGTTATCGTATTGTCAGATAATCCATTAGATTCACATAGGAGACTCATCATCGAGACCATTCATAGGTATCTTTGTGATTTATTTCTGTTATTTTATTTATCCATGTTTTCCTATCTGTTATGATCACTAACCTCTTTCTGCAGGTATTCTTTTACTTACTTCCTGCTGGAACTCTTATATATATGGAGGTGATTTCTTGTAATAAGGCTTAGCGTACGTACGTGAGGGTTTTCTGCCCTGCGTATGTACGTCGCCATAACGTCTCGTACCTGCGGGATCGGGGCGTTACAACTTTACTCCATGCTTACTTTTAGTTTTGATGATTTAGGTGTACCTTGAACTTGTTTTGTTGAGTTTGGATGTGATGAGTTACATATGCGTCATGCTTTGAAACGCTCTTGAACCAAGGACTAGTGATGGCCAATGATACATGTGAGGCAACTATCACTAAGAGGTTAGATTGTCAGTGGAGCCATTAGTAGTTAGTAGCCATGAGTTTTCTTTCTTTTTCACTTTATTTTAGATATAAAAACAAAATCACAAATATCATTCTTTTATGTTTCTCACTTTTTTGTTTCCACGGTACTTCTCTTCTCATTCTTTGTTTTCTTTTCTTTTCATTCTTTCAAACATAGAAGAATTTTTAACACACACGTGAATCAGCCAGTAAAGCTTCTATCGCCTCCCGTCCTTGTACATACGACTCATTTTAGCCTCTATGCTATAACGGAAGTATTGAGGAAGCCAAAGTACACATACTTTAAATATCAATTTTAAAACACACACTTTTTTGTGCGCGGTTTGTAACGGTTCCAGTTAATAATTTTCATTGATTACAATCATCACAGATTATCCAAGCGTGGGACCCATTAAGATGCAATACTTCCATTCTACTGACCTCAGACTACTCTATACTTTACATCAATCTCCACTCTGATAGCATATATGATCTTAACATGATTTAGCATTTCCCAAAATATTGGTCCAACAACTCATAACAAAAAATAGTCTAATACATTACTATTCCAAAATATAATACAGGCTTTGAGTCTAGCATCAAACACTTCAATATTTACAAATTCATAGCAAACATCCAAATAGAAGTTACGCATAGTTTTCTACAACCATATACATATCAAAAGAACAAGTAAAAAGGGTGAAATGTCTCCATTGACACCTATCCCGCATATGTTGCCATTAAGCGGGTCCCTTGCCTTTGCCAAAACCTGAAGGTGATAATGAGAACAGAGTGAGCTCGACAGCTCAGTGAGTAAAACAATATTTATGCATGTCCATTAAGTAGGTCTATTTGGACTTTATCATCAGATTGGCAATTGTATTTTTTACCATATGTGTGAAGTTTTAGGTATTAGCTGAAGTTCCGACCCAAACACAGTAACAGGTCCTGTTAGTCAACTTGCCCATTCTTATAGTCGACTAATATCACTATTAGTCGACTAACATTGAAGCTATAGTCGACTAGGGTTGATCCAAAAAGTATTTACTCTTTGTTGGCTGCCATTGACTTATGTAGTCGACTACTCTATGTACTAGTCGACTTGTACATCATCTATAGTCGACTAGATATGGATCAAAAGAGTATGCTGCTCCCTGTTTGTCACTTATAACCAATTCTAGTCGACTACCCTCTCTGATGTAGTCGACTACTATAGCCTCTAGTCGACTATTTATCGTCTATAGTCGACTAGTTATAGTCAAAAGAAAATGTCTACTCTCTATTTGTTTCCTATAACTGAGGCTAGTTGACTTACAGTTTATATATAGTCGACTAAGATGTGTTTCTAGCGACTTGTCTACCCATTTTTCCTTCCATAGTTGACTTAGCCCAAGGGCTAGTCGACTAATACTGGTGAAATTACCTAGGTAAGTCGACTTATCTTAGAGTCTGGAATATCAATTCTTTATAGCTTTAACATACAATTTCTAACTTAACCATATTAACGTACATGATCAGCATAGAATATAATCGCAACATGAATATATGATCAACATAAACATAATCGCAACATGCATACATGATCAACATAAAATATAATCGCAACATGCATACATGATCAACATAAAATATAATCTCCCATTCGATCACCTCCGGTTCAACCCGGTCCCTTCCTCCGATAAGTTTACCATGTATTATTTTCCCCTTCGATCACCTCCGGTTCAACCCGGTCCCTTCCTCCGATATATTTACCACATATTATTCTCCCCTTCGATCACCTCCGGTTCAATCCGGTCCCTTCCTCCAATACGTTTACCATGTATTATAACATGCAAATATCATATCCTTCATGTATTAACCACATGCAAGGATCCATAAGACAATAATAACATAAAGGATTCACATGATTCTTACTTTACATGATGCCAATATTAAGAAAGACATTAACATGTATAAGTAACCACTTATTAAACTAACAACATGCAAGCCTTTTCAAGGTAACCAACATGGTATATCATTCCAATATATGTGTAGCCAAACATGTGCATGGAGTCAAGTATGATGTTCTTTCATAAAACTATTTCTTTTTAAGAGGCATGTGTTAGACTACTATGCATACACAATAACGTGTCGATCATGCACCCTTGTAAGCATTCATAAGAAATATAACAACATAACACCACATGATTGTTCACAATGTATATATAAACATATAAACTATTCTCAAGCATCATCGTTCATTTTCTCATCCATTTATAACTTAGAAATTTCCCCACTTTATTTCAAGTTTTACTTTATCTACTATATTACTAGGGTTCGAATATTCTACTCACCCTTAAAGCGAGTATCTCCTTATCAAGCTCGGTTTCCCGCTATATTGGAGTCTACAAGGTCACAAAATCATCGTAATTAGTTCTTTAGTTAAAAGAGTATAAGAGGAGTAGAATTCTTAAGGATATGCTTACCTTTCAACCAATATCACCGTCCTAATTCGTTATTCTAGAACAACCTTGACTCCAAGAATTCCCTTTTTATGGTGATGTTAGATCACCACTTTAGCTTGTTCTATTTGATCTTTGGAGGAGTTAAAACGTGTAAAGGAAGCCTTTTTCTTATATAATAGGAAGTAGGGATGTTTTGTGAGGGAATGAGAGGGAGAAAGAGAGACTGTGTGAAGAAGAAATTGGGGAAAAAGAGAGTTGCTGGCTGTTGGCTGTTGGCCGGCTGCAAAAGGGAAGGAGGGGAGAAGTTTTTTGTGAAGTTGGAATGAAGAGAGAGAGTGTGTGTTGGCAAATGACGTGCTTCTCTTCATTCCCCTATTTATAGCCCAATCTCTTCAATAATCTCATGACAAGTATCCCTCCCTAACCCCATCACTCTACTCCTATACCTGACCCTATAAGTAAGGCTCCATGCCTCCCCCCTTCATGAGGTGCTAGTACGCACAATCATGGGGGCGGTATGGTGGCAAAGTCAACAAGCATGAGGTTGTATTTCATTTCTTATACATACACACATATGTGTTTACATACTAATAGGCATAGTGTAATGTATAGTATTTAACATGAATTCTTACTTCCCCATCACCTCCCTAAAGCATTTAAATGTTAGGAAAAAGGTGATTAGTTAAGACAAGTGTTACATTCTACCCTCCTTATAGAAATTTCGTCTTCGAAACTTTACGTACGTTGACAAAAATGTGGATAGTCCTTCTATATCTCCTCTTCTAGTTCCTAAGTTGCAGAGGTCCATAGGAGATTATGTGATCAGGATCATGTACATACTTCCTCAGCTGAGAGACATGAAATACATTGTGCATCCTCCCCAAAGTCGGAGGCAAGGCTAAACGATAAGCAACCGGGCCAATTCTATCCAATATTTCAAATGGTCCCACATATCTAGGAGCTAATTTATTTTTACTACCTCAAATTCCAGTGGTCTGCGGCGATTGTCTACATAAGCTTTCTGCCTGCTCTGGGCTGCTTTCATCCTTTCCTTAATCAACTTGATCTTCTCAGTAGCTTCTTGGATCACATTAGGGCCGAATATCCTTCTATCTCCAACTTCCTCCCAATAGAACGGTGATCTACATTTTCTACCATATAATGCTTCAAATGGAGGCATACCAATAGTGGACTGATAACTATTATTATAAGCAAACTCTACTAAGAGTAAATAGTTGCCCCAACTTCCCCCAAAATCTAATACATAAGTTCTCAACATATCTTCCAATATTTGAATGATCTTCTCTGACTGTCCATCCGTTTGGGGGTGTGCTGCTATACTGAGTTGAAATTTAGTGCCTATAGTTTCGGATAGGCTCCTCCAAAATCTAGATTGAAATCTAGAATTCTGATCTGATATAATAGACTCAGGTACTCCATGCAGTTTAACTATTTCTCTTATATACACTTGAGCCAATCTTTCCATTGAATAATTGATCCAGATAGGCAGAAAGTGGGCAGATTTAGTAAGTCTGTCTACCACTACCCAGACTGTATCCAGTCCTTGGGATATCCGAGAAAGTCCAGTAACAAAGTCCATAGCAATGTAACACCATTTCCATTCAGGAATTGGTAATGGCACTAGCAATCCTGGGGGCTTTATATGTTCTGTTTTCACTTGCTGACAGACTAAACACTTGTGGACAAAATTGAAAATATCCATTTTCATTCCATTCCGCCAGAAGTTATGACACAGATCCTGATACATTTTTGTGCTCTCCTGATGAGCTGTATACGGGGTACAATGAGCCTCCCACATTATTTCTTCTATGATCTCTGCTACATCCGGCACACATAATCTGTGTCTGAATCTCAGTACATCATCTTCTATTTGAAACTCCTTGAGTTCTCCTTCTTGTACTTTCTTCATAACCTTCCTCATTTGAGTATCTCTATGTTGGCCCTCTTTGATTTTATCATATAGATCAAATTGAATGCACACTTGATTTAGTTGATACCTAGTATTAGAAGAATCAATGACTCGCACCTCTATTTGTATTTCCTCTAGATTCCTTAATATTCTTGCTTGGCGAATTATCAGAGTGGCCATTGTTCCTCCTGATTTCTGACTCAAGGCATCAGCCACTACATTGGCCTTTCCAGGATGGTATTGGATAGTAATATCATAGTCCTTCATTAGTTCCAGCCATCTCCTCTACTTCATATTCAGTTCTTTCTGTGTGAAAATGTACTTTACACTTTTATGATCAGTAAAAATTTCACAAGACAATCCATACAAGTAATGTCGCCAGATCTTTAAGGCAAAAATCACAGCGGCTAATTTCAAATCATGAGTGGGGTAATTTCTTTCATGAATTTTTCAATTGTTGGGATGCATAGGCAATAATTCTCCCATGTTGCATTAACACACATCCCAGTACCAATTTTGACGCATCACTATAGATGGCAAATCCTTCAGTCCCGGAAGATACAGTTAGATAGGAGCAGATGTTAGCTTGGTTTTAACCTCTAGGAAGCTCCTATCTTGTTCTTCCCCCCATACAAACTTCTTATTCTTTCTAGTTAGTTGGATCAATGGTGCCACAATTAGAGAGAATCCTTCTACAAATCTTCTATAGTATCCAGCTAATTCTAAGAAACTTCGAACTTCGGTGACATTTGTGGGTCTAGGCCAGTCTTTGATTGCTTCAATTTCATTGGATCTACTGATATTCCCTCCTTGGATATAATATGGCCAAGAAACCCTACTTGTTCCAACCAAAATTCACATTTCTTTAATTTAGCATAAAATTGCTTCTCCCTCAAGATTTGGAGAACAATTTTAAGATAATTCTCATGATCTTCTCTATTCTTTGAATAGACTAAAATATCATCGATAAATACCACCACAAACTGGTCTAGATATGGTTGAAACACTCAATTCATTAAGTCCATAAATGTTGCTGGGGCATTAGTGAGTCCAAAAGGCATGACTAGGAATTCAAAATGTCCATATCTTGTCCTAAAAGCCGATTTGGACACATCTTCTGGCTTGACCTTTAACTGATGATATCCCGATCTAAGGTCTATCTTAGAAAATACAAAAGACCCTTGTAGTTGATCAAATAAGTCATCAATCCGAGAAGAGGGTACCTATTTTTGATAGTGGCCTTATTCAATTCCCGGTAGTCAACACATAATCTCATACTCCCATCCTTCTTCTTAACAAACAGTACTAGTGCTCCCCAGGGAGATACACTTGGCCGGATGAAACCCTTATCTAATAATTCCTGTAGTTGAGTTTTAAGTTCCTTCATTTCTGCAAAGGCCATACGATATAGTGCCTTTGAAATTGGGACAGTACCGGGCATCACATCTATTGCAAATTCTACATCTCGATCTGCGGGCAAGCCTGATAAATCTTCCGGGAATACATCAGGGAACTCATTCACAACTAGAATAGTCTCAATTTTAATATCAGTTCTAGTGGTACCAAAACTGAAGCCAAAAATTCTTGACATCCCTACCTCATTAACTTGGTAGGTTTAATGGCTGATATGTGGGGTATATCATGACTACCTTTAACCCCTTCAAAAATAAACTCAGAGGCTCCTTCCATTCTAAAGATGATCCTCTTTCTATTACAATCCACATGGGCACCACAAGCGGACAACCAGTCCATTCCTAGTATTGCATCAAACTCTATCTCGCCCAACTTAATCAAATCAATGGATGTTTTCATCTCCCCAATCATCACTTCACAATTCACATATTTAGTGCTAGCTATTATCTTTACCCCTATAGGTGTGGATACAACCAACTGAAATCCTAGGGGCTCCGATACTTGATTTAATTTATAAGCAAAAGTACTAGATATGAATGAATGAGTAGCTCCAGGATCAAACAATGCATGGGCAATATGTCCTGATATGGAGATCATACCTTTCACTACTGCATTTGAGGCCATTACTTCTCGGTGGGTTAATGCAAAGGTTCTTCCTTACATCCGTGGCTGTTGGACAGATGACTGAGTTGCAGCAAGTCGTGGAGCATTATTGGGCGGCATAAAATTACTGGTTGGTCCCCTGGGAGGGTTCATCCTCATAGCTAGCCTCCCACTTCCCCTACTCTATCCTTGGCTTCCGCGCCTTACCGGACAATTCTTCTTTAAATGCCCCACTCCTCCACAAAAATAGCAAGCTCTATCTTGGAGGCAGTCTCCAAAATGGTTTGTTCTACACTTCTGGCACCAAGGGGCCTCCGAGATTCTAGGGTGGGACACAGAGGTAGCTTATGCTTTCGAGAAAGTGTCTCTGTTCCTCAACCATGTTCCTCTGCCTCTGGCCCCTCCTCCCCTTTGAAGAGTGGTATTAAACCCAAATCCTTTATTTCTGGTGGATCCTGATGCCACCGATATTGATGGTCCTTGATATCGGGGGCGCTTTGAGTTGGGAATCTCCTTCACTCAGTCTTCGTGACCCTCATGCATATCCATTTCTACCTCCAATGCTCTTTCCACAGCTTGGAGATAATTCTTCAGTTGTAGAGGAATCAATCTGCCTCGAATTTCTGATCTCAGGCCCTTCACGAGCCTCTTTGTCCTTTCTATTTCACTCTTCACTAAGGCATCAACATACATAGATAATTGAGTGAACCTCTGGTCATATTGGGACACATACATCAGGCCTTGCCGTAATTCTAAGAATTCTGACGCCATCTTATCTCTGGTCGTCTCTAGGATATATTTTTCAGTGAATTTGTTCACTAAAAATTCTCAAGTGATTGATTCTCTTATACTTTTCACACTATTCTTCATCTCCCTCCACGAATGTTCTACTTCCTTTTGAAACATAAAGGAAGAGAAAGATACCCTTTGCTCATCGGTGCAGTTCATTACATCTAGGATCTTCTCTATCTGGAGAAGCCATACTTCAACTTGTAAGGGGTCCACCTCCCCTTCAAATACAGGTGGTTTCATTTTCTGAAACTGCTCCTATACTCGGTGAGAGTTATTATTATTTGCTTTGGTCATTAACTGTGTGAGCCACTCTGGCATCACCGCTGGAGTTCTATTATCTCCTCCTATCTGGGCTTCAGAATCTTCATTGTTGTCCATGGGGTGTGCACTCCCCATCACACTATAGTGTGACACACCGAGCGACAAAGACTCATTTGGTGGTAATTGATTTAGATCCATGCGTCCTTCCTATTAGATAAGGACGTCTAGCCAACATACTTCACAATTGAAAATAATTTGGATAAAATTTTAGTTTCATGCAATCACTTTAATACCATATTCATTATCACTTTGCAAACAAACAACTTGCTATATATATATATATATATATATATATATATATATATATATATATATATATATATATATATATATATATATATATATATATATATATATATATATATATATATATATGTACATCCCAACATGGATACAAAGATATTATGCTGATATGTCTACCCTTTGAATATCCGAACTAACCCATGTGCATACATATAAGATGTGTCAGGGCATATATAACAAAACTCTTAAGATATCCATCAACTAGCACACTAGGATTATACATCAAAAGTGTTTGCTCAAAAATTCATCCTTCATAGGTAGAGTCTCCCCACTTGAATCCCCGCTGATACTGCTACTATCCTCGCTATCACCCATGCTTTCCTCGGAGTCTTCCCCCGGTAATTCATCTCCTGCACAGTACCAGTCATCCAGGTCATCATATAGTTCAATGTCATCTTCCTATGTTTCATCCCAAAAGACACCTCCATAAGTGAATCCTCTACGGGTCTCCTCCTTTATTGTACTAGTATCCTTCATCTCGACTATCTCAAGTAAACCCCCAACCAAGCTCTTCGTATCGACAATGGTTGGTTCAGGCTCATTAGACGCCTGAGACTCAACCTCCTCATCGTCTATGGGGTCTGAGGCTGCAAATATAACCTCTGGGTCAGTCTCATCCGACTCATATCCCCAATCCATAGAATCTGTCGTCCAAGTTACACTCGAACTATCTGAGCTAGAGACTAGCCAATAAATGTCAAAGTCCCTCATCTACAAGCAAACAAGGAGTCATATTAATCTCAATCCCATAAAATAGTCTCAACATACTGCTACAATCAGAAAGAAGAAATACATATATACACACATACTTGTACTTACACTTATCCTTAGTCTACCCGTAAGTCTCATGTTTTAGAATAACTTAGGTTTAATAGATAATTCAATGCATTCCCTCGTCCTAGTGTCCCATATCACTAGAAGTTGTTACTGAAAGCCCGCACCCTCAGTCAACTCACCCGAATCAGGATGTGCGAGCAACCTGATTCTGATGCGAGGAAATACTCAATTACCGCTTGACTCATGGTTAATCCATCACATGAAACTCACTACCTAACTATAATCACATATCCATACATATGAGCCTAACAATTCCATTGCCTCCTACCTCTGGCTTAACCTTCTCCTTCTACCTACAAACCTTAGCTCTGATGCCAACAGGAACGGTCCCAGTTAATAATTTTCATTGATTACAATCATCACAGATTATCCAAGTGTGGGACCCATCAAGATACAATACTTCCATTCTCTTACCTCAGATTGCTCTATACTTCACATCAATCTCCACTCTGATAGCATGTATGATCTTAACATGATTTAGCATTTCCTAAAATATTGGTCCGACAACTCATAAGAAAACATAGTCTAATACATTACTATTCCAAAATATAATACAGGTTATGAGTCTAGCACCAAGCACTCAATATTTACAAATTCATGGAAAACATTCAAATAGAAGTTATGCATAGTTTTCTACAACCATATACATATCAAAAGAACAATTAAAAAGGGTGAAATATCTCTGTTGACACCTATCCTGCATATGTTGCCATTAAGCGGGTCCCTTATCTTTGCCCAAACCTGAAGGTGATAATGAGAACAGCGTGAGTTCGACAGCTCAGTGAGTAAAATAATATTTATGCATGTCTATTAAGTAGGTTTATTTGGACTTTATCATCAGGTTGCCAATTGTATTTTTATACCATATGTGTGAAATTTTAGGTATTAGCTGAAGTTCCGACCCAAACACAGTAACAGGTCCTGTTAGTCGACTTGCCCATTCCTATAGTCGACTAATACCACTATTAGTCGACTAACATTGAAGCTATAATCAACTGGGGTTGATTCAAAAAGTATTTACTCTCTGTTGGCTGCCCAGTGACTTATGTAGTCAACTACCCTATGTACTAGTCGACTTATACATCATCTATAGTCGACTAGTTATGGATCAAAAAGGTATGTTGCTCTCTATTTGTCACTTATAACCAATTCTAGTCGACTACCCTCTCTGATGTAGTCGACTACTATAGGCTCTAGTTGACTATTTATCATCCATAGTCGACTAGTCATGGTCAAAAGAAGATGTCTACTCTCTGTTTGTTTCCTGTAACTGAGGCTAGTCGACTTACAGTTTATATATAGTTGACTAAGATGTGTTTCTAGCGACTTGTCTACCCATTTTTCCTTCCATAGTCGACTTAGCCCAAGGGCTAGTCGACTAATACTGGTGAAATTGCCTAGGTAAGTTGACTTATCTTAGAGTCTGGAATATCAATTCTTTATAGTTTCAACATACAATTTCTAACTTAACCATATTAACACACATGATCAACATAGAATATAATCGCAACATGCATACATGATCAACATAAATATAATCGCAACATGCATACATGATCAACATAAAATATAATCGCAACATGCATACATGATCAACATAAAATATAATCTCCCTTCGATCACCTCCGGTTCAACCCGGTCCCTTCCTCAGATACGTTTACCACGTATTATTCTCCCCTTTGATCATTTCCAGTTCAACCCGGTCCCTTCCTCTGATACGTTTACCACGTATTATTCTCCCCTTCGATCACCTCTGGTTCAACCCGGTCCCTTCCTCCATACGTTTACCATGTATTATAACATGCAAATATCATATCCTTCATGTAATAACCACATGCAAGGATCCATAAGACAATAATAACATAAAGGATTCACATGATTCCTACTTTACATGATGTCAATATTAAGAAAAACATTAACATGTATAAGTAACCACTTATTAAACTAACAACATGCAAGCCTTTTCAAGATAACCAACATATTATATCATTCCATTATATGTGTAGCCAAACATGTACATGAAGTCAAGTATGATGTTCATTCATAAAACTATTTCTTTTTAAGAGACATGTATTAGACTACTATGCATACACAATAACGTGTCGATCATGCACCCTTGTAAGCATTTATAAGAAATAAAACAACATAACACCACATGATTGTTCATAATGTATACATAAGCATATAAACCATTCTCAAGCATCATCGTTCATTTTCTCGTCCATTTATAACTTAGAAATTTTCCTACTTTATTTCAAGTTTTACTTTACCTACTATATTACTAGGGTTCGAATGTTTTACTCACCCTTGAAGCGAGTATCTCCTTATCAAGCTGGATTTCCTGATATATTGGAGTCTACAAGGTCACAAAATCATCATAATTAGTTCTTTAGTTAAAAGAGTATAAAAGAGGTAGAATTCTTAAGGATATGCTTACCTTTCAACCAATATCACCTTCTTAACTCGTTATTCTAGAACAACCTTGACTCCAAGAATTCCCTTTTATGGTGATGTTAGATCACCACTTAGCTTGTTCTATTTGATCTTTGGAGGAGTTAAAACATATAAAGGAAGCTTTTTTCTTGTATAATAAGAAGTAGTGAAGTTTTGTGAGGGAATGAGAGGGAGAAAGAGAGAGAGTGTGAAGAAGAAATGAGGTAAAAAGAGGGCTGCTGGCTGTTGGCTTTTGGCCGACTGCAAAAGGGAAGGAGGGGAAAAGTTTTTTGTGAAGTTGGAATGAAGAAAGAGAGTGTGTGTTGGAAAATGAGGTTCTTCTCTTCATCCCCCTGTTTTTAACCCAATCTCTTCAATAATCTTATGACAGGTGTCCATCCCTAACCCCATCACTCTACTCCTATATCTTACCCTGGAAGCAAGGCGCCATGCCTCCCCCCTTCATAAGGTACTAGTACCCACAAGCATGGTGGGGGGTATAGTGGCAAAGTCAACAAGTATGAGGTTGTATTTCATTTCTTATATATACATACATATGTGTATACATACTAATGGCATAGTATAATGAATAGTATTTAACATGAATTCTTACTTCCTCATCACCTCCCTAAAGCATTTAAATATTAGAAAAAAGGTGATTAGTTAAGACAAGTGTTACACGGTTTAGCCCCGATCAAATTTTAGCGCCGTTGTCGGGGATGGGAACAGTTTGATTTCATATTTTTGTTAACCTTTCTTCTTTGTTTTTGGTGTGCAGGTTAAATTTTTAGCATTGTATAAGTCCACACTTTCTCTTGTGTGATTGGATAAATTCTTGTACATTCATATACTCTGCTGCTAATTTTTGTTTATATTCCCTGTATACTGTAAATAATTTTAAGAATTAAAATATGATAATTTGATGCTTTAAAACGGTTTAAATATTTGCATCTAGGCACATGTCAATTTTCATTCCAATATACTGTATTTTGTTCTTGTGTTGTGATCTTGACGGAGGTGTATATATAGCATTGCATATAATTCAGACAAATACTTCAGTGATTTACTCATTTTTTTATTTTTATTCTTATCTATATTGCACACTTGCACGTATTGAACTTAAGGACAATACCTAAGACAATATAAGGTGGGGAAGTCATTACCCTCCCTTGGCTCAAAAATCACCTCCCCACTCACACACCGAAGCCTAAATAAAATTTACTAGATGTTGGCCCCTAAGGACATCTCGGACTCATTTAGGAGATTGACCTAAGGAGGAAGTTGTTAGAAGTTGACTCTTGTCGAATCGGTGTCTAAGGTGGGGATTCAGAGGCGAAATCTCGAAGAACTGTGGTTTGGTATAATTAGGCCCGTTGCTCCGACCAAGATACCTCCCACTGATCTTGCCCCTACCTGACCGATTAACTCGTGGTCAGATTCTAACAATATGCCCCCCGTGGACAGTCTAACCAGTTAGGAGTCATTTAGGTCTAAGTCAACCCTAGCATAGGCTTATTTTCTTTTTCTTTGTCTTTGTTTGTTTGTTTGTTTTCTTCTTTTTTTTTTGGTAAATTGTGAAATGCACTTTAACAACAATAATTCTTTCAATCATAATATGAATCTATATTTCACCCCGATCTCATTTGACTCGGATAACTTTAACCCAGATATGTACAACATGAACCAATTATATAGGCCGGATTGTGATTATTCGACTCAATATGACCCATACCCACAATTTTATGATCATAATTTTCAAAATAATTTCAACTCTTCACAGAGTCAATGGGGATTCACCTACCCCGAGTCAAATTTTCAACCATCTTGTCCACAATTTCTACAATATTCATTCTCCAATTTTGATTCATATACTCCTTTTCTGAACCACCAATTGAAGAAAAATCCTCATTGGAAAGGAGTTTGGAAGAAGTGATAGAGGCCCAAAAATAATTTGAAAAAATGGTAGCCTCATCATATCCACCAAATTTTCAAAACTCATATAGTTCTTTTCCAGAATGACTCAAAGGAAAATCATTGTGGGAAAAGACTATGAAATTCGTACAAGAGACCGAACGAATAATACATAATATGAATAAGTTCCCATGTCCATCAGATGTTCATATGACTCAAGAATCTTGCCATTTTGGAAATCCAGCTTCAATTTCATCATACAAATCTGAACTTGACTAACATCCAATCCTAATACTTTGGCAAGTTATCCATTTCCTAAAATTGAACTGGAAGATGGATATGAACTTGAGCTTTAAGTTAGCGATTCAAGTCCATTCATTGAATCAATATCGACTCCTATAGTGTTACTTGAACTAAGTGACGTTCTCGAGCCGGTTTTGATTCCCATACTTCCTGAACTTGAATCGATCATTTCACCCATTCATATCCTTCCGTGGACGAAAATAAGATTCAATTTCATTGCATCCATTTGAACTTACCTAAAATTTTGAGAACCACCTGACATTTTGGCACATTATCATTTTCCCAAAATTGAACTTGAGCTTGAAAGTGATCTTGAGCCTCATGTTAGTGATTCCATTTCACTTTTTGATTCAATAATGACTCTGGTATGTTTACAAGATTTTTCTCTATCCCGAAAACAACATTGAATCATGTACCAGTACACCGTGAAATTGAATCTTTAATATCTTATGATCACACCAATATCTTATGATCACACTTCATTGATGGAGAAAGTGTGTGAATATCAATTCTTTGGTTTGGACCCTATTTTTGAACCAATTTTGACTCTCATTATTGATTCTCGACTTGATCTGAGTTAAATCTCGAGTCGGTATCGGTTGTTACTCCTGTTCCATTTGAGTCCAAATCAATCATCTTTTAAAATCACACCTCGTTGTTGGACAAGAATGTTGAAGTAAATGACTCAGTAATTATTTTTGAAAATTGTAAATTAGATGGGGATAAATTTTTAAATAAGACTATTCACTCAATCATTCTTTATTGGGTCGTATTAGAGAGGTCATTGATGGGTTCCTGCAAGATTCACGCTATTTTGATTGGGTAGCAACGCTTGGCTCAATCAGACCACCACCAGAGCCACCACCATGAGATAATTTTCCTTCCCTTCCCATTTATTTCATGTACACACATTCACGATGCATTAAGGATAATGCATGAGATAAGTGTGGGGAAGGTTTTACTAACATAGGTAGTTTTCACTTTTCTTTCTTTTACACTTCTTTTAGGAACTTTTTAAAATTTTCTTTTGTATAAAAACTTTTCTCTTTTCTTAAAACTTTTCTTTCTTTTTTACAAAACTTTTTGAAACAAGATAAATAGTTTTGATTTATTTTTAAGAAAATTAAGATTCTCTTAGGAATTGGGAAGACCTAAAATTATGAATTTTTTAAACGAAGTCAAAATAATAGATCTTGTTTAAATTTTAGGATAAGAAAGTAAGATTGAAAAGATAATTTGATCTTGAATTTTTTGCCTTTAATTTGTGCACTTCACACTTACACAATTTTTGGATTGAAACAAAGACTGAAAAGGCCATAAAATATATATATAAATAAAGAAAAACAATGATGATAATAGAAACTACTTATTGAAGTTGGATAATTAAGCCTCTGGAAGCATGATTATTCACACCTAAAACGGTGGACAAAAATAAAATAATCTTTTTAGTTTTGTGGCCTTATTTACTTGAGTCCTTAAGTCCGAGGGATATTTTCTCATCTGGTGCCCTAAGATCATCTGGTTTGGGAGTCACCGGCTAAAGGCTCACTACTCAGGTAAATAAGAAAGCCTAAGAAAACTAAGGGAAGAAAAAAAGAAAAATAAAAAAATAAAAAATAAATATACACAAATCAATGGCATGAAAGTTTGAGTCAATATCCCAACAACTTTCACAGTTCACAAAGTGCATTTTTTTAAGAGTTTTATGAAAGGTCAAAGAATCAATTCAATTTTAAATTCTTACATTTAATTTATAACAAGATTTTGCATTTCGACTTAGTTTAAGAAAGATTAATTTCTGGTTAACCTATGACCTTGGATCACTTATATTTTCGCGAAAATACTTCAACACTTTTCTCTATTTCAAAATACATTTTCAAAATACTAACATTTGATTTCTTTCTTTATGGATTTTGTGTGTAATCCGGTGAAAATTCTTAGGAGATAAAACTCCTCTTCTAGGGGAAACCTAGAGGTTTAACGGCTTGTTGCATATGCTCAGTGCAATCGCCACTTGCGAAAGTGGTGTAATAATTTCCTTAGTTTTTTTTGTTTTGCTCGGGACGAGCAAAAGATAAGTATGGGAGGTGTGATTAGTCTCTAAAACTGCATATTTCATACCAAATCTTCACATTTATTTAATATTAAATTCTGCTAATAATACCTCTCTTGCATGTTTCTAGGTCCATGGAATGAAATGAAGAAGAAGACCCTAAATCACTATTTAATTGGTAATTAAAAGGCCTATAAAGATAGCCATTAACTTAGGAGGATGGTTTCGTCAAAACCAAGGGCAAAATACCAGAAACCGGAACATCCAGCCGACAGGGGGACTGGAGAGGACAGCGCAGCAGGCGGCGCGCGGCCACCCTATGGCCGTGGAAATGCGGCCATAGCCGCATTTTCGTGGCTCTCTTGTGGAGCCGCGCACCAAGATTTGACACGCGGCTCTGTCTGTGCCCTGGTTCCCCACTTTTGCCTATAAATACCCTTAGGTTTTTCCAGAATCGGGGAGAGGATTTTTTGAGTAGTTTTAAGGTTAGTTTTAGGGTTTTTCTTTCCATGTTATAGTTTAGTTTAGTTTAGGTTATTTCTTCTTCTTCCTCCTCCATTGTATTTTTCATTTATTATAAATCTTGTAATAGGAGAGAGTGATACATGTTTGGAATGCAAGAGTTCTTGTAATAGAAGGTGACAAGTTATGAAAGGAGCTCTTTACCTCTTTATTTTCTTCTCTCTAACTCCTTTCACATATGTAGCTAACTTTTCTCTCATGGCAACTATCTACTAATCACTAACTAGTCTAAATTCTTACTTGATAATCTACATGAATCTAATAGCCTCTACTTGGCCTTACTCTTGTAAGAGCCATTGATGGCTGGTGATGATGGATCTAACACTCTAACTTTCTAACTCTCTAAGAAGTTAACATTACTTTACTCCATGCTTACTTTTAATTTGATGGTTTAAGTGTAGCTTGAACTTGTTTTGTTGAATTTGGATGTGATGAGTTACATATGGGCCATGCTTTGAAATGCTCTTGAACCACAGACTAGTGATGGCTAATGATACATGTGAGGCAACTATCACTAAGAGGTTAGCTTGTTAGTGGGGCCATTAGTAGTTAATAGCCATGAGTTTTCTTTCTTTTTCACTTTATTTTAGATATAAAAATAAAATCACAAATACTATTCTTCTATGTTTCTCACTTCTTTATTTTCACTGTACTTCTCTTTTCATTCTTTGTTTCTTTATTTTCATTCTTTCAAACATAGAAGAACTTTTAATGTACACGTGAATCAACCTGTAAAGCTTCTATTGCCTTCCGTCCTTATGGATTCGACTCGTTTTAGCCTCTATGCTATAACGGAAGTATCAAGGAAGCCAGAGCACACATACTTTAAATATCGATTTCAAAATATACACTTTTTGTGCGCAGATTTCCCCCGATCAATAAGCACTGAGCCAAAACAAATAAAAGATTATAAACTTAATGATCACACTAAACCACAGAAAATTTTCCTCACAAAAACAAGATCCTATAGATAGGATTAGATATGATAGCTCAACTGTGAGAAAACAAAGTGTTTGGAAAGAAAAATAACAAAGAAAAATACTCAGAAAAACACCAAATAGATGAAATCAAGATCAAAACCAATCTCCCAAAGACTCTCTTTTCTTTGATTTTTCCAACACTTTAAAACAAATAAAAGATAAATCTTTTTGGCAAAAAAACTCTTTTAAAACTTGCTGCTAAATACTTGAAGAGATGGAAAAATAACTCTCTAAAAATCTTGTAGAAAATAACCCAAGAGAAGTCCTATTTATAGCTTCTCAAAAAACTAGCTGTTGGCGGCCAGAAAAGGTCAAAATTGACCTTTCGGTCGACCGTTCAATGATTATATTTCTGACCGTTGGAGCTCCGGTCGACCGCCGGTCGTTCGGCACTACCCAAGAGCTGGTTAGTTACAGTTGGTCGACCATCCGATCGATCGGCCTTCTAGGCTGGTCCTTGTACACGTCCTCGTGCACATCGCCGTCGGTCGGCCGCCAGCAGGTTCTGGCAGATATTAAGGGACTTAAAACTTAGACATTTTAACTCCAATAAAATCCTATAAATTCTCATAAATTTGAAAAAAAAAAATAGATTCTTATAAATATTTAAAGAATAAACATGTGTGATTAAAAGTCAACACATATTACAAACTATTTGAACTATTTTTGTGATATAGAATTAGGCTTTAATACAAAATCAGTATTTTTCGAAACCAAACTTTGAAATGGAAATCCAATTTTTCCCAAACTTGTATAAATACAAAAACAAGATATTGAAACTCTTTGAAGCATATTGTGTATGGATAGAATCCAATACACATGTAAATAATATATCTATGTTTTTGACATGAAATCCAAAATAGGTTTTGTTAAATTACAAAACTCTAAACACTTGAATAGGATCATCAAAATAAGTTTTTCTAAATATATGAAGCATATATGTATATAGATAAAATCTAATATACATTAAACCATGTAAACTTGTTTTGATTATATCCATTATGAAAACCATAAATATGTGAATTTGATATCCAAAACCGGTTAAACCGAAAACCAAACATATTGAACTTTTGTGTGTATGTGTGTGTGTGTGAACTTGAGCATATCAACACTAGTCTATCTTTACGCAAGATCTAAACACAACTAAAACTAAATAAACTGAAGTTTTCTTATAGAACTCCTTCTCCAAACCGACTCGATCCAAACACGATCTAAAGAGCTTGACTCCATCCGAATGCTAGATGCGATCTTGACGCTCGAGCTCTTGAATTTATATATGTTAGCTCCCAAACTTCTTTGTTGAAGTTAAGTACCTAATAAGATTTTGATCAATAATTGAAACTATATAAACACAAGATCATTAGTACTATAACTACATGAGATAATCATCATTAAAACTAGAGTGATGGGCCCTTGGGCCAACAATCTCCTCTTTTTAATGATGATAAAACTCATGGAGTTTTATATGTATGGATTAAAGATAAGCTTTATAGAAGCTCTCCCTTAACTTTTGCATAGCAATAAATAATTAGATATTCAATAAAATGCATAAAGTAAACAAAACATATATACATATATGCGAATATGCATGTACTAATATTAAGCATGCATATATAAACTCACTAAATTCTTCTTCCCCTTTTATCAATTCATCAAGAAAAGGGTGAGGACAATCAAGCAATGAAGATGTATATGCGATATACATTCATGAAGAGGAGAGACGCCAAGTTAGCTCCCCCTGCATACATGTATTACATGGAGAAGGGATGATTAGACCTTAACCCACATAAAGTATAATATACAATGTATAAATAGAGATGTTAAACTCCCTCTATACACGTGTACCACATAAAGAAGAGAGGTCAAGCTCTACTATATGTGTAATACACTTCAACATGAATCTATATATAGAGGAGATATTAAGCTCCCCTTACATATAGGCAATACATATCAACAAATTGTAAAACTTCTTAAGTCAATAAACAAATTTTAATACCAATGAAATCAAATTGTAGTTAACAAAAATAAAAGTTCGTACCACTTGAAAAAAAAATTTAAGATACCAATAGTAGATTTTGATACCAATTGAAGGTAAAACATGAAATATATTTTGAAACCAAATAAATACCAATTGAAATCAAGCTTATAAAGATACTAATTAATATTTAGAATAAAATCAAGCTTAACATAAACGTAATTTGTGCTTTAAAAATGTAAAGATATTGTAAAACAAGCACAATCAAATCATATATATATATGTATGAAATTGAAAATACCAATTGAAATTGATACTAATTGAAATTTGAAGCATACATATATAAGAAACACATATGAGTATACATAAATGAAATAATATGAAGATCATGTGTATAACTCATACCTACCACACTTATCATGTACAAGTTTAAAAGATATTCAATAAGGGTATATAAGGTATGGTCTCCCAACCATCCGCCCTTATGTTGGTAGGGTTTTCAAAAATAAGAGTTTAAAAATAATTTAACATGTTTGAAAACTTTACCAATTCAAGAATTAAGAAACTAGTTTAAAATAATATTTAAAAAATAGTTAAAGATCCTTTAAGACATGAAACCAAATCATATATCCCATGAAAATATGAAAATCACACAATAATTAACACTCAAGGTCTATAAAGTAGATATAAAACTCATGAAAACAAAGTCATAAGTAAACACCAAATATAAAGTGTAAAAATCATATAATAAGCATAATCATGGAGATAGGCAATGAAGATTATATGACATTCTTTTATCAAAAGTAAGAAATCATCAAAACTAAATACGCTTCAAGGTATATGTATGTTTTGTTGAAACTAAAAGTATACATACATATCCCAAATATAAACGAGTCCAAACAAAATTTTGTATGAAAAGCAAATGACTCTCGGATAGACAAGTATATCTAATAGTTTATACATGTACATGTAATGAGTACAAATGAGTAATGAAGTACAAACACATAATAACCAAGTGTAGCTCGCTACTTGTACAAGTACAAACACAAGTTTTAATGAAAACTTCATCTAAATAAGTAATCAAAACATAAAGTGCAAAATCATAAACAAACATGATCATTAGGGTAAATGCACGTGCTTTAGAGTTATGATATACACAATAGCTAAACTATAGTGAGAACACAAAAATATAAATTCATATAAACAGGGGTATATTTTAAATACTACATATGTATATCACAAGTCTAATAATATTGCATTTAAACATAATGAATATGAAAAACTAAGACATGCTAAAATTCATCAATGAGAAAGCATGTAAACATAAATAGGGAGTTAGAGATAGTTACTAAAATCAATATGGCTAATCTCTAGGTCTCCAAACCATGGTGGTCCTCTCACCAAACATCCTTGAAAGTGATGCATCCAATGTAGTGTCTATCAAGCTCAAATGCATTCACCATCAAGGCACCAAAACTCTCACGTCAAGCGAGAGCCTACACCTACATCAAATATAATAGGGGTGGATTTTGATACACACACTTTCTTGGGTCCATGGGGTTTAGCACCTTTCCTAACCCAAACAAATTTATTTGCAAAATTTGAAATATTTAATCTATCATAGTAAAATCTTGCAGGGCGGCCCGTACGTCCACAATGTGTACAAGTGTACACATGATCATATATAGAATCATATGTGTGAGCATGATGAGCATGTGTTTGCCGTGTTTGTCTACATGAATACGAGAAACTTGTTTCTCTTGAAACATGAATTCTAGTTTCTTATGATCCATAGCACATTTGCTCAAAGTAGAGCCCAATAATCTACACTCTTCTTCAACATATATATATCATTTTCAATATTAGAAAAATATGTGGAGCATGCAATAGAAGTACAAGATGATGAAGTTATAGTAGCATGACAAACATGGGAATCAAAAACATTTTTCAAAGAAATATTTTCTTTTGAAACTAAATCTAGCTCTTTTGAAATTGAAACAATTTTATTTTTCAAAGAATCATTCTCTTAAAAATAATTTCAAGTTTTGAAGATAAAACCTCATTTTTCTTCAAAACAATATCTAAATCATTTTATTCTTCAAAATTTCATTTTCCTTTAAAATAAGGTCAAGTTGATTTTTCAAGGAGTCTCTTTCACTTGAAATATCAACCCTCTCTTGTAAAATCATGTCTAGTTTTGACAACAAATTCTTATTTTCTTCTTTTAATTTAAAACTTTTCTTTTTCAAAAGTTTGTATTTTTCTAGCAAATTTCACAAAATAGAGAAAGCTCTTCATTTAATGCATGAGCATCCATACTATCATGATCATCATTAGAAGAGCTAGCACTATCATCTAGTTGAGTATTCGAGTTTATCTCAAGGGAGTCATTCCCTTGGACCATGAAGCAAGCTTGGTCGGATTCTTCTTCACTAGATTCTTTCTCCATATTGTTTGTCGTTTATAGCTTGAGAGAGGTCAATGAATTCCACACTGCAAAAGCGGAATCACAATGAGAAATCATAGATAAATATTCTTTCCTAGGTGTATGCTTTAGTGCATTTAAGGCTTGTGCATTAGCCTCAATGTACTTGTCATTACCAAAATAAGTTTCTTGGTAGTGGCAAGAAAGATATGCAAATCTTGGGTTTTTAAATAAGCATTCATCCTAAACTTTCACATATCGACGTTAGAAACATCAAACGTGGGAGGGGCAAGGTGATCCATGAATGTATAAGCTATATGTGTGCAAATGCAAATCTACATTAGCAATCAAGATCTCATTTCTAGGTAGTTAAACCTAATATCAGGAGTCTAGGCTCTGATACCAATCGAAATACACCTAGAGGGGGGGTGAATAGGTGTATTAGCTAATCTAATGACAAATGATGCGGAATTAAAACTCAATTGCAATATACTATGTGTAATCAAAGAGTGTAACTAAATTCCCGTGAAGGGCTCTGGACTATCTCCTCTTGATTCCTCTAAATAAGATTTGAGGTGCTATATGAAGCTCTCTTGGTTGAACACAAGTATGAGCACACAACCAACACCAAGCATGTATGAGATATGAACAATATAAGGCAATGCAAGATATAAGAGAAATAGAGTTAAGAGATAGTGGATCAAACGTAAACAATAAGATATATTTCGAGGTTCGAGCCATTGCTTTACGTCTTCGCCTTCACACAGAAGGATTTCTACTACGTACACACAGGACCTCCCATAAGGGGAACCTCCAGCGAGGAATTTGTAATTACAAACTTGAAGTATACAACTCCTCTCTCCAACACAACCACCTCTACTCAAGAGGTAAGGCACAAAGGCAAAACTCAATCACCTCTACACAAGAGGGATGGGCACAAAGCCAAACCATAATCAACTCTACATAAGAGGGATAGGCACTATGCCAAAACTCAACAATAATCACCTCTACATAAGAGGGATAGGCACAAAACCAAAATTCATTTTCCTCTACACAAAGAGGGATAGAAACAAAGTCAAACCACAGTCACCTCTACATAAGAGGGATAGACACTAAGCTAAAATAAAGAAAAGATTACAAACTTGGTGATCACAATAGACCACAAATAACACTTAGTGATCACAATCGACCACAAATAATTTTTCTCATTAAAACAAGACCTATAAATAGGATTAGATATGATAGCTCAAGTATGAGAAAACAAAGTGTTTAGAAAGAAAAATAACAAAGAAAAATACTTGAGAAAAACATCAAATAGATATTGAAATCAAGACCAAAACCAATCTTCCACAGACTTTCTTTTCTTTGATTTTTCTAATATTTTAAAACAAATAAAAAATAGATTTTTTTGGCACAAAAACTCTTTTAAAACTTGCTGCTAAACACTTGAAGAGATGGGACAATAGCTCTCTAAAAATCTTGTAGAAAACAGCCAGAGAGAACCCCTATTTATAGCCTCTCAAAAAACTAGTTGTTGGCTGCTAGAAAAGGTCAAAATTAACCTTTCAGTCAACCGGCCGATCGACCATCCAACGGTCATATTTATGACCGTTGGAGCTCCAGTCGACCGCCCGGTCGCCCGGGCCAAGCCTGTCGTCGACCACCCGGTCGACCGGCACTACCCGAGAGCTGGCTAGTTACAGTCGATCGACCGCTCGGTCGACTGGCCTTCTAGGCTGGTCCTTGTACACTTCCTCGTGCACATCGGTCGACCAGTCCGGTCCATCGCCAGTAGGTTCTGGCAGATATTAAGGGACTTGAAATTTAGACATTTTAACTTTAATAAAATCCATAAATTCTCATAAATTTTACAAAAATACGTTCTTATAAATATTTGAAGAATAAACATGTGTGATCAAAAATCAACACATATTACAAACTATTTGAACTATTTTTGTGATATAGAAATTAGGCTTTAACACAAAATCGGTATTTTTCAAAAACTTAACTTTGAAATGAAAATCTGATTTTTTTTCAAACTTGTATAAATGTAAAAACAAGATATTTAAACTCTTTTGAAGCATATTGTATATGGATAGAATCCAATACACATGTAAATAATATATCTATATTTTGACATGAAATCCAAAATAGGTTTTGTTAATTACAAAACTCTAAACACTTGAACAGGATTATTAAAATAAGTTTTTCTAAATATATGAAGCATATATGTATATAGATGAAATAATATAATTAAATCATATAAAACTTGTTTTGATTCTATCTATTCATGAAAACCATATATATGTGAACTTGAAATCCAAAACGGTTAAATGAAAAACCAAACATATTGAACTTTTGTGTGTTGTGTGAACTTAAGCATATCAACACTAGTTTATCTTTACATAAGATCTAAACATAACTAAAATTAAACAAACCGAAGTCTTTTTGTAGAACTCCTTCTCCAAGCCGACTCGATTCAAATACGATCCAAAGAGCTTGACTCTATACGAGTACTAGATGCGATCTTGACGCTCGAGCTCTTGAATTTACATGTGTTAGCTCCCAAACTCCTTTATTGAAGCAAGCATCTACTAAAATCTTGATCAATAACTAAAACTATATAAACATAAGATCATTAGTACTATAACTACATGAGTTAATCATCATCAAAACTAGAGTGATGGGCCTTTGGGCCAACAAAAAGTTTGTCAGTTAATCATGAAAGCCCACATCAATATGAAGTCTAAAGTATTTTGAAATCCTTCTCAGTTAACGCGCGGAGTTTCGACAACTTCGAGGGAGTTTTGTAGGATGTCTAAAAATTACTAAAGAAAAGTCTTGAGACGCAGACTCGTTCCAATGTGAAGGTCACGTTTCAATTAAAGCAGATCTAGCCTCCAATTCAAATGCGGACTTCAGCCAGCTCCGTGTTTCAACTCAAACGCGAATCTCAGTCATCTCTGCATTCTAACTCAAACACAGACCTTAGCCAACTCCGCGTTCCACTCAAATGTGGACTTCAGTCAGCTCCACGTTCTAACTCAAACGCAAATTTCAACCAGCTCCGCATTCTAACTCAAACATGAGCCTGTGAGCTCTAAGTTTCAACAACAGAATAGAACCCATGAGGGTCGCAATTTTGTTTATAACTGTCAGCCATTACTAGGTTAATTAATATTCACGTAATATGGGGAGTTAATCCCTATTATGGAGGGATACTAGGAGACAATCTACACCTAAAACCTCCCTATAAATAGCTATGAAAGCTACAAGGGATAGATGGATAAAAAAAAGAGGATCAAAGAGGGGATTGGAAAAGGGGAGGATTTTCTGAACTAAGGAAGCAAATTCAACAACTTAAAGATTAGAATTTTCAGAGAGACGAAAAGGAGAGAATTTTTTTTAAGAAGAGCTCCAACGCTTGCTGTGTTCAAGTGGAGTTATTAAATCTCTTCGAGAGAATCCTCAAAGACGATCCAAGAAAAAAATTTCATTCAGCTGATCAACAGAGAACAAGATTCACTCTCCACAGCCACACAAAAAATCCAACCTTAAATAAAGAGGAGATCGAGATATTCTCATCTCTTTTGTAATTAGAATGTTTTGTTGTAATTTTCATCCACTCAAACAAAATTTATACGAATTTTTCTGACAAAACAGTCGCCATATAGTTCTTCAAGGTTGTGGACTCTATCAAGCTCATTGAGAGAGGATAATTTGAGAGAGGGTTATGTTAGCCCAGAGGCCTTTCACCTAGTTTTGATGATGACTAACTTATGAAGGTTAGTTTACTAATGATCTTGTGTTAATATGTTTTAGATATTGATCAAGATTTTAATAGTAATTTGACTTCAATAAGAGATTCACAGTCAAAGTGTTGAAGCAAACATGTGTGATCAAGAGCTCACATCGCAACGATCGCATCTAGCTCATTTAGATCGTGATTGGATCGAGTCGGCTTGGAGAAAGAGTTTTACAAAAAGACTTTAGTTTATTTAGTTTTATTTTGTTTTAGATCTTGTGTAAATATAGTTAGTCTTGATATGTTCAAGTATACACACTCAAGATAAATAGTTTTAGTTTCAGTTTAACCATTTTGGAATTTCAAGAACATATCTTTTATTTTCATGAATAGATTATATAAACTAGTTTACATGATTTATATGTATAGTGGATTCATCCATATACATTATTTGATTCATAATGTTTAGAAAGTTACTTTGATGTATATTTAGTTCATGGTTTCAAGTTTTTTTAATAAAACTTAGTTTTGGAATTTTATGTCAAAACATAGATATATCTTTTATATGTGTATTGGATTCTATCCATGCACTATATGCTTCAAAAAATGGTTCTATATCATGTATTTGTATTTATACAAATTTTGGAAAAAAAAGATTTCATTTTAAAATTCAAGTTTTAGAAAATACTGGTTTTGGTTTAAATCTTAGTTTCTATATCACAAAAATAGTTCAGATTATTTGAAATATGTGTTAAATTTTAGTCACGCATATTTGTTCTTCAAATATTTATAAGAACTTATTTTTGTGAAATTTATTGTGAATTTATGAGATTTTATGGGTCTTTTAAAAAAATTAAGTTTTCAAACCCTAAAACCCTAACTTGAGCCCACTAGCGGTCGACCGACCGGTCGACCGGATCAGATCTCAATCGATCGGGCGGTTGACTGATGTGGACAGACGTGCATAACCTGCCTGGCCTAAAGAGTTCATTCTCTGGTTCTGACCTCGTCGACCGGGCGGTCGACGATAGGCAAATTGCCTTGGGGCGATCGACCGGCCGGTCGACCGATAGGTCAGTTTTGACCTAACCTAGAGCCAACGGCTATATTTTGGATCCCCTATAAATATGGGTTCCTTTGACCAGTTTTAACCAAGATTTTTGAAAGTAATTTTTCCATCTTCTTAAGGGTTTTAGCAAGTTTTCAAAACAAGTTTATGTTCCAAAAATTCTCTTATCTTTATTTATTTCAACGTTTTAGAAAATCAAAGAAAATCAATATTTGAAAATTCTAGTTTTGTTCTTCATTTCTTAACTATCAAGAAGTTTTTCCCAAGATTTTTTATTTTCTTTTCAAAACACTTTGTTTTTCTCACACTTGAGCTATCAATTCTATACCTATCTATAGGATCTTATTTTTGTGAGAAAAAATATTGTGATCTTTTGAGATCACCAAGAGAGAGTTTGTGATCTTTGTCATCACCAAGTGTATTTTTTTTGCTTTGTGCTTGGGTTAGTGCCCACCTCTTGTGTAGAGGTTTTGTGTTTGAGAGAGGAGTTGTGTACTCCTAGTGTTGAGTTATAATTCCGTAGTGGAGGTCTCTTTGTAGAAGGTCTTGTGTGAACATAGTGAAATCCTTCTGTGTGAAGGCGGGGACGTAGAACAGTGGCTCAAACCTCGAAATATATCTTGGTGCTTATATTTGATCCACTTATCTCTCAACTCTCTCTCTTATATCTTGCATTGCTTTACATTGTTCATATTCATATGCTAGATACTGTCTGTGTGTGCCCATACTTATGTTCAATCAAGAGAGCTTATTAAAGCACCTCAATTCTTAATTTAGAGGAATCTAGAGGAGTAGTTCCATAGCCCTTTATGGGAAATTCTGGCTCACTCTTGGTATATAGTGTGTTTGCAATTAAGTTTTAAATTCCGTATCATTTGTCCTAGATTAGCAAGTATACTTATTCACCCTCTCCCTCTAGGTGTATTTCAATTAGTATAAGAGCCTACGCTTCTGATATTCGATTTAACCACTTAGGAGTAAGATCCTTAGATAGCAATCTAGATTTGCATTTGCACACATATTATTTATACACTCACGGATTTTCTTGTCCCTCCCATGTACGATGTTTCCAACATCGATATGTGAAAGTTTAAGATGAGTGCAATCTTAAAGTCCTAGGATTGCATGTTTACCTTACCAGTACCAAGAAATCTTATCTTGGTAATGACAACATATAAAGACTAACGCACAAGCTTTGATTACACTTAAGCAGTCACTAAGTAAAAAATATTTATCTATGGTTTCTCATTGTGATTCCGCTTTTACAGTGTGGAACACACTGACTTCTCCCAAGATACAAACGACACATGTTTTGGAGAAGAAACTAGTGGAGATGAGTCTGATCAAGCTTACTTCATGGTCCAAGGGAATGACTCCCTTAAGGTAAAATCGGATACTCAACTAGATGATAGTGCTAGTTCTTTATGTGATGATAATGTTATGGATGCCAATACTTTAAATGAAGAACTTTTATTATTTTGTGAAAACTTGCTAAATAAAATAAACTTTTGAAAAAAAAAAGTTCTAAATTTAAAGAAAAAATGAAAATTTGTTTTCTAAACTAAACATGATTTTGTAAGAGTCGGTGAGGTTTTAAATGAAAGGGACTCATTAAAAACCCAACTTGACCTTGTTTTTTAAAAAAAAATGAGTTTTTAAAAAATAAAAATAATTTGATCATGTTTTGAAGAAAAATGAGGTTTTGTCTTCGAAACTTGATTTTGTTTTTAAAGAAAATGATTTTTTGAGAAATAAAATTGTTTTAATTTCAAAAAAATTAGATTTAGTTTTAAAGAAAATATTTTCTTTAAAATATGATTTTAATTTTCATGTTTGTGCTACTATAAATTCATCTTCTATTTATAAGTATGTTGCATGTTCCACTTTTTCTTCAATTATTGAAAATGATATTTGTATTTTGAAGAAGAGTGTAGATTGTTTGGGTTCCACTTTGAGCTATTGTGCTATGAACCACACGCGGTTAGAATTCATGTTTCATAAGAAATATGCACCACATATTCATGAACATTCTTCATGGCATACACATGCTCATCATGCTCACATACATGATTCTATGTGTGCTCATGTGTATACTTGTACACATTGTGAACGTACGGGCCACTTTGCGAAATTTTATTATGATAGAATAATTTTTAAATTTTGCAAATAAGTTTGTTTGTATCAGGAAAGGTGTTAGCCCCCTTGACCCAAAAAGATATGGGTACCTAAGCCACCCCTACTTTATTTGATGTAGGTGTGAGCTCTCACTTGACGTGAGGGTATTGGCGCCTTAATGGTGGATGCGATCCGAGCCTAAAGATCATATTTTTTGATGCATCATTTTTAAGGGATGTTTGATGAGAAGACCACCATGGTTTGGAGACCTAGAGATTGGTTCATTGATTTTGATAACCATCTTTAACTCTCATTTTTGTTACATACTTTCATATGAATGTTTTTAGCATGTTTTGATTTTAATGCTCATTATGTTAAGTGCAATGTAATTAGACGTATGATGTACATGATAGTCTTTGAGACACACCCATATTCATATAATTATTTTTTGTGTTCTCACTATAGTTTAGCTATTGTGTATATTCTAATTCTAAAACACGTGCATTTAACCTAATGATCATGTTTGTTTATATTTTTGCACTTCATATTTTGATTACATGTTTAAATGAAACTTTTATTAAAACTTGTGTTATACTTGTGCAACTAATGAGCCACATTTGTTTATCATGTATTTGTGCTTTATTGCTCATTTGTACCTATTGGATGTACTTGTATAACCTTATTTTGATGATTCTTGTATCTTTACTAGTTTTTTCTATTTTTGTACATGTTTTCATAAAATGTGTTTAGCTTCATATATATATAATTTTGTTTAAAACTAATTAATATATATGTCTATCCTAAAGTCACTTGCTTTTCATGTAATATTCTTTTATGGACTCGTTTATATTTGGGATATGTATGTATACTTTTAGCTTCGACAAAACATACATATTCCTTAAAGCTTATTGTTTTTGATAAAATAGAATTTTTGTGTTTTGATGATTCTTGTTTTTGATAAAAGAAATTCAACTAAGCTTCAATGTCTTATTTTCATAATTTTGTTGATTACATGATTTTTATACACTCTATATCTTGTTTACTCATGATTTTTGTTTCATGAGAATATATATGCTTTATTACTTTTGGAGTGTCGATTCTCGTGTACTTTTCATATTTCATGGATACATTTATGTTTTATTCTTACTTGTAGGACTTCGTACTAGTTTTTAAAATTATCATAAAATTAGTTTTGTTATTCTTCAATTTGGTAGAGTTTTCAAATATGTTAAAATATTTTCAAATCATATTTTGAAAACCCTACCAACCAAAGGGCGGATGGTTTGTCGACCATGCTTTGTATGCCTTAATGACTATATTTTTAACATGTGCATGAATAAGGTGGTAGTTATGAGATATACATGATTTTTTAAATAAAAAATATTTTATATACTCATGTTTTTTTGTGTGGATCATATCTAAATTGTTTTGTTGTGATACGTACATATAAATATTTTCTTGTGCTTTAAACATATATGTTCATATATCATTAAGCACAAATTATTTCTTACTAAGCTTGATTAGTCCATAATATCAATTGTTTTTCAATTGATATCATATACAAGTTATGCATTATTTTTATTAGTATTTCATAAAGGGAGAGAAAAACTTATTTTTTTCTTTCAATTGATTTTATTTTCAATGGTATCGTACTCCCAGTTTATGACGATGAATACTTTTTTTGATATATGCTAATATTTTCAATATTGATATTAATAATCTTAAATTAATATTATTCTAAATTTAGTATCTTTATTGTAAAATTATTTTAGTGTTTACCTAAAAAATTGGTTTTTACTTTCAATTGGTATCAATTGGTAAAAAAAATGTGTAATTTCAATTGGTAAAAATATTGTTTTACTTTCAATTGATTTCTTTTAATTGATTGTTTGTTATTTGTTTCCAAATAGTTTGTTGGTATTATTTGTTTGTCTTCACCCTTTATTGATGAGTGATAAAAAGAGGAAGAAAGATTATGATTATATATGCATGCTTTATTTAGTGTTTATGCATATACATACATTATATATATACATACATACACACACACACACACACACACCTTGTTTATATATGCATGTTTTATTTAGTGTTTTGCGTGTATGTATTATGTGTGTGTGTGTGTGTGTCTTACTTTCACTTGACATCTTGAGCTACATTGCATATCTTTATGTGTTATTGATTATGCATAAGTTAAGGGGAGCTTCAATGATGCTTAACCTTAATCAATGCATATATACCTTATAAGTATTGTCATCATCAAAAAGGAGGAGATTGTTGGCCCAAAGGCCTTTCACCTTAGGATTGATGATGAGTAACTTACGAAGGTTAGTTTACTAATGATCTTGTGTTTAATAAGTTTCAGATATTGATCAAGATATTAGTAGTAATTTGACTTCAACAATAGATTCACAATCAAACTGTTGAAGCAAACAAATGTTGATTCAAGAGCTCACATCGTAATGATCACATCTAACTCATTTATATCGTGTTTGAATCGAGTTGGCTTGGAGAAAGAGTTCTACAAAAAGATTTCAGTTTATTTAGTTTAATTTTATTTAGATCTTGTGTAAAGATAGTTTGTCTTGATATGCTTAAGTATACCACACACAAAAGATAAATAGTTTTTGATTTCGGTTAACCGTTTTGGAATTTCAAGAACATATCTTTTGTTTTCATAAATAGATTTTATTAAAGTAGTTTACATTTATATGTGTAATGGATTCATCATATACATTATTGGTTCATAATGTTTAGAAACTTACTTTGATGTACATCTAGTTAGTGGTTTCAAGTTTTGTTTTTAACAAAACTTAGTTTTGGATTTTATGTCAAAAACATCGATATTTCTTTTATATATGTATTGGATTCTATCCATACACAATATGCTTCAAAAGTATTTATATATCATGTTTTGTATTTATACAAGTTTTGGAGAAAATAAATTTTCATTTCAAAATTTTATTTTTGAAAAATACCAGTTTTGGTTAAAACTTAATTTCTATATAAAAAATAGTTCAAATTGTTTGAAATATGTGTTGAATTTTAGTCAAACATATTTGTTCCTCAAATATTTATAAGAACTTATTTTTGTGAATTTTATGTGATTTTATGGGATTTTATGGGTATTTAAAAGACCAAGTTTCAAACCCTAAAACCCTCACTTGAGCCCGTTGGCGGTCGACCAACCGATCGACCGAACCAAATCTCGGTCGATCGGGTGGTTGACTGATGTGCACAGACGTGCACAGCATGCCTTGGCCTAGGGCCGGTCTACCAGACGGTCGACCGCGTGATCGACCGACCAGAGAGTTCACTCTCTGGATCTGGCCTCGGTCGACCGTGCGGTCGACTGACAGGCAAATTCCCTTGCCTTGGGGTGGTCGACTGGTCAGTCGACCGACAGCCCCAACAATTAGAAATCTAACCGTTGACTGGTCAACCGGGCGGTCGACCGATAGGTCAGTTTTGACCTGACCTGAACCCCAACGACTAAATTTTGGATCCCCTATAAATTTGGATTCCTTCAGCCAGTTTTAACAAAGATTTTTAAGAGCAATTTTCCTATCTTCTTGAGGGTTTTCAGTAAGTTTTCAAAACAAGTTTTTGTGCCAAAAATTCTCTTATCTTAATTGTTTCAAATTTTTAGAAAATCAAAGAAAACCAATATTTAGGAGTTCTAGTTTTGTTCTTCGTTTCTTTATCTATCAAGAAGTTTTTTCCCAAGAGTTTTTTTTTTGTTCTCTTTTCTAAAATACTTTGTTTTTCTCACACTTGAGCTATCAATTATATACCAATCTATAGGATCTTATTTTTGTGAGAAAAATTGTTTTGTGATATTTTGATATCACTAAGAGAGAGTTTGTGATCTTTGTGATCACCAAGTATTTTTCCTTTGTTTGTGCTTGGATTAGTGCCCACATGTTGTGTAGAGATTTTGTGTTTAAGAGAGGAGTTGTGTACTCCTGGTGTTGAGTTGTAATTCCTCAGTGGAGGTCTCTATGTAGAAGGTCCTGTGTGGATATAGTAAAAATCTTTCTGTTTGAAGGCGGAGACGTAGAGTAGTGGCTCGAATCTCGAAACATATCTTAGTGTTTGTGTTAGATCCACTATCTCTTAACTGTATCTCTCTTATATCTTGCATTACTTTACATTATTCATATTATATGCTAGATATTTTTTTGTGTGTGTCCATACTTGTGTTCAACCAAGAGAGTTTATTAAAGCACCTCAACTCTTAATCAAGAAGAATCTAGAGGAGTAGTTCTAGAGCCCTTCACGGGGAATTCGGACTTACTCTTGATTACACATAGTGTGTTTACAATTAAGTATTAAATTTCGAATCATTGTCTTAGATTGGCAAGTACACCTATTCACCCCCTCTAAGTATATTTCAGGTTCATCGGAAGATAGCGGTCGAGATTCAAGGAGGCTGTCAAGCCCATTGAGCACCTCGAGAAGCTTAAGGTTTGCCTTTTGACACTTCCTAATTGTGTTTTACTCCAAACCGTAATAGCAATTCTAGTCTTTTCTAGCTTTTGTGCTAGCTAATGGCAGCATTTGCATGCGAGATGGAAGACCAAACACTAGCCACAATGATATGGATGTAACGGTGTTTCCAGCCACATGCTCTCGAAGTGGAATTTTTAGCACACCGGTGATTGGTTGAACTGTGGGGGTATATGGGGATGTCACCGGAGGGGTGTTAGGAAGAGCTTTACAAGTAGACAGGGGAATGCATCGTCCCAAGTATCTGAGATAAGGAACCGATCTAGCTTCTAAAAGAGAAAAATAATAATCCTTGTAAACTTGCTCTTATCAGATATTAGTTACTACAAAATTTTTCTCATTTGGAACAAATAGTTTAGTCAAAATTTTTTTTCTCAATAATTACTGGAAGGTAGTTAGTTGAAAATTTGAGAAATTTTCTTGGTGGTAATTTGAAAAGTTAAAATTTGTGGTAGCTTTATGAGAAAACCACAATAAAATTCATGGTGGTTTTGAGAAATTTAACCCTAAAAATGTGAAAGATGCATGATGTCTATTTTCTTTTATAGAATGAAATATTGAATAAATCACAATGACTTAAAATCTGATTCTGAATTGTGAACAAAACAAGGCCCTAAACTTCACCCAATGAAGTGTGATGTTGTGGTGGCTAATAAACTTGGAAAATACATGATTCAAAGAAAAAATATCTATTAAGGTCTTATTTCTAAACTTATTTACGTTACTATATATTTTTTTCTCTCGATCAGCAAGTAATTCTTTCGAAAATGAATTCAAGTCATCCATAGTACATGTCAAAATCATAAAAAAATAATCAAAATTAAGAATGCAGGCACCCAGTAAAATACACGTGCACCAAGTGCACATGAAATTATAATTCCTTTTTATGTAAGATTCTTTTTTTTTATCGACAAAATTTTGCTATAAATTTTGTAGTCATCAAATATAATTATCTAAGACGAAATTTATCAATTTTTATAAAATATTTAGCAGAAAATATAGCAGAAAACGTTATAGAATTTTAAATATCCATGTTTGGTTTGTAAAAATAGGAAATATAACTCTATGACTAAACAACATAATAATCATGAAATTTGAAATTACTATTCAGAATAAAAATTTCTAAAATCATGATTTTAGGAAATTTCTATATCTCATTATCTATTCAAACACTCACCTAAAAAATATCATGAATTTTTTTAAAAAAAAATTCACAAAATTACATAATTGTGGTATGCAAACGCACCCAAGATTTAATTCTATGTCATTAAAAAGAATCTAAAAATTTATTTTTATATAAACAATTATGCAAAAAAATTAAAAAGATGGTTGTTTGAGGGTTTTAGTTTTAGTAGGGATGATATTGGATGTACCACGAGTGGGTGAGAGTGGAGACATCAGGGATGGCTAACGGGACGAATCGGGTTGATTCGTCCCGTTAGCTAACGAATCCGTTACGAGATGGGTTGAACTTGTCTCGTAACAAATCCAAACGTCACGAATCAAGAATCGGGGTAACTAATCGGGTCTTCGTTACTCGGATTCGCCGAGACGGGTTAAACCTGTCTCGGATTTTATTATTATTTTATTTTTGAAAATTTCAAATTTACTACAATAGATAATTTTTTAAGCTGTTGAGGGTTTAAAAAAATAAATAAATAAAGTAAGAGTATGAAACTAATTTTCTAAAAGTGTGCACGTATGTGTATGTATGTATGCATATTGCTAACACAATGCACCCACCCAATGTTTCTCTCTATTAAGAAGAACCCCAAAACCCACAAACAACATTCAATGAATCTTATAACCCCCACTTGGGTGACAAGCTCGCGTCAACGACCTCGCCGATAGGTGATTTGAGATAATGTACTTTTAATACGGTTTAGTTCGGATATTAACGATGTGGGATTATCTTAGAAACACAACAATAACTAATTAGACGAGTTAAAAAGCCCATGGGGATTGCACCCAACCTGTCCTCGCATTTAAATTTTGGCAAATCCCAGCCCTGGATCAAGCTACAAAAGTGTTCAAGCGAATTAATTTGATCAAATTTTGTCAAAATTTTAATTATTGTTTTAATTTTGGAACAAAGTTTTATTATTAGGGTAATAACTCTTACAATTAAGTAGAAATGGAAGAGTCTAACAGATATAAGCAAGAAAATTTGAGTTTTTTTTTGTGCCTTCGTGATTTCTAAATAGCCTTAGGGCTTGCTTCAAAGCCCTGGAACTGAAGCAAGGGGCGATTGAATTAAGACCAGAGGCTGGGGTTGAGATCATTTAAGACCACAAATATTTTAGGACCGAAGCCTAAACCTATCATAATATATAATGATTATTGTACTACTACTAATTTTATTATACACTATGTTAGAACAATATGTAAATAGGTACCAGAGAGAAGTGGATTTTTCTTTAGCCTTTATAAATTGTAACAGGAGATCGGAGTGTTCCCAAATTGTGGAGTGACTCCGAGAAGGTGATTCTGAGGTTAGAGTGTTCCTGAGTAGTAGAGTTGTCGTGCGTCCTTGAACACTGTGCTTGAAACAATATTTAGCTTACTCTGGTGCAAGAATTTCAAACCAAATTGCCCCCAAGAACAGTAGTTGAAGAACTCTGGTGTGCACTAACTAAATTTTTCGGTGATCTCCTTGATCTGAACAGACAAGTGACCTCCTCAGTGTGGAAACAGGATATGGTTCTACTTACAACTGAACACAATCTTACTTTTCAGATGATCTCTTTCTTATTTTTGTCATCTCCAAATGAACTACAAGGGAGCCTATTTATACGACTCCACTAGTAATTCAAGGGTCACCATCTCTAGTAGCTCAAAGGGCTTGTCTAGATTCAATGAATCTAACCCAAGAGTCACCATCTCATAATGAGAGAAACCCAAAGGATTATGTCTTGATTCAATGAATGTAGCCCAATAGTCATTAGTCCTTTTAATAGAAAAGTCCAAGAGTTATCAATCACTAAATGAGGGAAGCCCAAAATTTTATCAGAGGGATTTCAAGAGTCTTGTGTCCAGATTCAATGTAAGAAGTCCGAAGGTCTTGGCTGCATTAACCATACCTAACCCATGTCCAATTAGGTTTACTTATGTGGGAGAATTATTAGCTAAAATCATTTTAATGTTGCATATAGTAACATTACCAATATGTGTAAATGAAATACATATAGTTTGAAAACTATTTTATGTTTTAAAAAATCAAATCTGCACAAAATATCTAACATATTATACTACTATTGCATTGATATGTGAGGACTATCCTCATGAATTGCTAGTGTAGCCCACTTGTCCATCTAATAGTAGTAAATCTAATATAATATTGGAAGTACAATTAGCATTACTATATCTTGATTTGGCCCCAATGTATTATCATGCTTAGTTGTCACTGAAATTTTTCATAACCAACCTTAGTGTATTGTTATTGAGTAACACCTCTAGTGGCCAGTTTTTCAACATTAAAGACGAAGCATGGATTTTCTTTTACAACGAACTATCAAATAATCACAAGAGCAATGCATGTGTGTGCTGATTGAAATAAATAAATAAATGTTATTTGGGGGTGTTCACATGTGTTAGTGTTGTGTATAAAGAAGTGTGCATGTCTTGAGCGTGTAGAATTTATTTATTTTTATTTGTTTGAGAACCATTAAACTTGAATTATATGTCATTAAATGATTTTATTTAAATATATTATGCATAAAAATAGAAAGAAAGTTGTTTGGGGCTTGGTAGGGATATTGGTTGGGGACGTTGGAAGTCGATTTTTTTGAAAAATTTTTTAAGGGTGTTGATTTTGAAATTATTTTAAAAAATATATTTATTTAAAAAATTGCCCTTCTGTTGTTTCCCTAATTGGAATGATGATTTTTGCTGTACCTATCCAGCTGAAGTCTGATTGAAATCCCATTGATAACTCAAACATCAATAAAAAAATTGCTATGGAGATAAATGAACTTCACTTTTATTTTCAAAAGGGTCCTAGGAAATTGTCCAGCAAGCATCAACTTACAGCCAAGAAAAACAACTTCTTGATTCCGAGTCTGAAATTCTAATTAGGCTGTAAGGAACTAATTTATGTTATTGTCACTAACAAAATGCCAAAATTTTCAGAACTACTGTGAACTATTATGATTTTCCCAGAAACTGCTCCGAATATCTATATTTCTCAATCTTTCTCGATTTTTTTTCCTCTAACAAATTAAGCCACACATTGGATTGGTACACTCTTAAATTTGATTAAGGCACCCAAATGTAGTCCCAAAATACTTTTTTTTATCTCACTGCTTAAAATTTTTGACTAATTTTAAAATTATCTCTTTTAAGTTTCAATTTTCTTTCTTCCTCTCTCCCTCTCACGCTGAAGAGTCCCGACCTTCGCCGTCCTAATCGTCGTATCGACTGCCGTCACCTCCCCAGTCCAGACCGTCGTTCCGGTAGTCGTCCACATCAAAATAATGTCATGAACCCTAAAATATTTTCCAATTCATTAGTTGTTTATGATTTTTTTTTTTAGATTTATTGATTTTGTTTGTTGTTAAATCGTTAATTGGGTCAGATTGTATTTAAATTGTACTTTAAACTCTCAGTTTTTAAATAAAATTGATGCAGATCTCTAAATTCACACAAAAAAATGTTGAGATGGGTTCGACAGTTGTTCGGCCTTTGTTGACGGAACATGCTGTATGAGTTCTTCCAAATCGGATCGCACTTGCACAAAACGTTCGGCCATTAGAGACCTAACAAAATATTTATGTTCGGCCAATACCGAACAAAAATTGTTTGTCCGGCTAGTGTTGGCCGAACAAAATATTTTTCTTCAGATTAATAGATTTCTGCACACTTTCATCATTGAATATAAGCTGAGAGAGAGAGTAGTATTTCCCTTGCCTTCGGGCCTAACCGCAGAGAAAATAGCAATATTGTTTTCTCTGTCCTTGTCTGAGCTTGGTGATGCTGATGGGGCCCCTGAACATTGGAGACAACCATGCCATGAGTTTGGATCTGTGATTTGCTGGAGGGATTGCTGGAGCCCATTATCAAGCGGCTGAGTCACGGATGAAGATGATGATTGGAATGACAAGGGCAAGCAGAAATGAAAGAGATTGTTGGATTTATGTATTAATCAATGAGTGTGTTAATTAATTAGTGTGGGTATTAATTAATGAGTGTGTGCATTAACTAATATGACGGATAAAATTTGTAATTTTATGTTAATTAAAAATTATTTTAGTCTTTTAATGAAGGAATATAACAGTCTGGTCAATTGTTTTAAATTTTGTGTGTTTTTTAATCAATTCTCTGTGTGCTAATATCTATCCGTACTTGACTTCCTGACATAATTTAATTTAATTTAATTTAAATGATAGAGAGTTAAAAGTAGGGGTGAGTAGCAATCGGGTTTACCCGAAAAAACTGAGAAATAACAAAAACCCGAACCCTTTCTGACCCGAACCGCAATGATTCGGTCGGGTTTCGGAGTCGGTTTCCCAAACCCGAACCCGACCAAAATTTAATTAACTTTAATATATATATATATATATATATATATATATATATATATATATATATATATATATATATATATATATATATAGGGGTTACTGTACCTCAGCCGACGGCTGAGAGAGTTTCTCAGACCGCGGTGACGTGGCTGAATATATGCCACAGATCGGCCGCAGAGTGTAGGCGCCAAAAAAAAAACAAAAAAATTCCGCTTAAACAAAAATACCCCATAAATCTCGCCTAAACATTCGTGAATCAAAATGACAAAAATACCCAATAAATCTCGCCTAAACATTCGTGAATCAAAATGACAAAAATACCCCATTTTTACTTCTAAACTGCCATAAACTCATCCACAAAAAAAATTACCTAAAATAATTTTCAGTTGAATATATCTACAGTTATAAAATTCGTAATTCTACTACATCGAAAATATAATAGAGAAAAAATTGGATGAACATAATGTGAAATAAACAGAAGCATGCCTTCTGTAACAGAATTCTCACCGTTTTACAAATTCCGCGATCATAGTCGCAGTCATAACATAATAAAACTTTCAATCATTGCGACCATGGTCGCAGACTTAATACAAAATAACTTTCAATTTTAAATGACGACTGCGACACTAGTCGCAGTCATAGTATAACAAAAACTTTTTTATATCACGCATGACCATAGTCGCATTCCTTATAACATAAAAAATAACATACGAAAACATGTTATCGTACAGCACTGCGACCTCCTTCAGCACTGCGACCAAAGTCGCAATCTTTTTTCGCATGCCTTATGTAAAAGATTTTTTATAATTTTACAAGGTAGTTTAGCCATGCGACCCTGAGATCAGTTCGCGTATATCACATCTTATAAAATACTATATTAATTACACTGAATTTAATGAAGTAATTAATAATCTATCTACCGTGATACAACAACAGTCTAGAAAAAAGAGATGCACTAATGTTAATCACGATAAAGGAAAGATGTGCACCATACATAATCTAAAGATATAGGCAAAACATTCTATAACAAGTTTATTTGTATTTCACGTAGTAAACCTCTGGGAAAAAGGAACTCTTCGAATTCTCCAGCCATAACTCTTCAACCTATAACAATTATTATTACTATTCATGTTCTTTCACATTATTGACCTTTATATAGTGCTTGTAACTAATATATTATCTCATATCTAAAAACTATATTTTTGCTCCTTTCAATTTGATTTCAAAAACTTCCAGAAAACAATTCATTCTTGAATCATGTCTTCCCCATCTTCTTCCTCTGAACACTCAGAGTTCAACTTCAATCAATCCCCACCGGTCCTCTTTCTTCAGGGTATTCTAGTGAATCTGATACCAGTCTGGAATCTGATACCAGTCTGGACTTCACTCCTTTTGACTATCTCATTACATCAAATAATATTTTAACTGATCCTCCTATTCATGATGATGATGAAGTTTTCATGTGGGTTAGTGAGGAGGACATTATTCCTCTGCCACTTGACGGAGGCATGCTTGATGAAAGCATGTCCTCTGATGCTATAGGCCCGCTTTCTCGCAACGGATCGGACGAAGAGCTTGATAGAGACGATCCATTCTGGGAGTTTATCGATGAACCAAAAAACCTCAAAAATAAGAAGATGATGAGGAAATAAGTGATGAACAGGAAGACCAGGAGAATGGAGAAGACGAATCTGCTTATGATGGTGATGATGACGAGGATTAGGATTTCCGGATCTTCTGATATTCAACGTTATTTTGCCTTCTCTTAAAAGCTTTTAATGCTCTTTTTTTGTAAGGTCTCTTGCTCACCATATTATGTTATAAATAAAAGGTCTCTTTCTCACCATATTATGTTATAAATAAAATTTACTTCTATCTGCAAAATAATCTTTCACATTTTTAAAATACATATAAAGTATACCGTATAGGTATTAATTCTGCATCTTATCTGAAATATTGGTCGCAGTACTCATATTATAATTACATATGAAACTGCGACCACGATCGCTGTCCAGTCATAAACAGTTTGATAGTTTTGCATTCATTAAAGTTATAAACAGCTCACATGGTCGCAGTCCAAAAATAAATTATATGAACAGATAATACTGTGAACATCATCGCAATTCTCTCAAATCAGTATATTTCACTGTATATCGCAAATTAGAAATTTGCCACTGTTCTCCTTGAACACTGCGACCATAGTCGCAGTCCTATGATTGCCACTGTTATCCTTAAACACTGCGACCATAGTCGCAGTCCTACTTCGCATGCAATAAGTTACAGTAAAGATCAAACATATAAAACCATACATAAACTGCGACTATAGTATCAGTCCTTAGACACCGTTATTACATATAACTTAGCAAAAAAATTCACCCAAAAAAAATGCTGTCGTGAGTACTGCGACCATAGTCGCAGTATCACGACTTGCTCTCGTTAAGCACTGCGATCATAGTCGCAGTCCTTATCTGAATTCAATATGTAAAAAAAATAATAATTTATACATTACATGCGAAAAAAAGTAAAACTGCGACTATATTAAAAAATCATTAAATTTCAAATCAGATAACAAAAATAATAATAAAGAAGGATTCAAATTAGTTTCGTGATTTGATAAAAAAATGTTTGCAGTTTGCCGCAGTTATAAAAGATAATTGTGACAAAATTGAGTAATGTCAGAAAATATAAAATTATAATAAAATATACAAATCTACTGTCTTTTACAGCAGGGCTATTTAGTAATTTCAACTATTTCGATAAGCGGGCCGTCCTTTCTAGTGTGGCTAATAATGTGCCACGACACCGCAGGCTGAGAGGGTCTCTCAGCCGTCGGCTGATATACATTTTTCTCATATATATATATATATATATATATATATATATATATATATATATATATATATATATATAATATATATATATATATATATATAACCCATTAACTTGGCCGATGCGTTCAGTCACTATCTCTTTCTCACTCTCTCATAATCTCAAATCGAAATCTAAACCCTAATCCCAAATTTTCCTTCGTTTCCGATCATCTCCGCACACCGTCGATCAGCTCGAAGGCTCTGATCATCTCCTCTCGTCAGCGATCATCTCGATCTCTTTGATCTCCGATCATTTCCTCTCGTCGTCGAACATCTCGACCCCTCAGATCATCTCCTCTCATCACCATTCATCTCCTCTCATCATTGATCATCTCGATCTCTCCGATCATCTCCTCTCGTCGTCGATCATCTCTCGTCGAACAAAGTCGACCGCTGCTCCTTCGTCAAGCCTGACTGCGGCTTCTTTGTCAAGGCTCAAGCTTCAAGCCCGATCGTCGCTCCTTCGTCAAGCCTGACCGTCGATCAAGCCCGATCGCCACTCCTTCATCAAGCCTGACCGTCAATCAGGCCCGACCGCCACTCCTTGCCCTCACCTTCTCATCCGAACTACGAAGACCATGTCTCCTCCTCCTTTGCCTTTCACAATCTATTGAGGTAAATCCCCTGGATCCATTTCCTAATTAGCTAAACGAGTAGCAATTTGCAAATAATGTACTGTTTTTTTTAATTCTCAAAATTTGATCCTTTTAATGTACTATTTTTTTTATTCTCAAAATTTTGATCCTTTGATCTATTCCCCCATTAATTTATTATGGCTAGTATAATTTGAGAAAAATCCATATAATGTAGAGCATGTGTGGCATAGGGGCACATCTGTCTTGTATCAAACTGTTTAGGAACTTTATTTGGTGAAAATATTTAGTTATGAGGTTATCAGTTCTGTATCTAAATATTTCATGTAAAAATAAAATATCTAATTGTGGTAGCACGAATTGTTTACTCATATACGATTTTTTTACTACCTCAGTGTTAGTTAGTTTTTTATTTAGGGCCTGTTTGGTTAAGGGTGGAAATGAGGAAGTGAGGAATTGAGGAAGTAGTAATAATTCTCTTTGAAACTTGGGAATTGGTTAGTAAGTTTTTCGGTATTTGGATGTTGTTGAGAAGTGTAGTTTGGAAAATGCTTTGTCTTTTCCGGTGTTTGGATGGTAACGTGAAAGTGAAAGTGGAAAAGTTGACCACAAAGTTGACCGTAAAATAATATTAAAATAAAAATTAATTAAGAAAAATAAAAAATGGACTGAAATTAGAATACAAGTGAGATTTACATGATCAAAAAATTAACTATCTTGTGTTGCAACTTATTACAAATGAGATTTACATGACCACAAAATTAACTGTAGCACTCTGGAAGTGAGTAAATGATTGTGTAAAAGAGAAAAGAGAAAAGGAAAAGGGATTTTCTTATTTTCCTTTTCTGGTGTTTGAATAGATAGGGAAGTGAGCAATTATACTTCCCTATTTCCTTACTTCCGCCCACTTCCTTGCAACTAAACAGCCCCTTAAAGTTTATCTGGTCAAACATTTGGATAGATAGTTTTTTAGATTCTTCTTTTTTTAGTTTTTTAGTTTTTGTTGTTTTTTTTAATATTATTTTTTCTGAGTTTTAGGGATATCAGTCTTTTGATGTAGTTGGCACTTGCTCATCAGTTATTAGCTCTGATCGAAGTAATATGCAGTTTGTTCTGCAGACTGTAGAGCTATTTCAATTTATTTGAGATTCTAAACATGGTATCAACTACATGTTTAGGGAAATCAGGGTTCAACCACTGTGATCTGGGCAGACATTGATCTGGGCAGACATCTGTTCTTTGTGATTTGTGTTGTAGCCAAACAATCACTGTATTTGTCCCAAAGCATGTTCTTATTTTTTCCTGTTTGTTGTCTTCTTTAATGTTATTAAATTTTGTTTTTTGTCTCTTGAGTATTTCTTTTTGTTGTTACTTATGTTTGGAATTTACGGTTTACGAATTTACTCACATTTATCCTCATATTCATGATGTCCGTCTGAAGGGTCTACCATCTTGCATTCTTTGCCCTTGTTAAGGAATTCAGTTCCTGCAACTTCTGAGTCTGACCTGCACTGGCAAGACAGAGTTACTGCATAGCTCAAGTGTTGTGTATGTGAGGGTCTTGAGCTGTGTATGTGAGGGTTGAGCTAGAATTGACAATTAGTGGAATTAATACAAAATTGGGACAACTTTAACTGCTTCTATTTTCCAGCTTAGTGGAAGATGAAAAATTATATGTATGATAATTGATGTGAAGGGTGGGATAGTAGATAGATGATTGTAATAGGGTATGACCAAAGAATCAAGCATTCCTTCATACATTGGATGGATGCATCACACATCATCAGCAATGAATATGTTAAGAACATGACAGTCTTATTGGGATGAACTTCACACTATTAAGGATTGTATTTTTGTAAGAAGCAAGCTAATGATTCTGATTTGAGCATTTTATCTTTGTGTTGTTTGTCATTTGCATAATTGTTCATTAGATTAGATTATATATATTGTAACCATACAGTATACAACTATACATGATGCAATCTGTGAGTTTATTTTAATTTATTTGTAATTTTGTAGGTTACACAAGAAGATAATGTGAATGGAATGATGTGATCCTTTTGGATAGCAACAATGCTTGTCAATCGACTCAAGCTCAAGTCGATCCCACTCTTCAAAGTGGCCAAATATCGCAAACTCCAGCAGACCAAACCCAAATTCGAAAGTTCCAACTTAAAAGAAAAGCAATGGAGTCAAGGTCAGATGTTTGGAATCATTTTTCAAAAGTTTTTGAGGATGGTATTTTGGTGTCTGCCACATGTAATTATTGTAAAAGCTCATTTGCAGCACATCCTAAACGAAATGGTACCACCTCACTTAAGAATCATATGGAATCATGCAAAAAACATCCACATAATATCGACACAAGCCAAAAACTCATAAGTTTGACACAATCGATGGAATCAAGTGAGGGGAGTCGTAAGATGGGTACCCTAGGAAGTTGGGAATATGATGAATAAGCCATAAGAGATGCACTTAGTAAGTTCATCATCCTAGATGAGCTTCCTTTTAAATTGGTAGAGGGTATCGAATTTATATATTTCATGTCTATAGTGTGCCCTAGATTTCGTATCCCATCCCGTTGGACAGTCCAAAGGGATTGTTATGAGCTTTATTGGAGAGAGAAGACAGAAGAATTTGTTGAAGGCCACATGTCAAAGGGCGTGTCTCACTACGGACACTTGGACTTTTATACAAAATATCAATTACATGTGTCTCATCATACATTGGATTGATATTGATTGGAAGTTGAAAAAAGAATTCTCAATTTTTGTTCTATTTCTAGCCACGTATATTGGATTGATATTGATTGGAAGTTGAACAAAAGAATTCTCAAATTTTGTCCTATTTCTAGCCATAAAGGTGATGAACTCGGTAAGGCGGTATAGAAGTGCTTAATAGAATGGGAGGTTGAGAATGTCTTCACTATCACAGTTGATAATGCTAGTTCAAATGATAAAATGCTTCAATACTTGAGAAAGAAGATTAATAATTAGCGTGGTAGTATGTTAGATGAGAAATTTCTTCATATGAGATGCATTGCAAATGTGATTAATCTTGTTGTGAGTGATGGCCTTAAAGATATAGGAGATTCGATTAGTCGGATCCGTTGGGCCGTGAGATATATTAGGCAATCTCTATCAAGGCTAGCAAAGTTTAAAACATGTATTGTGACAGAAAAGCTTGTATTTACTACTTCTTTATACTTGGATGTGTGTACTAGGTGGAACTCCAGCTATTTAATGTTGGCCGCCGCTCAACAATATGAAAAGGCTTTTGATACATTTTTTGAGGAAGATCCAAACTTTCGTACAGAGGAGGATAAGTTTAAACTTCCTACGGAAAATGATTGGGCAAATTCTAGGATATTGTGCACATTGCTTAAAAAATTCTATGACCTAACATTGCGTGTGTCTGGGTCTTTGTACATGACAAGTAATACACATGTTGATGAGATTGGTAATGTGCTTGTTGAATTAAAAAATTGCATGCAATCAGATGATCTTAATATGCGAAGCATTGCAGTTAAAATGAGAGAGAAATAGGATAAATATTGGGGAAGTTGGGAGAACATGAACATGTTGACTTACATTGCAGTGCTTCTTGATCCCCGAAACAAGTTGGAGGTTTTGGGCTATGTTATTGATGACATATTTGGTGAAGGTGTTGAGGAGAAGAACAAATTTGTCATAGACACCGCAATTTCATTGTTAATGAATATAAGGCCAAATATGGAACTATTAATCAAGAAGGAATAAGTGGGCAATTAACTAATAAAAATTCAAGTGTTGCTAGCAATCCGGCCATTCCTAGTGCAAGAGCACGGTATATAAAGAGAAGAAGCATACTCAGTGAGGAGATATAATCGGAGTTAGAAATGCATCTAAGTGAAGTAAGAGAATGCGAAAGTCCTAGTTTTGACATTCTTCATTGTTGGAAAGTCAATAGTGAAAGGTTTACCATCCTCTCTAAAATGGCTCGTGATGTGTTGGCTATTCCTATCTCTACAGTGGCTTCTGAATCCGCATTTAGTACTGGTGGACGAGTACTTGATCCATTTAGGAGCTTCTTGACTCTTAGAATTGTATATTGTCTTATTTGTATCGCGTATTGGCTTCGGTCTGCCATGGCAACACAAAAAAGGACAAGTATTGAAGAAGATTTAGATGAACTTGAGAAGTTGGATAAATGTATGCATTTGTATATAATGAAATCTCTTTGAATTTTGAATTTCTTTTTTTTTTTAAGGTGCTAATATTATTTTGATTATATTTTGTTTTATCTCTTTCTTTTTCAGATTTAGAGAAGCTTGCGATTGAGCTCACAGTTACGGACTTGTGATTTAAAGAGATGATAGTGATCTTGACATTGATTTGGGTATAGTCTATTTTGTCCATGTACCTCTCTCATTCATGCATGCTAGACTTGTTAGTAAGTGAAGAACATAATTTGTGCTTGGATTTTTAATGTTCATGTCGCTATATTTATGTCTATGGTGTTTTACTTAAGATCAAATAATATGATTCCTATCTGCGCTGTTGATTTCTTTTTTAGACACATTTTGGAGATAAGAGGCTTAACACTTAAAACTTAAAAGAATGGAATACAAAAAAAAGAACAGTTTTTTTGTTATTTTGCTTCTTATCGGTTATTTTACAGCTTACATGCAATCCGATATTCATCATTGCCAAATCATGTTATAATCCCATGTTCTAATACGGTTAAGAGTCCAAATTTATGCATGCAATTGGTTTTTTTTTTTTTTTTGCTTTTTCTGTGACGCTGTAAGACTATGACAGATTGACAGTGTGACTATGCGTAAAATGAGAAATGAAGAGGAAAAGGATATAAAGAGGATAAAAGATGCATTCTTCAAATCATCTGCTCGACCACATTTTATTATTATGTTCACACTAGGGTGAAGCGGTCAGGTACTCTCCAAAACTTTCCTACTTTATGATATTGTAACATTTAACATTTCTCTATGTTGATCATATTCCTGTCAATTCAACCCTTTTTTTTCTTAAACTAAATGAAATATTGAGAAAGTTACACTTTTAATTATTATTCTATTGCTTGCGTTCTACTTATGTTAAAAACTTTTTTAATGGAAACTTTTGTCATTGTTGAATTTTATAAGCTATATGATATATCTTCTAAATAAAAGTACAAATAGTTATTTTCCGAATAGTAAATTGATAGCCCATTTGATTAAGATTGAGATGTGATTATAATTTATGATATTTGACTACTAGTTTCCTAACCGAAAAACTTAAAAACCGAACCGAACCGAATTTGTTCGGTTCTCAAGTCTAATCGGTTTGATTCGGTTTTATAAAAAACAGCAAAAACCGAAGCGAACCGACCAATGCTCACGCCTAGTTAAAAGTATCCAGTCCAAGTGACAAGCGGATTGAGGGCACAGGTCGCTTGGTTTCTCTAAGAGATAAGATTATCGGAGATAACAAAAACGAAGAAAACACCAAATTAACTGAGACAAAAATCCATGTAATCTTTACTTGAACTGCAATAATCTCTTCCCATTAACGCATGAAACTAATTCTATTTTATAACTGTATATGATGCCATCAAATGCAAAATTAATTCCAATCAGCCTTCCCTTACAATAATACCAATTCAGAAATTAACTAAAACGACAGAAGAAATAAAAATAAAACGACCCGGGGAAAAAAAAAAAAAAAAGAAGAAGAAAAGAGGGAAAACAAAATCTGCGATCAACTGAAAACCACCAAGAAAGGTGACAGCGGGGTGTGCTCGAAGATCTTGCGTCTATCTTGCTTCGTCACCTTGGCGATCCAGTCTTGCACCTTGTTGGCGTAATTCCCTGGTCTCCACTGTGCTAAATTCATGACCACCACTCCCACGCCGAAGTGGCTCGGCTCGCCCCTCCGCCTCTGGAACACCTCTGCGCTCTCTACCCTCTCCAACACTCGGGTGAAAAATACTGATTGTAAATGTTAACAGACATGTCATACATGTGATACATTATATTTAGAGATGCGTATAAACATGTGATATATTATATCTAAACATGTATATTTTTCTTATTTCAAGAACCAACCGATTTGGTTTCGGATACAAATTAAATCAAAATAAAAATTTCAAGAGGAATTACAAATTAATTTTTATTCTAGCAACCAAATAAATAGGAAACATAAAAAGTTTAATTAAAGGAAAGAGAGAAAAATTAATGAAAAATTTTAATTGTTGCTGCCCAGGATCGAACTGGGGTGTAAGACTAATGTGATAACCACTGCCCGAAAGCAACAAGTTTTGGCACTTTAAATTATTATTTATTAATTAATAAGCTTCAACTTGGTCCATTACTACTGCTCAAATTGCTCTTAAACTATTTCTATTTTCTATCAAAGTGCTCCGGACTCATCCTCTTCTAATTTCTATTTTCTACACTCGAGAAAAAATTTAAAACTTTTTAGGGCAAAAAGCTAAAAAGTAGCTTTGTTTTCTTTTCTCTGTTTTTTTCCTTTTCTTTTTGTTCTGATGGTGGTGTTGTGTGGAGGGTGTGTGCATGTTGGGATTTAGGTCGAACAAATGTTCCCACATCGGCTAGACATGGAGATAGTCTTGGTATGTAAGGATTTATGCAACTCCATCTAAATGGTTAGTCTTTTGAGATGGTGCCTCAAATCTTTTAATTGGTGGGCAATTCCACGCATTATTAGGTAGGGATTATGAAGAAATCTTTCTTGATTGATTTACCATCCAAATATCTTTCTTGATTAAATGTCGAATGATTCTAGGAAGATGTTTGAGTTTTAAATTTGTTAGAATAAAAAAAAATTATAGAATTTCATACTATGACTATAAAAGAGAAAACGAGGCAAAAAGAAAAATATGATGAAATTATTTTAACAATAGAAATTTACATTTACTTAATCTTCTTAAATTGGTAAGAAAATTAAAAGAAAAGCCCACTCCCAGGCTTACTTTTAAAGTGGGCCAAATAAGCCCAACTCGGCCCATTCTCTGGGTCAAACTTAATGCGCCGGAGTCCGTACTCGGCGTCCTCTAATTTCTACACCCAAGCTCTGAAAATATCTTCCCCAAAAGCGATGGGGACGAAAGAAATAAAACAAAAACAAATACATAAATAAATATCTCAAAAAAATTGGGAAAAATAATGTGGATTTGGGGCGTGACGGCTGATGGGCTGGTGGCGCTCCCGTCGTTTTGCTCCGCCGCCGGGTTCAGGTCGCCGCCGGTGGAATTTAAGCTCCTCTCCTCCGACCCCAGGCCCCAGCTCTTCAGCAAGGTACTGCTTCCGCTATTTTTTCTTCTTCCTGTACTGCCCTTTTCTTCTTCCGCTGTCTGACTGCGTTGCCCTAGACTTCAGGGGGCAATACTGTCATTTAATTATCACGGCTGTTCATCTTTCTTGAAAATATTTATTTATTAGTGAGTTATTATATGGAAACTCATTGAAGCTTTGAAGAAATACTAGATTCCCGAATCATTAATTTATTTATTTTATTGTTTATGATATGTCATCTGGTTAACATCTTGAAAAACGCTTATCATTAGAGAAGATTATTATGCATTTTGAGAAAAAATTAGCAGTTAATTGGTGTGGAATTGAGAAAACCTATATTTTCGGGAGGAGAAGAACTTCGGTATTTATATGAATAATGGAGACATACAAAGTTTTACACGCTACTGTGGAATCTTGTTATGAATCCGCAGTGAAATTTTTGGAGAAAGCTATTTGCAGAGGCTAAGAAAATGATTAATTCCGTGGGAAAATTAACTTTTTTTTTTTATAGTGCCAAGGATAACTCCCATGGAACTAAATACTTGCTCAGAACAATTGAGAGAAATATTTTGAGAGAAGACAATAGATTTTCATGTGTTTTTCAATGATTCAGTAAAGCTGATAATAGGGTCTCCAGGGACGTAATGTGGTGGGGCCATGTAATATGAAGATATGACTTGCATAAGATCAATTTAGAGAGGATGAACTTCCTCCACTATCAGTGTAGTAACTGTAGTCTTAGATCAAGGATCAATATTGAGGTGTTTTTCTCTTTGTATTAGATATGAATGAACTTAAATGGATAGAATATGCTGTTTGTATTGAGTTGGATGTCGAACAAATAGCCCCTCATTGGCTAGACATGGGGATGTCTTGGGTATATAAGAATTTTGGCAACTCCACTTAGAAGGTTAGTCTTTTGGGATGGTGCCCCAAGTCTTTACAATTGGTATCAGAGCCATACCCGAACTTAGTCGCGTGTGTGGGTGATGTTTGACTCCCTAAATGGGCGCAAAAGGCTCAATAAGCCCCTGTAAAGCTAGTTGGGATCTCGAAGATTTGGTAGCTTGCAGAACGCTACAATTTGTACTTCACGTAAAGCGTGTCTGCCCCGTGTGGTGAAGATTTATGATCTCGATGGAGCACATGGTCTTCTAAGCGTGACGATAGATGAGCTTGCATGGAGACTCTTTATTCGAGGGGGGATTGTTGAGTTAGATGTCGAATTAATAGTCTCACATCGGCTAGACATAGGGATGATCTTGGGTATATAAGGATTTAGACAACTCCACCTAAAAGGCTAGTCTTTTGCGATGGTGCCTCTAGTCCTTATAATAGAAAAAATAGAGAACATAAAATTTAACGAACTTCGGTAATTTGCCTAAGTCCTCAGAGTAGAAGGGAGAGAGATTTTATTAATCAAATCACCAATAAATGTTACACATAAAGGTACAACACCCCACAATATATAACCAGAGAATTCACGAAGAAAAAGAAAACCAGAGACTCTAAAATTGGATCAGAAATGAAATCAGTACCTAACCAGCAAACTGGCAGAACCGACTTGCGGTCGACCGAGCAGTCGACCGGCTCCAAGTGGCGGTCGATCGGGCGGTCAACCGTTAACTATGCAGTCATGGCCACCTCAATAGAGTGCTCTCGGATCGACCGACCGACTTCACCATGTGCCATTATGTGGTCGATCGGGCATCGCTGAGACAAATTGCGCTGGCAATGCTCTCTGTTGGTCGGTCTACCTGGCGGTCAATCGACCTATTCTTGTTTTCGCTGTTGTGTACATCGGTTGACCGGACGATCGATTGATCTGACCTTCTGTTCTACTTTTATGCATGTTTGTGCATGTCAGTTGACCAACATTGTCTTTTGCCTTTGCTATTACCAATGAGTTAAAAACTTAACCTCTTTGATTTTAGATCCTCTCAACAGGTCGGTGGTGGACCGACCAACAGAGAGCAGCGCAGGTGCAATTTGGCTTAGTGATCGATTGCCTGGTCAATCACATATGGCACATGGTGAAGTCAGTCGACCGCCTGATTGATTGATTGAGAGCACTGTATTGGAGTGACCGCGACTGCATAGCTAACGATCGACCTCTTGATCGATCACAAGTCACTTCTGCAATTTTCTGATTGGGTTATGATTTCGTTTCTTATTCGATTTCAGAGTTTTTGGTTTTTCTTTTCTTCGTAGATTTTCTGGTTATATATTGAGGGGCGTTGTACCCTTATTTGTAACATATCTTGGTGGATTCTCTTGGTTAATAAGATCTTTCTCCCCTCTGCCCCGAGGACGTAGGAAAATTTTGAACCTTGTTTAATCTCGTGTTCTTTATTTTGTTCTTTGTTTTTGCCTATTGTGATTGTTCTCGGCTACTCTGATCGTTGTTTTAAACCTTTGGAGAACCAAACAAGTGGTATCAGAGTTTCCGGTTTCATTAGGATCGGTGGAGTAGATTGTCTTCGAAAATCCAATTTAGGGTTTCGTTTGGAGGTAAAGTTTCGACCTTATCTATTTCGATGTATTTTCACTGATTAGTTTCTGCAGTTATGGTTTGGTTTTTTAGAGGATATGGCCGATAGCAATCAATCAACGGTGAAGACCGTTAATGTTCATCAATTGAAGATCGATGTGGTGAAGTTCGATGGCACGAATAAGTTCAGTATGTGGATATGCGAGATGATAAATGTGCTACTCGCATCAAATTTGAAAGATTCTCTTCCGTTTAAGAAGAAATCAGAAGAGATCTCAGAGAAAGATTGGGATAAGATGAATCAAATGACGTGTGGCGTTATCAGATCTTGTTTGACACAGGATCTGAAGCATCATGTGATGACAGAAACTTCCACAAGAAATATATGGGAGATCCTATAGAGCAAGTATTTGACGAAAAGCATCGAGAACCGCTCGCATCTCAAGAGGAGGCTTTATCGCTTCCAGTTGGAGATTTTCATCGGCGAGCACATGAAAAACTATACGAAGTTTCTTGCAGACCTAATTAATGTGGTTGAAATGATTCATGACGAGGGCCAAGCGTTGATCCTGTTGAGCTATCTTCCAGATGATGATTATGAGACCTTTATTCTCACCCACATCATTGGTAAGCAATCCCTTATCTACAATGAGGTCCAACTGCTCTTGTGAATCATGAACTGAGACTGAAGGACAAAGAGTCTTCTAATAGCACATCAGCAGAAACATTGACCGGAAGAGAAAGGAGTTCCAATTGGAAGGGTAAAGACGATTGTGGAAGATCGAAGTCCAAGATTGATTTGAAGAACCAGTGTGCTTTCTGCAAAAAGGAAGGACATTGGAAAGCTGATTGTCTAAAGTTCAAGAGCAAGAAGAAAGTGTAGAAGCCTGAAGCAAACATCGCACAGGTGAAGAATTCACAGGTGAATGGTTCGGATTTTGACTCATCAGTTGTTTCAGTTACTATCACTGCTTTTACAGTTTGCTAGTCAGATATTTTTGATTAGATACTGGATACAAGTGCTACCCACCATGTTTGCCCCAAGTGGAATTGGTTCGCTAGCTTTGAGAAGGTAGATGGTGGTTTGGTGTAGATGAGTGACGACTCTACCTGCAACATGGATGGGGTACAGTTCTTATCAAGATGTCTGGTGGGATTGTGAGAGAGTTGAAAGATGTGAGATATGTTCCTCAAATGAAAAAGAACCTTATCTTAATTGAAGCTTTGGAGGTACAAGGTCTAGAATTTTTTGGTATAGATGGTGTTCTCAAGATGCTCAAAGGCTTTATGGTTGTATTAAAAAGTGTTTAGTGCAATAATCTCTATCACTTGAAGGATAATATTATTACAGGGCAACTAATAACTTGAGTTGGTATAGATGATGATTTGATCGGGTTATGGCATATGAGACTGGGACACAAAGGTGAGAAGACTTTGCAAGCTCTTGCAGTAAAGATTGTTGAAGGGTGCCCAGACTTGCAAATTGGAGTTTTTGTGAACACTGCGTCATTGACAACAAGACCAAGATGAAGTTTGGCACCTCTATTCACCGCACAGAGGGGATTCTTGATGACGTTCACACGAATGTTTAGGTATCTACCAAGATGGCATCATTTTGAGGTATGCACTATTTTGTGTCATTTATTGATGATTCTGTAGACGTTGTTAGGTGTACATCATGAGATACAAAGGGGAAGTCTTAGATTTGTTTGTAAAGTGGAAGAAGCATATGGAGAAACACACATGAAGGAAGATCAAGTTACGCCGTTCGGATAATGGTGGTAAGCACACCAGTGATTCTTTTCTACAACTATGTTGTGATGAGGGCATAGAGAGACACTTCACAGTTAGAAAAACACTGTAACAGAATGGGGGTGACCGAAAGGATGAATCATACATTGTTAGAGAAGGTTCGATGTATGTTATCAAATTATGGATTATCAAATTCCTTTTGGGCTGAGGCATTGATGTATGCGTGTCATCTCATCAGTAGCCGTCATCTGCGACAGGTGGTAAAACTCCCATGGAGGTTTGGTCAGGGGAAACTGCTCAAAGACTATAATTTGCTTAGGATATTTGGATGTTCTGCCTACTATCACGTTAAGGAAGATAAGTTAGATCTAAAAGCAAAGAAATGTGTGTTTTTAGGGTTTAAAAGAGGAGTTAAAGACTGCAAAATAAGGGACCTGAAAGACAAAAAGACAACTTTTAGCAGGGATGTCACATTTGATGAGGCTTCAATAATGAAGCTTACTGTCTCTCAGCAGGTGGAGAGTAAGAAGACCACAAGGTACCGCAGCAGGTGGAGAGATGCTATTCCATATACTCCAAGTAGTTCAGTATCGTTCGAGATTATACCGACAGTGATACAAGATGAGAATCATGTAGACGATGAGGATACTGAAGACACTGAGAATCAAGGACAAGTTATGGGTTATGTCCAAGATTTTGTTGCAGCTGGTCGAGGAAGAAGAAACCCACAGAAGCCCGCATGACTCACTACAAATATGATTGTGACTTATGCACTCCCGGTCATTGATGATGCTATTCCATTTACATTTAGAGAAGCATAAATCATTTTTGAGTCAGAGATGTGTAAGGAAGTTATGTTGGAAGAGATGGATTCTCTTTATATGAACGATACTTAGGAATTGTTAGAATTACTCAAAAGGGGAAGAAGGCCATTGGTTGCAAGTGGGTGTATGTTAAGAAGCAAGGATTGCAGGATGAAGCTACTGTTCGCTACAAGGCCGATTGGTAACAAAAGGCTACACACAGAGAGAATGTATTGACTACAATGAGGTTTTCTCACCCGTTGTAAAATACTTTCATTCGGATGTTGTTGGCATTAGTGGCACAATACGACTTGGAGCTGGATTAGCTCGATGTGAAGACCATTCTCCATGGTGATCTTAATGAGATCTTTATGTTTTAGCCGGTGGGATTTAAAGCTGCAGGAAAAGAAAATTAGATTAGCAAGTTGAAAAAGTCGCTATATGGGCTGAAGCAATCACCGAGGCAATGGTACAAGCGATTTAACAGTTTTATGCGTGGCAAGAAGTACACAAGAAGTAAATATGACCCATGTGTTTACTGTAATAAGTTACCAGGTAGAGAGTATATCTATTTGTCGCTATATGTTGATGATCTGCTTATTGCTTCCAAGAGTAGATCACTGATTGATAAGTTGAAGAAACAATTGTCTTTCGAGTTTGAGATGAAAGATCTAGGTGAAGCAAAAAATGTACTTGGCATGGAAATTGAAAAAGATAGAGTGGGAAAATACGCTTGACTCAGAAGGGGTATTTGCAAAAGGTACTTCAAAAGTTTAATATCAATGGCAATACAAAGTCTGTAAGTACACCGTTGGCTCTTTACTTCTAGCTTAGAGCTACTATATCTCCTGTTACAGTTGAAGAACGTAAGTATGTCTCACGTATCGTATGCCAGTGCAATAGGTAGCTTGATGTATGTTATGGTGTGTACGAGGCCTAATTTGTCACAAGCCGTCAGTATAGCTAGCAGATACATGCACGATCCCAATAAGGGTCATTGGGAGGCTGTGAAGTGGATTCTACGGTACATCAAAAGTACTATAGATATTGTATTGGTATTTGAGACTGATAATAATAGTTAGGAAGAGTGTACGTGGTATGTTGACTGATTATCTTTCGAGTTTAATATTAATTGTCTTTCGAGTTTGAGATGAATGATCTAGGTGAAGCAAAAAAAAGGTACTTGGCATGAAAATTGAATGAGACAAAGATAGTGGCAAGGTTCACTTAACTTAGAAGGAATATTTGCAAAAGGTACTTCAGAAGTTTAATATCAATGGTGATACAAAGTCTGTAAGTACACTGTTGATTCCTCACTTCCAGCTTAGAACTACTATGCCTTCTAGTACAGTTGAAGAACGTAAGTTTATATCTCATGTACCGTATGACAGTACAATAGGTAGCTTGATGTATGCTATGGTGTGTACAAGGTCTGATTTGTCACAAGCCGTTAGTATGGTTAGCAGATACATGCATGATCCCAATAAGGGTCATTGGGAGGCTATGAAGTGGATTCTACGGTGCATCAAAGGTACTATAGATGCTGGATTGGTATTTGAGAATGATATCAATGGTAAGCAAGAGTATACGTAGTATGTTACCTTGATTATGCTAGAGATCTTGACAAGCGCCGGTCTACAACGGAATATGTCTTCACATTGTCTTAAGCATTGATGAGTTGGCGCTCGACTTTACAGTTTACTGTCACTTTGTTGATAATAGAAGCTGAGTATATGTCCATGACAGAGGCTATAAAGGACATTTGGTTTTAAGGATTGCTTGATGATTTGAGAATCAAAAGGATCAGTTGAAAATCAATTGTGATATCATAAGTGTATCTGTTAGGCGAAGAACCAGGTCTATCATGCACAAACGAAGTACATCGATTGATGTCAGGTTTCACTTTGTTAGGAGATTCTCGAAGAAGGTGATCTAGTGCTTGAGAAGATTCACACGAAGAAGAATCCGACAGACATGCTTACCAAGGTGGCTCCGAGAGCTAAGTTCAACCATTGTAAGAACTACTCTACATCCTTCTAATTGCTTGAGTTCGGTGGAGCTCGTTTGGATGAACTACGTGTGGCTTGATTCCTTGAGCAGGGGGTACATTGGCAGCCTTAATGATGCAACTCATTTGCTGAGTTGACATGGCGATTCATTGATGTTCGGCTCAGATTTGCGAAATCTTCACCTAGGTGGAGAATTGTGGGATAGATGATCTAAAATCAATGAAGTTGAGTTTTTAACTTGTTGGCATTAGCAGAGGCAGAAGACAGGGTTCGTCGAATGTGCACAGAAGCAGAAGCGAAGGCCAGATCGGTTGGCCAACATGCACAAAAGCAGAAGAGAAGGCCAGATTGGTCGACTGAGTGGTTGATTGATGTACTCAACAGTGGAAACAGAAACAAGTAGGTCGACCGCTTGGTCGACTGACTAACAGAGAGCAGCGCATGCACAATTTAGCTTAGCGGGCGGTCGACCGCATATGACACATGGTGAAGTCAGTTTATCGCCCGGTCGACCGACGCGAGAGCACTATATTGGAGTGGCTGCGACTGCATAGCTAACAGTTGACACAAGTTGGTTCCGACAGTTTCCTGATTGGATTCTGATTCGTTTGTGATCCGGATTCAGAGTTTTTGGTTTTCTTTTTTTCGTAAATTCTCTGGCTATATCTCAAGGGGTGTTGTACCCTTATTTGTAACATGTATTTGTGTTTTGATTAATAAGATTTTTCTCCCTTCTGTCCCGAGAATGTAGGCAAATTGCCGAACCTCGTTAAATCTCGTGTTATCTATTTTGTTCTCTGTTCTTGCCAATTGTGATTGTTCTCGGCACCTTTGATAGTTGTTCTGAACCTACAAAGAACCCAACAGTTTGCTAATTTATATTTTATTATGCTATTACTAAATGAAACTTAGAGAAGGATTAGTTCTAAAGTATAAAAGAGAGAAGCTTTAGAATGCAAGGGATTTAGAGACTAGCAGAAAATTGGAACGGGCATACTTTCTTATCTGTTCTCTTCATTCTTTTGTGATTTTAGTATGTAAATTTGTTTCCTTTTCCGACTACTCCTGTTCAGGTTTTCCTCCCTGAAATTCCTTCTCTTTCATCCTTAGTTATCAGACACTTTATACATAGGCAGGACGCTTGTGTCCGGGGATACTCTTTTCTGACACGAACACCATACTATATTTGAAAATTTTTAGAAATGTTTCCCACATTTTTTGGACCGTGTTTATATCGTCAGGAAAATATCCTGACACTTTTATAATACTTATTCACATGAGAACTCATAACACTAGTTTTTAGAGAGAATTTTTTCGAAAAATTACTTAGAAACTAGTTACAATTAAAGAAAGCAATATACTTTTTGAATAAGAACTTATATATAAGAAAATTTGTAAAAAATATTCCTTGCATTAATTTGAAAATGTAATTATTTCATAAAAAAATATTGATGGGGAAACATGTATTGAGAATATATGTACATATGTACTTGTATAATATAAAAAATTGTTTTTATATAAGGATGACATTGAATATTTTTTATATGTATTTCAAGTTACATGGATGTTTATTTCTTGTAATACTTATTTCTTGCAATGTTTATAGAAATTTCTAAATTAATTTGAAGATTTCACTATTTTGATCTATATGAAACTAAAGGTATCACACACACACACGTCTATATGCGTATATGTATATGTGTATATATGCGCGTTTCTCCTATTTTTTTTTAGAGTACGTATCTCGTACCTGTGTCGCATCTCATATCACGCTTTCATGTCCCGAGCTGATAACTATGATTTCATCTACCAAACATAATGATACTCCAGTCTTACTGAAACTCCAGGCTGGATAGTCTTAGAGTAGGCTACCTCCAATAGCAACTTGAAGTGCTGAATTATGCCTCCAAACTTCTATGTTTCCACAGAGACCTAATTTGAACTGATTTATCAAGAGATTCAAGACTGCTGTCAGGCTTCTAAAGTTTACACTCGGTATCAAAATAATGAGCCTAGAGCAACCACTTTGTTTTGCATGATGGAGTCCTTGACATTATCGAAGCGTGTTTTTAGCATTTATTTGAAGGCCCTAGCATTGTTCAGAGCGTGCTCCCGTTGGCCAGAAAGAGTATGCCATTGTTGGTTATCATGTCAGTTAAGATCTCAAGTGCATTGTTCATGTTAACTCCATGAGCTAATTTTCTAGTCTTCTTCTAACTCGATGTGTGTGATGCCCCCCTAAGGTAGAGGATAAACTGAATAATTTGGAGAACATAAATATTTTATAATTGATTCTCAAGTTATTAGATCAATCAAGAAGCAAGAAAAAAGTATCAATCAAACAACAGTGCGATGGAATCTGATGGTGAAGCAAGAGGCTGCACTGTGGGAATATTGGCTTTGTGGAGATGCAATAAGTAGGGTCCATAAGGAATTGATGAAGAAGGCTGCAAAGTGGAGGGGCATGTTTGTCATGCGGACATCCATAGTTAGTTGGACGGAGCAATGCATGAATTTGTCAATAACGTTTTCTGTTGATGATGAAAGATTACTTAAAGTTAATCAGGGACAAGGATGTTCTCTGAAGTATGAATTATACTGGAACTCAGAGATTAGTACCTTTAAGTTATTATGCAAAGGATATAATGGTGAAATTTTCATTTTTTTTTGGCGGGGCGGGGGAGGGAGGGTTTGATACGGTAAAAAACCAATAATTTCAGGGGCAGAACTGGAATAATTTTTGGGTGGGCCAAAATGGAAATAAATCATATAGAGTTATAACTTGATTTAAATATTAAGAATCAAATTTCACTGCAAACTTGAAGGATTTACCATTTTTTTCATGTATAAATATAAGAATTGGCTTGATAAATTTTTTTTAGCTCACGGTTCATGAACTTTTATATGTTAAGCTTTAATTGTTATAAAGTCCATAAGCCATGAGCAAGCAGGATCTTCAGCTTGATGTCCATGTTCCCTGTAATGATTTAGAAATGTATAAATAATTAAAACATTGGTCTCATTGATGAAAGTGGATCGGTTATCAGTCAAAATCTAGATATTTTATGTGCAATGTAGAACTTGTTAATCAACCTTAAAATGTTTTCTTATACTGTGCACATGCTCTTTGAATTGGAGGTCACCAGTATCTTGGTTTTTGAGGCTACTGAAATCAGTGTAGAGTTGGATATATGTGCAAACTACAATGTATAGCCCATGTTATAGATGGCAATGAGTATAGATTTATATAGGTAAGAGTAGATCTAATCTATGCCATATGTACTTTTTTTTAAATAACATGTCATTGTATAACTCATGAAAATGCTGATGTTTAGAGCATACGAGTGATTCATTGTTATGACAATTGGTATTAATCATAATGAGGTGTTACTTAAAATTTCTTTCATTGATTTTTTATTTGTCTATTGTATGAGAGGAGAACCACTTTGTACCTGTTTACAATAACATATGAGATATATAAAGCTGTGCAAGTAATCATGGCATCAAGTTCTGGGTGAACCTTGGAGAGGCTAATTTGCAAAGGCAAAGAAAACGACTGATTGTGTCTAAAAATTGATTTGGTATTACTGCAAGGAGGCTGCAATAAGCTATCTAAAAGAGCTCACGATGAGGTCCATAGGGAGATGACACACTGGGTGCTGGAAAGAAACAAATGTCTTATTAATATTAATATACGAATAATGATATGTTAGACCGAGTTAGAAGTAGCATAAGAACAATTTTATATATGATCTTAAGTTTTTGCCAATCTCGCAATCGAATTATCGCCAAGATGATGGAGAGGCTCATTTGTTAAAGACAAGCAAATTATAGTAATAACCCACATCAAGCTCTTGTTGGTTTTTATGTTAAGTTTGAATCTAAATTTTAGATAATATAGAGTGAGCTCTTGGAGGTCATCATATTTAGTCACACGTGATAGAAAACTACAACTCTTTGGGTTTATACTGAAACATGTGAGAGTATCCACTTGAGATCATTTGTGGGGGGGTTGTATACGCACGCGGTGCAACCAAGCCCAAAGGGAAGATTGATGCTCAAGCTGGAAACAATTTAACTGGGCGCGACGCCCACGTGTACCGCGTACATGGGGTTGCAAAACCCCAATTCTGGCCTCCACGGGTCTGCCAGCGAGGGGCTGGATTTTGCCACTTGTTTTAATAATTATTTTTAATTATATTTTTATTTTCAGATAAACCGCTTCAGATTTTAAATCGGATAAGCACTTCTTCCACAAATCTATCTCCTTATAGAAATTGTTCATTCCTCAACTTTCTCCACTCTGTATTTTTGAAAACCACACTTTGATTTAATTTTAATCTATGTATTTTTCCTTTGCTATTTCAGAGCTATCAATCTATTGGCTGGCCAAAGGTTGGAATGCGGTTAGAAAACCAGCAAGGAAGAAGTTTAAAAGTGAGAGCCGTTGAGAATTCTGGAGAGAGTCAAACGCCAATAGCCCCTCTTCAGTTTGAATCGCCAACAGGACAACTTCTATCACAAATAATACAAACACATCCTCACCTACTTCCAGCAGCTATTGATCAGCAGCTTGAGAGGCTTCAGTCAGACCGAGATGCTCAGAAGAAAGAAACCCCTCCAGAATCTCAAGACCTTCTCCTTTATAGGTCAGCACCTAAATTCTTTGCATCAGTTTTCTTGCTTCCCATGTTCAAATGGTACAGTTCGTCTCACTATATTCTTGATTGCATGGAAGACATGCTGATTCTTCAAATGTGATCAAGCCGATGGTTTGCTTTTAGGATTTGATTATAGTTCTGTACTATGTGGTTTGCATGCTTATAACTGACTGCTCGGAAGGAATGCTAAATCTTCAAACATTATCAAGATATCTTGCTTTAGGATTGGATGACAAAGCTCATAACTAATGAACATGTAGTTCATATCCTTATTAATATGATCTTCCCTATTAATTTAATAACAGAGTTCATTACCAGATCAATGAAAGAATTGTCTTTCTACAAGCAAGCAAACCTTAAAAGCCTAATGTGAGTTTCGCTTTGTTAGCCTGCACTCTTTCTTGCATATTATAGAATGAGCACTGTGACTAATAAGGGTGACTATGGTGGTGTCTCAAGCATACAACACTTGGTTGTTTTGTTGTGTATTTATAAAGTGCAGAATTCTCATTGAGCTCACCAGTTGTAGTCTGGGCATTTGCCCATCGTTATGGACCAACTATATAATCATTTTGTCAATGTGAAGCGGGAAAAGAACACATGACCCGTGCAGAAACTATTAAGAACCCGTAAATATCCTTACCAATACCATATGTATTTTGCATGTCTTTATAATTCTTACAATATTTCACAAGATATTAGGAGGATGTTTCAAAATTCTAACTTCCTACATTATGAGTTCTTTCAATCCCTTCCTCTTATATATTTCGCGGGAAGCCCCTAACTTCAATTCCTTGGAGAAGGCATGCCTTATCAACCCCTCCCCCCCCCCCCCCCCACGCGCCCAACAAAAAAGAAAAGATAAGAGGGGGGGGGGGCATGCCCTACACAATGGTCTTGTTCATTACACCATGTTCTAAATATCGTCCGAGTTGGCTGAGATATCGTCCAATATCTCTTTTTTTGCCTGCTGCCGATACGATATGGGAAAATCGTTCACCTTATCGTTTGTAGCAAAAAACGGCCGATATTTGAAATATTGGCCGATAAGTCACCCGATATCGGCCGATAAATCGCCCGACATGGAATAACTTATTTATTGCACAATTGCGTGCAAATGTACATTATTTTTTTCTACATTTGCATGCAAATTACATCATTTTTATTAGGTAGATGATATCTATGAAACTAAGCCAACTTTTAGTTATCAATGTTTTATTATATACAGTGTCTGACATAAACGCCCGATATGCGCGCGTATCCCCGATATCTCCCCCGATATCCGATATTCGATATGAAAACCCCCTGTTCGATACGATCCCGATATTCGATACTTAGAACTTTGTCATTACATTAGCTCAATGCATCTCTCTCTCTCTCTCACACACACAAAATCTAACCACCACTGCCACCGCACAAAATAAAAGAAGAAAGAAAGAAAAAACTGGCCTCATGCTCCATTCACTAGTCTAGTTGCATCTCAGTGCATTCACTTTTTTCTCGTATATCTCATTTAAGATTGGCGATTAGTTTTTTTTCTCTTTTAATTTAAAGTAAAACTTTTGTAACCCTTGAGCACATCCTATCAATATTAAGTATTTATCTTGACTTTGCCAAAGAAAATGATGCTACTACTATACCCAAAAGTTTATGTAACTTGCCTAAGTTTCATGCAATGTTGAAAATAGCAGTAGCGTAAAGCGTAGTGCTCCACCTCCTAATAGCTTATAGCGTAAATATTGTAGTGTGAACATAAGCTATATAGTTTTTGTTTTCTATTAGAAAACAGTCGTAAATATAGTCCTCACTAATGTCGACTGAGGCTCACTAGCGTTGATTAATGTCAAAGAAGGCTACATGCCAAAAGATCAAGGTCTCTTAGTACAAGATTATTGTTGTTGTTAAAGATTAAGACTCATTGATGGGTCCTTGAAGTTTCATTGCACGACTCGAGAGGGAAGAAAACCTATCTTAATAAAGCCCCCACACGCTAAGCACCCATATAAGTCAAGTAATAACAAACATATCAAGCATAGCTATGCTATGTAAAAGCGTAAATAGCGTAAGCTAATTTAAGTGTTTTAAATGTCGGCCGACATTTCGTTTTCAAACCCTCACTGCCACAATATCCCCACCCTCATTTGAAATGACGTATTGAAAAATTTCGACCGACATTTTGAGAAAAACCTAATATGTTAGTTGGTCTTCAAAGTTGAAGCAATTGAGAAATTTTTATAATAGTTAGTGAGTGTATGCAAAATGCAAAGATAAGTATAACTATTTTAAATATATTTATGTAGTTTTGCATAAGTTGTGTATGTATTGGCTTGATAAGAATTTTAAAATTACATTTTTTAAGACATCTAGGACATATATTTGTTATCTGTCATGATGTCTGAAATTTACTAGATGGTCACGAAATATCTCTAAAATTTGAAATCCGACATCCGATTATGACATTCGACATCCGATTACGACATCTAACATTTTCTTGATATCTGACATTTAAAACACTGGCTAATTTAAAATAGTGGATAGCTACATTGTGTTTTAGCTATTTTAAAGCGTTGTGTAGCATGGAAGGAGGGCTACGCTACAAAGCTAGTTTTTTAGGCTACAAAGAAACCAATGTTGAATTTTCAACATTGGTTTCATGTTATTTTATTTATTTAATTTTGAAAATTGTTATGTTATGGCTACTTCCTTGGATTTATAAACTATGGTTCATAGTCAATGACAAGGAACTCATACCAGTCAAAACATGCTTAAGATATATTTGAAATTCTTAAACACAAAGATGGAACCAAGGTGCCAACTGCGTACATGCACACACACAGCCACCAGCCCGGTCGCATGTTTGCCACCTAAATCGGAAACTCAACCTATCCTCCCCACCCCTACCCCCTGTACACGCATGCACACCCCCCCCCCCCCCCCCCACACACACACACAAAAAAAAGCGAAGAAAAACAATAGGCCCAAGTTTCAAAATTGACGCCTTTCTCATCTACTGGCAACATTCCAACTTCCATGTTGATTCCTAATACATCTATCATTATATGAATATAATTGTATCCTCAACTGTTCATTCAAATTAGAAATCATCTTATTTAGTTGGATAAAATATCACCCTTAAGAATTCAATTCAAATCAAGAATCAACCCCCAGCTGAATGATATGGTATCATCCATAAAATTCAATGATAAATTTCTCTCAAGCTAGCATGTCATATCAAATCTTTTTTAAACCCTAAATTTCTCTCAAGCTAGCATGTCATATCAAATCTTCTCTAAACCCTTTTTAGTGCCTCCATGGAATCACACCTTCATGACAGGTTGTGTTTCCAAATGACATCATCAAACACTAGAAAAGAATAATATAATGTGAAATAACACAAAGGTAAAAGTTAAATAGATTCTTGACTGATCTTATTTTTTGGTTTGTGTTTCTTCTTTTTCTTTGTATGTATTAATAATTTGGCATGATTGACTTTTCCCTCTTTAGGTTTCAAACATTTGTTGCTAGAATCATTAATAGACATTAATAACTAAACTACTTGGAGTGATAAACTTGGAGTCAATGAATGCTACAACCACATGGTAAACAATTGGCTAGTTAGTAACATCAATCCTAACCATCGGTATATACCGGTTGTCAGACTGCTCATTGCAATTAGGAGTTGGAAATTGGTGATGAAATGGTAACATGAATATACCACATTAATCCTTGCATTTAAGTATTGTTGGAAATGCAAAGAAAGTCTTATTAAACGAGAATGTGCAATTGTGACTAGCCACTAGCATTTGTGACAACGGAAGATTAAAAGGTGATACATAAAACCATCTTTGAACCATTTGTATTTGCTTTTGTTTGGATGATACCGCTCCTGAATATTTGAAGGACATTGCTCTTAGGGAGTTACACGAGCCTCCATGAGAGAACACAATGGGCCTTAAACAGTGAGAACCAATCTAACCCAAAAGCTTAAGATGATAGGTAGGGCCCCCACTTTCTATCTAAGTCTATCACCTTTCTATTCACTTTCTAATATGGGTTGGCTACAACCATTCATGAATCTCGACCGTCAGGGAAACTCATCCAATGGCTACAACCATTCACGGATCTTGATCGTCTGTTCACGGATCTTTGCATTCCCCAACTCATTCGCTGGCTACAGCCATTCATGGATCTCGGCCACCCATTCACGAATCTGCGCATTCCCGGTTACAACCTTTCACGGATCACGACGGCCCATGAGATCTCATCCGTGGGTACACTGACCTTGGTCTCAACAATCGACAGTAGTAATTGGCTAACCATCCAACATGAATCTTCACCGTTCGAGGGAAAATTAGATCTTTGTCAACTCTCAACTTGCTTATCGGGCTTCACATTGGACTCCACTCCCTTGTAGGCCACAACCTGGACTTTGATACCACTATTGGGGAGTTACACGAGCTTCCATGGGAGATCATGGCCTTAAATAAACGCTGAGAACCAATCTAACCCAAAATCTTTGAGTTAGATTGGTTCTTAATCTCTGTTTAAGACTCATCGCGTTCTCCTATGGAAGCCCGTGTAAGTCCCAACAATGAGGGCGTATATCACATCATTAATTGATCACGGACTTACTGCGAAATTATCGACCAAATTTACAACACTAATCTAGACAAAATAAAAGAATAACCAACTAAGAACAATCATCGAAAAAGACCAAGATTTTTGTGAAAATTCTTATGGGAAAAGTTTCTTTTTTTGAAAACCTAGAAAAGATAATTAATTTCAAAAATTAACCTCCTACCAAATTAATCCCAAAAACTGACTTTTGACACGCCACGTCGGTGGCGGGGCTGTTCACCCTACCAGCATGGTGCCCGCGCGACTTAAGGTCAGTTTTGGGGACCATATTTTTTTTGGCATGTATTTGTTCGTCCGGGGTTAGCAACCCCGGACGAACAAACTATTTTTTTAAAAGATTTTTGTTCATCTGGGGTTGCCAACCCCGGACGAGCTTAACTTGGGCAAAAAATTGCGAAGTCCGATTTCGTTCGGTGTTGGCAACCCTGATGGAACAAAAAATAATTTTTTTAATTTTTTAGCTTTTCCCTTGTCCGAACAAACAAATAGAATTAAGAAAAAAGTTATTGTCATAAGATGATTGTAGTAAAGTGGTGGGTGTGTCCGCTTGTCACGCGGGTGACCCGAGTTCAATCCCTGACAACAACAAACTTTTTTTTTACTTGTGTTAATCAAAAAGGAAAATTCAAAAAAATTCTAACGTGTCAGGATTTGAACACGCGACCTATGGGTTTTAAGTCTTTCACTTTACCAACTGAGCTAAGGTTAGTTTTATGTAAAATACTAATTAAAAAATAGAAGAAGATAAAATAAAAAACTAATTTTATTTGTCCGGGATTGGCAACCCTGGGTAAGGACAAAATTCTGGAAAAAAATATATTACTTTGTCCGGGTGCGCAATTCTGGGCAAAGCAAAAACTGCCCCCGCCAGCGTAGGCGCTGGCGGGGCGAATTGCCTCGCCGCCGACGTGGCGCCACATGGTGTGTCAGATGTCAGTTTTTGAAATTAATTTGGGGGAGGTTGATTTTTAGAGTTAATTATTTTTTGATGTTTATTTAAAAAAGCCCTACGAGAAAAATCACAAGGCAAGCAGCAACAAAATCCACTATGAGAATAAATATTACAATATCCAATACTCTCATCACCTCTCGAATGCTCTATTTAAAGATTTAAGAATACAAGAAGAGATCAAGAGCACTTTATCAAGCTTTCGTCGGTTTGAACTCCATTACAACAGACTCAACCCCATTGCTACAAAGGTGTACCATTCCTCTAAAAAGATTAAACGTCCGAACGATCCTTCACGGGTTTTCTAAACCCCTTGCTTTTGTTGCCAACTTCAAGAAGAAACTCTCACGAAGCTTTCTTTTTCTCAGATTTTTCTTTCAGTTTTCTCTTACTCTTTGCTGCCCTAGTGAGGCCTTATCTATAGCCAATTAAGTCTCCAGAGACGCAATCAGACTCGGATTCCTTCCCGAGTCCAAGTTGCGTGAGAACTCCCACACATATTCGCGTTCTAGTTTGAATCGCGATCGGACTCGAGATTCTTTCCCGAGCTTGAGTCACACACGACAGCAGTCCCACTCAAGGAGTGGGATTGGCTTTATGGGTGGTTGGCTCGCATTGGACTTGACCAGTTCCGACAATCTCTCCCTCTAGCTCAAAAAGAGAGTGAGGATTGGCGTTATGGGTGGTTGGCCCACATTGGGCTTGACCAATTCCGACAATCTCCCCCACTAGCTCAAAAAGAGAGTGAGGATTGGCTTTATGGGTGGTTGGCCAACATTGGGCCGAATCAATTCCGACAATCTTCCCCTCCAGGCAAAAAGGGAGATCTTATCACTCGTGGCTCATCAAGCGATATGCATGTCAGCCAGTCATTGATATGTTCTTTGCTTCTCTTTCGACAATCTCTTTGTTATCATGTCTGCTCCATCTCTAAATCCAAACTGGCTACTATCTCGAGCACCACTGGAATTGATGACATCTTGACGACTGGTGAAGATATCTCCTTAAAATCCAACTCCTTTTCTCTGATTGAAGCCCTTTACAACTAACCTTGCTTTGGACTTCTGCTTTGCACTATTTTCTTTCTGTTTCAATTGAACGCTCATTTATTCTTCGAGGTACTCTTTGTCATGCGAATTTTCATCAGATCGTACGCATGATTCTTGTTCAAAGAATCCATCTCTTGCATTGCCTTGAGCCATTTCTATTTTTCATCACTATCTTGTACCTCCTAATAGCTCCCTTGTTTACTTGAATCTGTGAGCAAAAAATATTCTTGAGCGTTATATCTCCTTGAAGGCTGATAGTGTCTATTAGATCTCCATAACACTGAGTTGTTGTTGGTGCCATTGGCGAGACTGCTTCCCTGCATCACCGTGATCGATATCCTTTTGTCGGAGCTTCGCTACCAGTGCATCTGTCTGCACTTGTCGCCATGGATCACAGAAGTGGGCTCAAGAGCGTCACTACTAACTTCACTACCGTCATGATAATCTTTATTTTGGATAAATAAGTTATAAATAAGTTAGATGAGATAACCTTGATGAATCTCATCTAATATATATTATTATATGATGACTTACATAAAACCCATAACTAATTATTAATTATTCTCTAACACCCCCTTCAAGCTGGAGCATATACATTGTACATGCCCAGCTTGTCACAAATAAATTTAACTTGTGGATCTCCAAGAGATTTTGACAAAAGATTTACTAGTTGATTAGCAGAGAAAACATTTCGAGTCTCAACAATATTGTCATTGATCACCTTTTGTCGGACAATGTGATAATCAATGTCAATGTGCTTGGTGCGCCCATGAAAAACAAAATTTTCTGCAATGTGAATCGCTGCATGATTATCATAATATAATCTCATAGGAGTTGGTGGCAAAAGGTACAACTCTTTCAGAAGATCTCGTATCCAAACTCGCTCACAAGTGACATTAGCCATAGCTCGATATTTATACTTAGCATTGGATCTTGAAACCTCATCTTGCTTCTTGCTTTTTTATGACAAGATTTTCTCTAACAAACACAATAACCAGTAGTATATCTTTTATCTATTGGTGATCATGCCCAATTTGCATCAAAAAACCCCGTGCAACGTCCATGACCACAGTTTAATATAAAATTCCTTTGCCTCGAGCACGCTTTAGATATCGAAGCACCTGAAGAACTGCGTCCCAATGACTAGACTATGTAGCGGCTAAGAATTGACTCACCATACTAATAGTGTATGTAATATCCGGTCTGGTCGCTAGTTTAATTTACTCACATGTCTCTATATCTCCCTGGGTTATCTAATAACTCCCCCTGGTCTGGCAGCAGCTTGGAGTTTGGATCCATTGGAGAATCTATTGGTCTACATCCTAACATGCCTGCTTCATAAACCATGTCCAATACATACTTTCGCTGTAAAAAAGATATTCCTTTTTTGAATCTTGCCACTCCAATACCCAATATATATATATATATATATATATATATATATATATATATATATATCAATGGTCTTATATCCTTTGTCTGAAATTTCTTCTGCAAATATAACCTTAGCTCACTGATTCTTAGAGTATCATTACCTGTAATCACTATGTCATCCACATAAACAACTAACAAAATTCACTTCCCCTGATGGTACTGAAAGCAGACATAATGATCCTTCTGGGATGAAGGAGTCCAACTCCTGAACAATGGAGGCAAATCTCCCAAATCATGTTCTAGGAGATTATTTCAACCCATATAAAAATTTCCTCAACTGACAAACTTTCGCGCATTCCCCATGAGTAACAAAACTAGGTAGTTGCTCCTTATAAACCTCTTCAAGAACACCATGAAGGAAAATATTTTTTGATGTCAAGCTGATGTAGGAGCCAGTGATAAGTTGCAACAAAAGAGATGAGAAGGCATACAGAGATTATTTTGGCGACCGGAGAAAAGTATCTGACTAATTAACTCTGTACATCTGAGAATACCTTTTAACCACCAATCGAGTCTTTAAATGAGTAAGAGAGCCATCTGGATTAAGTTTCACTATAAAAACCCAACGATGACCAACTGTTTTCTTCCCATTTGGAATAGGCACCAAGTCCCAAGTTTTATTCTACTATAAAGCTGTCATTTCTTCTTTCATAGCCTCTCGCCAACTTGACAAGGCCTCTAATAAACACTTGGAAATAGAGTGAAACAACAGAGGATACAAAAGCATGAAAAAATGGAGACAAATCAATATAAGAAAGAAAATTATATAAAGGATGTGAAGTTTAACCCTGTTAATTGGTTGATCAAGATCAGATTGTACTTCATCATTTTGAAGAGATGGAACATTATCAGAAGTAACAGTCTCATGAGAGGAAGAAATATGCTCACCCGGTTGAGTAACCTGAACTAGAGTAGCAGAGGAAACTAGCATAGGCGCGGAGTCCTGAACACACTCTGCAGCTTTGCATTTAGACACCTATATGGACTTATCCTGAGTGGGTTGCAATGGTTCCAAATCCTCTTGGCTTGAGGGTGACTCAATGAATGAGGAGAGCGGTCTTAAAAAAAAGTAAACATGGTCATCATTAACATACTCCACCACATATGGATCTTTTTCAAAGTAGGGTTTAGACTCAAAAAAGGTAATATCAGCAGAAATCACAAATTTATTCAAATTAGGACAGTAACATATTTACCTTTTTTAAGTGAACACATTTAAGAGCTCTCAAATCTAATTTAGTTTTGTCAGTGTGATTATCATGCACAAAATAGGTACATCCACAAAATTTTGATGATAAAGAAAAAAAAGAGTTTTATGTGAATAGAGTAAAGGATACGGGACCTGACCCTCAAGAACAGACAAAGGCATGCAATTAATAAGGTAACAAGTCGTAAGAACTACATCTCCCCAAAATGCTTTTGAAACTCTCATGTGAATCAAAAGTGTATGTATGACTATTTTTGTGTTCTATGATACGGGACCTGACCCTCAAGAACAGACAAAGGCATGCAATTAATAATTGCCTATTTTTGTGTTCTATGATATCATTTTGTTGAGAAGTATAATAACATGAAAATTGGTGGCCTATACCAGATTGAGACATAAAGTTTATAAAAGATAGAGCTAAAAACTCCTAAAAGATAGAGTTAAAAACTCCTTGGCATTATCGAATATTAAAATACCAATGATGTATCAAATTGATTTTTAATCTCAAGCACAAAAGGTTTGAAAAGTAGGAAACACTTCTGAATGGTTTTTCATTAAATATAGCCCATGAGAGTAATCATTCATAAATGTGATAAATATTTTAAATCAAACTTTGAATTAACTTAACATGGACCTCAAACATCGGAGTGCACTAACTTAAAAGGTTTATTCACTCTTTTATTGACTCGGAATGTGATATGACACACAATGATGTTTATCCAATTGATATGTCTCACAATCTATTACAGATACATGACTCAAAGGGGGAACCGGTTTTTTGAAATGTTCAAAAAAAAAGATGACTTAGCTGACAATGAACATCCAAGTAAGAAGTAGAATTGGAGCATCCTAAAGTAGGATTTGTCTCTAGGTGATAAAGACCATCGATCTCACACCCTGTGCTAAGTGTCCTCTGTGTCCCAAGCTCCTGAAATATGCAGTGATCAGGAAAAAAAGTTACCTAACGATTTAAAGATTTTGTAAACTGGCTAACTGATAACAAATTGAATGAAATTTTTGGGACATAAAGGACACATGATAATGATAAAGACTTTGTAGCATTATAGTATCTACACCTTTTGTATAAGATATAGAACCATCTGCTAATGTCACAGGAAGTAGCAGTGATATTGAATGCAAGGTAGATAGAATACTTTTATTCCCAGTTATATGATCAGAAGCTCTAAAATTAATAATTCAGGTCGAGGAGTAGTAGACGTAAGACAAGCGGTGAAATTGCATGTCTGAGTTGAAGTGGTTGTAGAAGAAGATGGTACCGATTGAGCAGCCAGAAATTGTTAGAACATTTGATACCTCTCAAGCTCCTTGTCAGATATGGTCACACTTGTAGATGAAGAAGAAGACGCTTGAGCTAATGCCGCATGCACTGCTCGTGAAGGTTGGGTAGGTTGCGTTTCATTTTCTAGCACGTGAACTTGGTGTGACCTTGCTTTTTGCAGCAATGGCAGATTTAGGCTCAATAACTTCATCTGAACTACTTGTACTTCCAAACTTGTCTCTTGAATAACCAGTGTCTCTTCCTTCTCTAGGGTCACGGCCTCCATGCCGGTTACCTCTTCCTTTATAACCACCAAACTGTCATAGTTGTCTCTGCTGAACAACGAAGGCTGATCGATCTTGAGATTCTCCTTCCCTTGTCCGGTGTTGAGGCTCTTCTGGAAAGATGTCTTGCAATAAGTGGTGTCTCCAATAACGAGTTCATCGTTGAACTCTCAATCACTTGTGGCCATGCACTAGCAGACTCCGACGGTAGTCCTCCCAGAACATAAGGATGCCAAACTGCTCCCACTTAGTTTGCATCTTCCTCGCATCTCTGTCGATATTGGAAAGAGTCTCACCAACTCAAACGTTGTCTTTAAGTCAACATAATGTTGTGAAAGGGGCTTATACCTCTTTTTGCCTTGAAGCAGCTCTTATACCACATCATATACCTTATTCAGGTTATTCGATCTTGAATACAACGCTTCTAAGCACTCTCACATCTCTTTCAAAGTTGATATGTGCATCACCACATCCTATGTCTTCACCTAAAGCTGTTCAAAATTTGAGTACAGTTGTGCTTCATCTCGCTTTCACTCAGTTATCGGCTCTGGAAGTCCCTCAGTCAAGTGACGCTTCTTACCCTGTCCTTTCACATGCATCTCTACAATCTTTCACTACTGCAAGTAATTCTCACGATCCATAAATATTTTCCTATCTGTGATTTCTCCAGATACAAACTCAGGTTTTACGCCAGTCTTCGATTCATCCTGCATAATAAGTTATCACAAACAAATCCTCCATACACACAAATACAAAGAGAAGATGCACCCAACAAACGCCAAGTTTAACTCCAAATGGTCCTCTATGGGATCCAAATAACAAGATCCTCCCACGAGATCTAACTACATACACTAAGTAGCCATAAATCAAATGCCAATTACATCCAAAAGAACCCGTGCAAATACCCAACAAACACAACTACATCCCTTTTTTTGGTATATGTTCTGTGCGACCGTCTTTTTTAGGCTCTAAGAAGAGGAGAGGAAGAAGGAATCATAGAGAGAGGAAGTTGAAGTCATGGTAGAAGTTGGAGGTCAAAGTCATGGTCGGAGTTGAAGTAGGAAGGCGTGGTCAGATTCGTGGCTAGAGTTGAAGTCGGCAGGCAGAGTCAACTTTGTGATCCAATGTCAAAACCGTGGTCGGGTTCGTGGTCGGAATCGGGTTCGTGACAGGGATCTGATGTCGAAGACGACGTTGTTATGTTGCGAGTTCGAAGGCGAGCTCGTGATCAACTTGCGAGGTTGTTCCGTCGTTGCAAGGTCAAAATTGAGATCTGATGGCAAATTGAAGATGATGTTTAGTCATTATTGGGGATGGATTGAGGAAGAAGTGAGGGGAATAGGGTTAGGTTTAATTAGATGATCATGGCTTTGATACTATGATAATCTTTGTTTTGGGTAAATAAGTTAGATGAGATAACCTTGATAGATCTCATATGATATATATTATTATATGGTGATTTTTACATAAACCCCCTTAACTAATTATTAATTATTCCCTAACATGTCATATGAAGGCTCTCTCTCTCTCTCTCTCGTTTTTTTAATATCTTCAAGGGTCTCTGCTTCAGAATATCTCTTCTTTTGGATCTCAATTTGTAACCGAACTGATCTTGTGAGTTTCCAAGATAGATACATGACCGAGCCTTACTATCAAGCTTGGACCTTTCTTCTTTCGGTATGTGAGTGAATGCTCGACATTTTTCACATGCTTGTAAGTGACATTTTTTCCTGCCCACACGCTCTCCGGAACATCTATCTCCAATGTGTTCGCTAGAGAAAAATTGATGATGTCTATTATTCTATGCACTACCTCACCCCAAAAGATTTTCAGCAACTTTGCATATAAAAACATACTCTGCACCTCACATATCGTACGGTTCATCTTCTGTTCCAGTCTATTTTGATGTGGTGTCTTCTGAACTACCCTTTTATGCTTGATCTCATACTTTCTGCAGTACTCCTCAAATTGACCTATGTATTCGCCCTTATTGTTGGAACGACTGCCTTCAGTGAGAACCATGTCTCTTGCTCTATTGCCACATGGAACTTTTGAAAATAGTTTAACACTGGGTTTTTGCTCACAACTTTTTAAAGTAATCATCTATGAAAGTCACAAACTACCGAGCTCTGCTAAACGTCTGTACCTCCATGGGATCGCACACGTCTGTGTGAACCCGCTCTAACACACGAGTCCTCTTTTATGGTGTGACTTTTTTTTGCAAATGAGACTCTGTGCTACTTTCCTACCAAATAATTTGTGTATAAATCAAGCTGGGTGTTCTTCAAATTTAGTAGATGCTTTGACAAAAACTTCTAATACTTTCTGGGTAATGTGCCCAAGCCTCATGTGCCACAAATCTGGAGAAGTATCATGATCAACCATATTCAACTCATGTTGCTATCTTCGCCTGCAACTTGTAGAGACTACAACAGAGACTCTATCGAGCCACGATCAATGAACTTCTACTCAGCTTCAACTTTCCACCATCGAGATTCATATTGTAGCCTGCATAATCTAGCTTCGACGCTGAAACTAAATTCAAGCGAAGATCTGGGGCATGTCTGGCATCCTTGAGTACTAATGACTAACCCATCTCTGTCTCAAGATGTACATGTCAATACCTGCTATTTGCGATACGTCTTTGTTTCTCATCTTCACTGCACTAAAACTTTCACTACGCTATGTCACAAACACATTTCTACTCGGAGTGGCATTATGAGTTGCTTCTGAATCCATGAGTCAATCTGAGTCCTGACGTATCACGCAGGTACACGACTGATCCTCTACAGAGAAAACAACTAGTTCCTCTATAACTGTAGCTATCTTCTCATCGTTTGATTTTTCTACTCCTTTCTTTTTCTTCTGAGGCTTCTTGCATAGTGGCCTTTCGTGTCACAGCTAAAACATTCATTTTTCATCGATCGTGACTGACTCTTGAATTTGTGTCTTTGACTTTTCTCCTTATTTTTTGATCTCCCTTGGTTTTCAAAAACCAAGGCCTCTGTGATGTCCTCAAAATCTGCCACTTGACCTCCTTATTGAGAAACTACTAGTCACCGTAGTCATAGAGATTTTTTGTTAGGCGCTGAATCACTCAATGATACCACAAGCGTTTTTCAACTATCAGGAAGGGAACTCAACAATAGCATTGCTTGCAACTTGTCATCTAAGGAAACTTTCAAAGATGTTAACTGCAAAAATTTTCTTCACTTTATTAGGATGCCCTGCGATATAACTGGCCTCCTTGTACTTCAAATTTTCCAGCTTCTGAAAAGGAACGCCTTGTTCGTGGTAGTCTTTCGATCATAGTCTCTCCAGGGTGTCACAGAGAATATGTTGACTCCATCATAGACATATGGTAAAACGCTGAATCTTCTAGACACTATTTGATGTATCCAACCGTGCAATCTAACATTTTTCAATCTACCTCAGAATTTTTTTTGGCGTGGCTTGCTGTTCTTCTAGAGGTCCATGCAAATCTTTGTAATGCAGTAGACCTCAATGTGGGGCTTTCAAATCATCCAGTTGTTTTCGTTGAGGGAAATCATCTGATTGTTCGAAATATTCTCTACGTCACTTGCCAACCTTGCTCTGACACCAATCCGATAGGATTTGACACTACTAATCGATCACATATTTTTTATGGAATTATCGACCAAATTCACAACTTCGATATAGGCAAAATATAAAGAATAACCAATCAAGAACAATCACGAAATAGACCAAGATTTATATGGAAACCCTTACGGAAAAAACCACGGGGCAAGCAACAACAAAATCCACTATGAGAATAAAAGTTACAATACCCAATGTTGGTAAGTCGAGCTTTAATTATTAGTGAGAAAGATTCACACAGATTCACAATTTTAATAGGTTGATTTAAAAATAGACACCTTTTTAAGTAGCATACTCAATACAATATACAACTAAACATGTAATGAGGAGCATGCTGTATGATGAGAATACCAAAGTGTTTGTTCAATAGTATAGCATGGACACAACTGGAACTCAAACTATATGAGGAGATTGAAGTTGTATTTTGAGAAACAATTAAGGCTAACGATATCTTGATTAAGTCGCCATGACCCACACAAACCCAAACCAAACCAAACTCACCCCCACCACAAACAAAGAAAAAAAACACGCACACAAAACAACGAATATCTACTAGAAGAATGGTGTGTGGAACAAAGACTCAATGAAGAAATCACATAAGCAGAGGGCCTCAAATTCTCCTAGGGAATATGGAGTTTGGAAAGAAAATGGAAAAATCTTGAACTGAAGTTGTTTGAAAAGGATTTCATTGATGAAGGATGTATACCTTTTCAACATCCAAAACTGAAGTTGTTCAGGTTTTAGTTGATATAAGGATGTAAACCCTTTTAAATTTTCTTCTGCAAACAAACCCCAAAATACTGGACCATAGGCTGATGTTGTTATTACCAGAGAATTCACTTGCACGTAACTGTTGTTTTATGTCAATTGGCCTTTCATGTCTGAATTTGTTAGCTTTGATTATTAATCTGACAAAAGTATGTTGTTAGGGAGTGGGTACTTGATACATAACAGAGTGGAGGTACCTAAAAAATCACAAAGAAGCAGATCAACCTGATAGGCAAGTTGATATGAAACAGGAATAAAACAGCCAAGACATTGGCCAATGGCCACACGTGATACCTCTAAGTACATTCAAGATCCTGAGCCAATTGATGACAGAGATTTAGTGTTATAAAAGGTTCTACATCCCTATCAATCAAGAGCAGGTCAAAATGACACTATGATTACATGCTTTGTCATGTCCTGAAGACATGGCTCATTTCTAACTTATACACAGTATTGTTGAAAGGCACCTTGGCTTGCCAATGACATGCTAAGATACTCCTGAGAAATGGTAGTTAGGGTTTAATTGTTAACAGGAATTCTCATAAAAGAATACTATATGAAATTGTTGATGAACACTTTAAACACGTTCATTATGCTATTCCAGGTCATGCAAATCTAAAACCTCAATCCATTGTGAAGACAAGGTTCAAATTTTCACATGAAAAATAATGATTCTTCAGAAAGGAGAGCAAACAAATATATCCTAATTCATATTATTTGAAAATTATAGTTAACTTGTCGGTCTGGATTTGCGTAAAATATATGCAAGCATCTGGAATATTCGCTCGGTAATGATAAATATCAGTCATATCGGGATATGAGAGCTTGCTGATAAGCTGCCCCCAAAATATTGGTCTTGGCCTAATAGCTTTGATGCTGGATGTGGGACATGCCATAGAAGGATGTCTTGACACTTAAAATTTTAGCATGATGACATGCTCGCTGATAGGGATTATCTTCCTTGGAGACAGGGAAGATCTTCTCCTTCAAAATATTCCACTTCATGTCACTTAAAAGTTGACTGCATTAAGCTTTATTGATGTTGAAACCAAATATTTTAATACAAACAAGGGTAAGATGAGGAAGATGGATTCCTAGCACAATTGGAAATGTTATTATATTTGGCTCATTGGCTTGTTTTGTGCCTTAGAAATGAGCAAGCCTTTCGCAAATCTTTGTCATCTTAACTCTTCATCTTAATCTTCCTTCACTTAAGAGAATTTTGGAACCCAAACAAGTGTGTGGTGGTTTGGGGGGGTGGGGGGGAGTTGTGAATGTTGTGTGGTTGGGTGCATGTGTGTGCATGTGAAGTCCACGTCTCTCTCTCTCTCTCTCTCTCTCTCTCTCTCTCTGTGTGTGTGTGTGTCCTTTTTGCTACTTATAAGAGTGTGTTCCTTCTTTTTGCTAGTTATATGACTTGTAATGTACTCAACTCTTTTTTGTTGTTGGTGCGGGTGCAGGGGTTGGGGGGTGGAGAGCAGGCGTGCTTGTGTGCATTTCCTTTTTTTTAGCCTAAAGCCTGCATCAGTATGCATTTCCTTTTTCTTTTCTTTTTTTCCTCCTAGCTATAAGACTTATAATGTGGAATTTTTCATGGCCTAGTGAACCTTTTTACCACCTAAAGCAGGCTTTAGGCTAGAAGGATTACTTCTTGGATGCATGATCAGAAAAGGAAGTCTACCTATGCATTTACTGGCTAAGAAACACAGACTACAAAGTCAGTCCTGTATTCATGTCCGATATATGTAAAGACATGCACTCTTGCATGGTACTTGCCCCTCATGTATTTGAGAATCCGTACTTGTGTTGGATTCGAAAGATGAAATTTTGCAGGTGTTTTAGTCATATCGGCTTAAAAAATATATAAAGATTATACCAAACACATTGGAGCCATGAGCGACTAAAAAAAAAAAATGAAACATTTTAGCACCTAAAAACCTCATAAATATGTGAGGGGGATCAGGTATATGACTAGACATTCAAATTTTTTTGTTCACTTTAATAACTTTATGAAGTTATGTATTTTAATTGCCAAGATTTTGTTTTGTTTTTCTTATACCTAATACAACATGTCCTAATCACTAGGATGATCTGTATCGTAATGTGCACGCGCACATAATCACATTATCAGGCTGCGGTGCCCCTGTATTTTACTTTTCAAAGATTTGTCATGTTGCAATGTTCAAGTAGCGTTCACATTCATGTCGATTCCTAGCTAATCGACTGCAAAAGGTATTATTATCAAGGGCCCTTGCTCAATGGTGCCTCAGCCACGAACATGACACCAGCTCATAGAAGCTTGATGTCAGATTCGGGGGTGAAACATGGTCAACTTCTTTGCTGTGCTTTTGACTTTTGAGTCATGCTCATCCCTCGATGATGATTATGCATTCTTAACAAAGTGAGATGAAGCTGCTACAAGACCCTAAGTTAGGAGTAGTAATCTGGAAAACTGTTTGTCTATGTGGACTAGCTCTCTATTATTCTCTCTGGTAGATTCCCATCACTGTTATTTGCATCATCCTGCAATTATAAGCTCTGTCGGGGTTTTACCTAGTCCAAGACAAACGTGAGGTTCCCATTATGCGTGTCTTCAGTTGGCATGAATTCCGTAGAATCACTCTTTGCAGATTCTCTTTTCTTTATATAAAGGCTTTATTTTCTTGAGGAAATCCTGACAAAAACTGTCTATTATCATGCTCCAGGAGAATTGCACAAGTGAAGGACAAGGAAAGACAAAGAGCTCTTGAGGAAATTATCTACTGCTTTATTGTACACAAATTTGCAGAGAATGACATCTCTATGATCCCTTCACTGTCGGGGCCCACCTATCCGACTGGTCAAGTGGACTCATGGCCCAACCAAGAACAGAAACTGGAAGCAGTTCACTCACCCGATGCTCTGGAAATGATACAAAGCCACCTGAGTCTTGTTGTTGGTGAGAGATTTGTCGGCCCTTTGAGCTCTCTTGTCAAAATTAGTAAGCTTAAGCTCGGGAAGCTCTATGCTGCCTCCATCATGTATGGCTATTTCCTCAAAAGAGTGGACGAGAGGTTCCAGCTGGAGAGAAGCATGCAAACACTTCCCCCAAGGATCAATGACCCAAGTGTTCTCGACAACCTGAAGCCTAATCCTCTTTGGGACATGGAGTCCATGGTTCAGATTTCACCGGATGGTGATGGTTTTGATAGCGAATCGGGTGACAACTCGTACAGATTGAGGTCCTACGTGATGTACTTGGATGCAGATACATTGCAGAGGTACGCGACAATGAGATCTAAAGAAGTGGTTTCGTTGATAGAGAAGCAGACACAGGCATTGTTTGGAAGGCCTGATATAAGGGTCGCAGAGGACGGTTCTCTCGACACTTCTAATGATGAAGTTGTCAGTATCAGTTTCGCTGGGCTCACAATGTTGGTTCTGGAGGCTGTTGCCTTTGGATCGTTTCTTTGGGAAGCGGAGAGTTATGTAGAATCCAAGTATCACTTTGTGTCAAGTTGAAACTCTCTTTTTGTGCCCTTGTTTGGATTTTTCAATGTATATTTGATTGTAAATCTGGAGTTTCTCCTGACCTAAAGAGAGTACAGTTGGGGAAGTCCTTTTGCTTTGTACAAACTACTTTTGTGTAAATTAGAAATTGTTGTAGCTTATACTCAATATGATCTGTACAAGCTGTGAGATTGCTAAGTAGCAGATTATGTTTTGCAATTAGTTGCAAATATGTGGTTTTGATTACAAAATATTTACAATATGTTTATTTGATTTCTTGCTGAATCCTTTTTTGCCATGGTAGAAATAAGGGGCTGGATGTGGAGTGACGGCTGCCAAAAGTAGTTGCATTTTGCACGTATAACCTTTAGAAAGAGGCATGCGTTGAGGTAAAATGCACTGCCAAGTCATTTTAAAGTACCTTCTTTTTTGATCTGTCTCTTAAAAAAGAATTATTTCATTTATATAGAAAAGATTAGTTACAGTTGAGATGAGGTAAACTATGAAAAACAAATGAAGAAATAAAAATAATTATCAATGGCCTGACTGAGGCCCAAAGTTTGATGTGTTAGTAACCTTGTTTTGCTCACTGGGTCAAAAGAGAAATAAAAACTTTTCTGCACGTTTACACGTTTCCAATTCATGCTATGCATGTTTGGTTGCAAGGAATGAGCGGAGAAATGAGAAAGTATAATTACCCACTTCTATCTATCCAAACACGGGAAAAGAAAATAAGAAAATTTACACAACCATTTCCTCACTTCTAGAGTGCTACAGTTAATTGTAGTCATAAATCTCATTTGTAAAAGTTGAAGCACAAAATAGTTTTTTGATCATGTAAATCTCACTTGCATTTTATGCAATCTATTTTTTATTTTTCTATTTAAATTATTTGAAGTCAACTTTGTGGTCAACCACTTCCACTTCCACATTATCATCCAAACATCGGAAGACAAAACATTTTCAAATCACATTTTTTACATCAATACCGGAAACTTACTAACCAATCCCAGTTCCAAATAGAATTATTACTACTTACTCATTCTTCACTTTCTCACTTCCAACCTTAACCAACAGCCCAAGAGCAATACATGTGAGCTCTCATGACTCTCACCGTCAAGAAAAATTGATAACATTTAATGGGGTCTACTGAAATTAGTCTATGTGAAGAAAAGTATGCACATCGTAGGCACCTAGGAAAAAAAATTTGGGCCAAAAAGATGTCAAATTATTAACTAACCATTAACAATGATTTTTGTTTTTTGACAGAGTATAATAGAATTTATTAAAAAAAAGATAGGTTCCTCTGATAAGATAAACATTTTTGAATTATCGTTTATCTATGGAAAAAAAATGAAGAACACTTAGGCCTGTTAAGTGAAGAAAGTAGTTTTTAGAAAATCTGAGGCAATATTCAAGAAATTACTTTCCGACCTCTACTTGTGTGACTCCACCACATGTTCAGATTTTTAATTTTTCAAGGCTTATTTGTTTGTGTTAGAAAAGAGCCAACTAATAAACTAAACTTGACCACAATAATTATTCTTTAATATTTAATTATTTTAATAAATTGTCACTTTTGACTTTTTCAAACTTCTCCTCATTTGTTTATTAATATTATTTAATATTTGGTTTCTTTGTGTTTTCTGTTAGATATTATTTTTTTTGATAAAATATAACCATTTTTCAGTTTATGGCCCATTAGAAAAAAAACCCACTAACAGTTATTTTTTTCTAAATTGTGAGATACAGTTTGTGGAGTTACAACTACTCATCTTACTCCTATTTATATGTCCTTTTTGATAAGAAGAGGATATATCAAAAGAAAATTTTATTCTTAAAGATAAGGGTCTCTGGTCTATAAAAAAGTTTATGAAATTCATCTTTTCATAGATATAAAGTTTTGAATAGACTAGTCAACGAATCCCAAAATTCTGATGTTATTTATTTTATTACAAAAAAATTTGAATCTGATTATTATGGCTGGAGGTATGATCTATTTCTTCCGCTCTTAAGTTTATATACAATCGATCTATTTTTGAAAATTTCTAACATTTGATATCAAAACCCTAATCTCTAGTTTAGCAATCGATTCAATCTTGTTTATTTTGTGAAAGGATAATATAATCTTGTGATTATTAAAATATTAACAAGAATCTTGATTTATTTGATTCTTATCTCTTATTTAATTGAAAGGATTTGAATTTCTTTCTTTCATGGTTGAATTTATCTCTATTTTTAAACATGCATGATAAGATAAAATAGAGATAAAATAAAAAATAAAAGATAAAATTCTATTTCTTTCTGTTTATTACTCCGTATAGATGCCATTCGCTTAGAGTTAATATATGCAGTTGACTGAAAATTTTGTGTAATGCAAAATAAAGTTTGTTGCTCTTTACTAAATAACATATTCTAATAGTATACTTGTTAGATTCTATCTCATTAATTATTGGAGAATCAAATAAATCCAATCATTATTGTGTTGGAATTTGACTCTCTTTTATATTAGACTCCTTGATAAAATAGAATTATATCAGAAACTTAATCCTGTTTAGATTCTGAATTTACTGTTAATATTCCAGTATCTTTATGCAAATGCAATTTACATACTGTGACTGTTTTGGAATTAAAATATAGGGACTTTTCTGTAGTTCCGCAGAAATTTAGTATTTACAGTATTAGCCCAAATTAATTTCAGGATCTTATGCAATTTCAGAATTTACATAATCAGTCCAAAACCGTAATATTGCAATTTAGGGGGCTGTTTGTATGAGATTTTAAAGTAACATATTTATCTATTTGAGATAAATTTTCTATTTAATTCTTATATTTATCTATTTGAGATAAATTGAATTTTTAAATGATATAAACAACATGTATGAATTAAGTTCTTCTTTTATAAGTAATATTTGGAATCACTACTTATACATTAGTGACATTAATTTTAGTCAATTTTGATATCATATTAAAGTAACATTTGATTAATTAAGTAATTGCCATAGCATTCTTGATTATGATGATGTTAAGTGAAAAAAAATTAGTTTTAGTCACATACATTTATGACATCAACAATATAATTAAACATGAAAATATAGTGATTAACCCCATAGGGTGATTATTATATTTGTGTTTAATTAGAATGGGATAGTGAACTGTGTTTAAAAAAAATTCTAGTTGTCTACAGGTCTAGAAAATTTTTATAAGAAAAATAAAATACTAGTTCCATTATAAAGTAATCATTAAAAAATAATATATTACGTATCATAATTTATGCCCACAGGAAAGGTTATGATGACGTGTTGATTTTTTATTTGGATTAATTTACATAAGTAAATTTCCATTTTTGCTTTATTGCATGTTTAGTAAGTTTTACTATTTATTTTGCAAACTTAAGAATCTATATATGGGTTAAAACAGGCCTCCCATCATTAGTATTTAAAGTTTCATAATGTTATTTCTTCATTTGGTTTCATAGAGAATGCTATGGATCAGTGTATATACCATAAGTCAGTGGGAGCAAATGATTTTCTTAGTTCCGTATGTGGATGATATTTTGCTTACTTCAAGTGATTTGGGCTTTGCTTCATAAAGTGAAGTGGTTTCTCTCACAACAGTTTGACATGAACGATATGAGTAAAGTCTCTTATGTTATTGGCATAAAAATTGACAGAGACAGATCTCAAGAAATAGTAGGACTGCCTCAAGAAACCTATATCAATAAATTTTTTTAAAGATTTTGTATGAAGGATTTTTCACCTGGTGCAGTACCAATTGTTAAAAGTGACAAATTTAACTTGAACCAATGCCCAAGTAATTATTTGGTTAAAGAGTTTTTTTCGGGGCTTCAGATTATTGACTAAGCCGTTGAAGATTTACAAAGACAACTTCTTGTAATGTTTTTTGGTCAAGAATAATAAAACTGGAAGTCGCAGTAGACACATCGACATAACGTATTTAAAAACTTCGAGAACATGTGAAATCAAGTAAATTGGCTATTGATCATATTAGTACTAGATTAATGATTGCGAATCCTTTGACGAAAGGATTGCCATCTAAGACTTATAAGGAGCATGTTGAGTATATGGGAGTCAGTTCTATTTTATAATTGGGATACTCTTTTTATATTGCTTTTAGTCGATATGAAAACTCTAGTTGAGTCAAATTTATCTTCTCATTTACTTTTTGTATACATAAAGTTGAGAGAATGCAAATATACATGTTTGAATATTAAATAGATCCTGAATGAGCATTTGGAAGCTCATTCATAAAGATATGCCCCACATATTATTCTCATTCAAATGAAAAAATTACATATAATACATGAAAGGTAATACTTGATCTTAGAGGACTTGCCGCCATGATTCATGTGATCAAACTCTTTTACTTGAGTATAAAAATACAGGGAAAAATTTTGTTCATGTAAAATTAATACATGTTAAGTATTCTATGGGCCAAGTGAGAGAATGTTGGATATTATTTTATTGTGATAAAATATAACTATTTTTTAGTTTCTGGTCCATTAAAATTTAAAAGAAAAAACACACTTATTTTTTTCTAAAATGTGGGACACAGTTTGTAGAGTTACAACTACCCATCTTACTCCTATTTATATGTCCTTTTTGATGGGAAGAGGATATATCAAGAGAAAATTTTATTCTTAAGGAATAAGGGTCTCTAGTCTATAAAAAAGTCTATGAGATTCATCTTTTCATAGATATAAAGTTTTGGATAGACTAGCCAATGAATCCCAAAATTCTGGTGTTATTTATTTTATTATAACAAGAATTTGAATTTGATTGCTATGGCTGGAGGTGCGATCGATTCCTTCCGCTCTTAAGTTTATATACAATCGATCTATTTTTTAAAATTGCTAACATTTTCAACATGTTGAATTGCTGAGGTTTTGCTGAAGCAAGCACTCTTTGTTTGTTCTCAACGAACATAAAAAGTGAGAAAATAATGGAAAGCTGACCCAAAGGCCCACCATTTTCTCACTTTCTCACCTCTTTCTCGTCAAACAAATATGCCACTTCAATTTAAAATACAGAAAGTTTATAATAAAATTTTGAAATGAAAAACTTACATTAGAATACACACTTACAGGACACACACGTACATGAAACGAATATACTTATATACATAATGAAATAAGAGTTTATTAAATAATTTTCATTTTGTGTTTTGATAGGTCCATGTAAAACCCTAGAGGGAGGATTAATAGTGTTAAAAAATAATTAAGACCCAATTTTATAATTGATCAAGTAGTAAATTGTTCTGGTTGAATTCCAGTTGGCCTGGTAGAATAAAAAATGAACTACAGATTGGCTGGCACAATGCTACAACAGATACGACATATAAATTGTTAGCCTAGATGCCTTTCACCTTAGTTTTGATGATGATTAACTTATGAAGGTTAGTTTACTAATGATCTTGTGTTTATTTAATTTCATTTATTGATCAAGATATTAGTAGGTTTTTAGCTTCATCAAAGGAGTTTTGAAGCTAACTCATATAGATTCAAGAGCTCGCACGTCAAGATCGCATCTAGCACTCGATTGTAGTCAAGCTCGTTGGATCGTATTTGGATCGGGTCGTCTTGAAGATGAGGATCAACAAGAACACTTTGATTTGTTTAGATCTTGTGTAAAGATAAATAGTATTGTTATACTCAAGTTCACATACACACCCAAGTTTAATATGTTTGGTTTTCGGTTTAATCGATTTTGGATTTCTAGTTCACATATATGATTTTCATGAATAGATAGAATCAAAACAAGTTTACATGGTCTAATGTATATGGGATTTTATCTATATACATCTGTGCTTCACATATTTGGAAAAACTTATTTTGATGGTCTATTTCATGTGTTTAGAGTTTTGTAATTAACAAAACCTATTTTTGGATTTCATGTCAAAAACATAGATATATATACATTACATGTGTATTGGATTCTATCCATATATAATATACTTCAAAAAGAGTTTAAATATCTTATTTTTGTATTTATACAAGTTTGAAAAAATCGGATTTCCATTTCAAAGTTTGATTTTTGGAAAATACGGTTTTTGCTTTAAGCCAAATATTTTATATCACAAAAATAGTTCAAATAGTTTATAATATGTGTTGATTTTTAGTCACACATATTTGTTATTCAAATATCTTAAAGAACTTATTTTTGTGAAATTTATAAGATTTTATGGGATTTTATTGGAGATTAAATGCCTAAATTTTAATCCTGAAATCCCTGCCATCAGGGGTCAGGATCAAGGGAATTTGATTTCCTTTATGTATATCCCAAAAGATATGCCATTTGACCTTTTGATTTTGATGATTCTTCGTTGATCTTTGGCTAACAAACTGGATTCAAATTTAACTAATTTTCAACGTGTTTTTATCTCCCTTGATTTTCATTGATCTTCAGCTAGAATCATCTCTATCTTCCTGAATATTTGTCCCCATCTTTATTTAAGATTTAGATTTAATTAAATCAGAATTAAAGTAAGCTTTTGGGCTCAATTTTCTTCCACCTACATTAGTAATGGGTCTGCACGTTATTAAATAAAAATAAGACTTAACAATAGGATTTATTAGATAATAAACATGGTAATGTGACAATATATATGCAATATCGATGACCGATCATACCCCCACACTTATCTTTTGCTCGCCCTCGAACAAAACATCAAAACTGATCCTAAGAAATTATTAGATCACTTTCGCAGGTCACTCGATTACACTGAGCATATGCAAAAAGCTGTTAAGCCTCTAGGTTACCCCTATAGGACGAGTTTTATCTCGTGAGGGTTTTCAGTGGATTACACCCACAAAATCCATAAAAAAGAAAAAAGTATTAGTATTTTCGAAAAGTATTTTGAAAAGAAAGAAAATATTTGAAGTATTATTGTAAAAGTTCAAGTAATCTATAAGTTATAAGAAAATTGAACTTTTCATTCTTAAACTTAGTCTCCATTCAAAAACTTGTTATCAATTAAGGTAAGGAGTCAAATTATATTTCTCATCTAGTCTATTACTTTTTCCTAAGTCATATGCACCTTTATGACAATAAAATTTTTACTAAAGGTTCTTTAACTCTAACTCTTAAGCCTTATTTATTTATTTATTTTTAGTGGTGATTGTTCCTTAGTTTTATTAGGCTTTCTAATCTGCCCATATAACGAGTCTTTAGTCGGTGACACCTAATCCGGACATTCTTAGGGCACCGGGTGAGAAAATACCCCAAGGACTTAAGCACTCGAGCAAATAAGACCACAAAACTAACATTTTTTTATTTATAAAATGTATCTCTTTTAGGCATGAATATTTATGCTTTATGAGGCACAAGTACCCAGCTTAATCAGATATATATATATATATATATATATATATATATATATATATATATATATATATATATATATATATATATCCCTTTTTTTAATTTTAAGGCATAAGAATCTTTATTTTTTAACCCTAAGTGTGTAAGTGCATAAAGTGTGTATATTTCATCAAGGTAAAAATTAAGACTAAATTACTCTTTCAAATTTTCTTCCTAACCCTAGAAATCAATCAAGTCATCTTATTCTGATTAAGTGTAAGAAATCCTATTTATGATTCTCCTATTCCTTAAAATTGACTTAATTTCTTACAAAAAAAGAATAAGTCAAAATATTGTTCTTTTCTTTTCAATTTTTTTAATTATATATATATTATATATATATTTTTAAGTTATGTTAATCATATTAGAACCCTCCCCCATACCTATCGCATGTATTATCCCCAATGTATGAAAGAAATGTACAAATGCATGAAATAGAATGTAAAAGAGGTAAAGTTACCGATATACTAGGTCAAAAAGACCCATAGCCGTTTCATTCACCGGCACCGATTCCAAGAAAGGTTTAAGTGTTGACCATTTACCTTAAAGTCATTCTCATTCTTGGTGTCACTGATCTCTACAGCACCGTGTGAAAACATGGATTTAATAACGAATGGCCCAGTCCATTTTAATTTTATCTTTCTTGGAAAAAGATGAAGCTTAGAATTGCAAAGTAAGACTTTTTGTCTAGGGACAAATATTTTACTTATGATATGTTTATTATGAAAAATCTTAACTCTCTGTTTTGTGATCTTTGCATTTTCATAGGCCTCATTTCTCAACTCTTTTAATTCAAAAATATGTAATTTTTGAAGGTCACCGGCTTTGTTCAATCGAAATTTAGCTGTTTTATTGCCCATAAGGCCCAGTGCTCTAACTCAACAGGTAAGTGACGAGCCTTCCTGAAGGCTAACATATAAGGAGACATTCCTAAAATCGTTTTGAAAGTGGTCCTGTAGGCCTATGGGCATCTATAAGTTTGGTGGACCAATCTTTCTGATTTTGATTCATAGTCTTCTCCAAAATAAGCTTGATTTGTCTATTGGAGACCTCCACCTGCCCACAAGTTTGAGGATGTTAAGGTGTGGATAACTTGTGAGTTATAACATACTTTCGCATAAGAGCTTCAAAGGATCTTTTGTAAAAGTGAGTACCATTATCATTGATGATAGCACGAGGGATTCCGAAAAGTGAGAAAATGTTCTCTTTCAAAAACTTTATGACAACTTTGTTATCATTAGTTTTACTTAGAATGGCTTCTACCCACTTGGACACATAGTCCACAACAACAAATACGTATTGGTTTCCAAATAAATTAGGAAATGGACCCATAAAGTCGATGCCCCAAACATCAAAGAGTTCTATTTCTAGAATTGGGTTGAGAGACATCATCTCTTATTTCGAGATCCTTCCTACCATTTGGCATCTAGGGCATGTCTTGTAAAATTCATAAGCATCTTTGAACAAAATAGGCCAATATAACCTACTTTGTAGCACCTTCTCAGTAGTCTTGCGAGGACCAAAGTGTCCACCGCATGCAAACTCGTGACAGAAGGACAAAACACTCATAATTTCTTCATCAGGAATGCATCTCCTAATGATTTAGTTAGAACAGTTCTTAAAAAGATATGGTTCCTCCCAAAAGAAATACCGGGCTTGAGATAAGAACCGGTATACATCATTTTTAGACCAATAGGATGGAATTTAGTTTGTGACTAAATAATTTATTATATCAGCAAACCAAGGTTTCCTAAAAATAGTTAAGAGTTTTTCATTGCGAAAGTCATCATTTATGGGCAATTCATTGCATGGAGAGTTTGGAATATGCGAGAGATGGTCAGCAACGACATTTTCTATGCCTTTCCTCTCTCGAATCTCGAGATTAAATTCTTAAATAAGGAGGATCCAACGAATGAGTCGGGCCTTGGCATCCTTTTTTATCATAAGGTATCATAGCGCAGAATGATCAGTGAAAATTGTGAATTTAGACCCTAGTAGGTAGGGACGAAATTTCTCTAAATCAAACGCTACTGTCAAGAATTCCTTCTCAGTTGTTGTGTAGTTCATTTGAGCATCATTGAGAGTCCTACTAGAGTACTAAATCACGTGCAATGTGTTGTCCTAGGACAGCTCCTATGGCAAAATTAAAAGCGTCGCACATGATTTCGAATGGCATAAACCAATCTGATGCAGATATGATTGGTGTAGAAATAAGCTCTTTCTTAAGCTTCTCCCAAAAATTTATACATTCATCATCAAAAGTGAAGGACACATCCTTAGCTAAAAGATTAGTCAAGGGTCTAGCAATCTTGCTAAAGTCTTTGATAAATCTTCGGTAGAAGCCAGCGTGTCCTAAGAAGGATCGAATATCCTTCACACATTTAGGCATGTAAAACTTAGCTATAACCTCAATCTTGGCTCTATCCTCTTCAATTCCTTTCTTAGTGATTTCATGACCCAAGATAATTTCATGTCTTACCATGAAGTGACATTTCTCCCAGTTAAGCGGTACAACGTTGGAGGACAAGTTCTAGATGGTGAAGATATTGAATGAATGAATCTCTGTAGATAGAGAAATCATCTATGAAGATTTCTAAGAATCATTCTATCATATCAAAGAAATGACTCAACATGCAATGTTAAAACGTTGCTGGGGCATTGCACAAGCTGAAAGGCATTCGATGATAAGAAATGTCCCAAATGGACATGTGAAAATAGTCGTTTCTTGGTACTCGGAGCAATGAGAATCTGATTATACCCCGAGTAACCGTTCAAGAAACAGTAATACTCGTGGCCAGCTAAATGTTTAAGCTTTTGATCATTAAAGGGAAGCGGGAAATGATCCTTACGAGTTGTTGCATTAAGCTTCCTATAGTCAATGCAAACTCGAGTTTTCATAGGAAGTCGAGTTTGGACCTACTCTTTGTTCTCATTTTCCACCATGGTGAAATTGGATTTCTTTGGAACCGCTTAGACAGGACTGACCCATTGGCTATCAGAAACGGGATATATTATCCCATTGTCTAAGAGTTTCACAATTTCAGCATGAACAACCTCTTTCATTATAGGGTTTAACTTACGCTACGGGTCATTATTCGGTGTCGCTTCTTCGTTGAGATGAATGCGATATTGAACTATGGCTGGATTCAGTCCCTTTATATCAGTTATATTCCAACCAATAGCTTCCCTATATTTTTTAAAAATTGTTTTAAGATTCTTTTCTTGCCCATCATTTAACTGGGAGGCAATTATGACAGGAAAGGTCCCTTGTTCACCTACATAGACGTACTTGAGATGCGCATGTAAGGCCTCAGCTCTAAAAAAGGGGAAGGCTCACTGGAAGGAGGAGTCAAATTTATTTGCTCCACATTTGGTGCAATAAGGTTCGAGGCTCAATTCACAGCAGAGTCGACAATCTGATTAAGGTTAAAGTCCTCAGACTCTAATTCGAAGTCACAATCAGTTTTTAATTTCAATTCTTCTCTATGTTCACTTGTCAAGTTCTCAATAAGGTTGACTTCAAATGTTTGATCCTCAACATCACAGCGTTGCTTTCCTAGGTTGAAGACATTGACTTCTCTAGTTATGTCCCCAAAGGTTAATCTGATGGACTCATTTTTACAGTTGATAATAGCGTTGGCAGTAGCAAGGAATGGGCACCCTAGGATAACAAGGTTTGAGCCCTAGGATTGGACACATGTTGTGTCTCAAGAACTATGAAATCAACGGGGTAGATAAACTCTCCGACCTAGATAAGGACATCATTAATTTTTCCCTTGGGAAATTTCACTGAACGGTCAGCCAATTGAATTATGACTTGAGTTGGACTAAGATCGCCTAACCCGAGTTGTTGATAAACTGAGAAGGGGAGCAAGTTGATACTTGCCTCCCAAGTCAAGAAGTGCACGACTAATCTCAACTTGTCCTATAGTGCAGACAATAGTTGGACAACCTGGATCCTTGTACTTGACAGGGATCGGACCCGACAGTAGCTTACTAATATTAGTGGCTAAAAAGACTTTCTTGAAAACATTAGTCTTTCTCTTCTTGGTGCACATGTCCTTAAGAAATTTTGCATAGGATGGGGCTTGCTGGATGATATAAAGGAGTGACACATTTACCTTCACTTGATTGAAGATCTCAATTATCTTATTCATGTGTAGATTCTGCTTATTATTTTTCAGCCTATTAGGAAATGGTACAATAGGCTTGTGCACCTGACTGGTTGACTTATCCTTTTCAGATTTGTCAGATTTGGAAGGATTGGGACTAGATGAGATGGATGCTTCTGTGTGGTTGTGCTGAATGGAATTGGATAGTATTGACACTTGATTTTCAAGTTTCTTTCCCGACCTCAATGTATGAACAACATTATGTTTATTCAACAGTTGATCCTCAGCCAAATGGGCTTGTTGAGAATTCCTAGATTCGTTACTGGCTGACTAGGCAAGGTACCCTTTAGCCTCTCATTCTGTGGATTGGCTAATTGGCTCATTTGAACCTCTAGCCTTTGTACTGTTTGCAAGAGAAACTCTTGGTTCTTTATGTATCTTTGCATATTTTTCTCAAAATCAATCATTCTCTTCTCATGCTGAGGATTTTGGAAGAAAGTTTGCGGAGTTTAGTTGGGAAAATTTTATTGATAATTTAAAAAATTGGGTGGATGGTTGGAAGAATTGTGATGGTAATTTAAAAAGTTGGGTTGATGATTGATGAATTATTGGAATATTGGAAGTGGTTTGAATGGTTTGAACGTGAGTGATCATTGTTGTTTTGGCTCAATGAGAAATTCGGATGATTTCTCAAGCCAGGATTGTACATTTGTGCATAAGGATTATTATTGGGCCTTGAAAAGGCCGCATTCATCGGTTCAGAAAATTGTTGTTGAGCTTGAAACACTGGACACTTCTTAAACATATGATTTATGGCTCGACAGTAAGTACAACCCGGAGTTGAAAATTGGTTTGGGCTGACTTGGTTGACTAGAACTTGTTCTTTAGTTTCTAAAACTTCCAGTCTTTTTTCTAAGTTTGCTATTCTAGCCTTGGCAGTTATGGATGATTCAATTGAATGGAGACCTCCTTTTGACGAGATGGAGTTTGAATTCCTAGAGTTTTCATTAGTTGGTTCCTATTGGATGGTCTTTTTAGCTAGATTCTCATATAAATCCCATCCTTCTTTTTCTTCCTTTTGCAAGAATCCTCATTGGCACATGGTTTCTAGGAGGGTCTTGATTAAGTAGTCTAAACCGTCATAGAGAATTTAGCATTATCACCATTTTCTTACTCCGTGATGAGGACATTGGATAAGGAGGTCTTTGAAGCGTTCAAAGTACCTCCAAACACTAGGTTCTTACTTGAACTGCATGATGTTCTTCCTAATGAGAGTGGTCTTATGAATTGGTAGAATTTCTTCAAGAAGACCTTAATGAAACGATCCCATGATATGATAGAGCCGGCTGTTAAGTTGTAAGCCATTTCTTGACTAAGTTCTTAAGAGCAAATAGGACAATTTTCAACCTAATAACATTATATATAAGGTGTGAGATTTTCATCATTAAGCATACTTCCTCAAATTCTCTTATGAAGAAATAAGCATCTTCAAACTCTAAACCATGAAACTTAGGGAGTGTGTTGATGAACTGAGACTTGAGCTCAAAGTTGTGTTCACCAACCGATAGAAGTTAGATGTAAGATGGAAGTGTGGTTCTAATGGGATAGAACCTATCCCGCAAAGATGTTGGTTGAGTTATAACCGGATCTGGTTTGGATTATTTCTTAGGTGGTGATGTGTTTCTAGTTAACCTAGATGTATTTGGGTCTCTCGACCAAGATTGCATATACAAGCACTCCCACAAACAAGTTCACCAATAGTCAACAAGAAAAAGAAAAAGCAACCAAGCCTAGTCTAAAGTAAACCTTGACCTAGATAACTCCTAACTGGTTAATTGTCCATAGGAGTTATAATGTAGACTCTGACCATAAGCTAATCAACCAGGTCAAGGCAAGATTGGTGGGAGGTATCCATGCAAAAGCGATGAGCCTAATTAAGCCAAACCACCAGCCTTCAGGGGTTCGCCCCTCAATCCCAGTCCTTTGATACTGATTTGGCAGGAATCAAATTCTAACACCTTCCTCCTTAAGATAATCTCCTAATGAGTTTGAGATGTCTTTAAGGCCAACATCTATTAGATTTTACATTAGGCTTAGGCTGTGCGCACTTGGAGATGGTTTGTGGGCTAAGGAAGGGTAATGACTTCCCTACCTTATCTTGTTTTGGGTTTTGCTCTTAAACAGATTGTCCAAGTGTGCAAGTATAAAGCAATAGTAACAATAAAAAAGCAAGTAAATCACCCAAGAATGTTCCTATGCTAGATACTATGCAAACGTATCTTGTCTCTAGTTTTCTTCAATAGTAATAGTAAAAGAAACATAATTAGACAAATACCTAGAATGCTAGTTTAAACATTTTTTTCATCAATCGGCAATCAATCAGATTATTATTGGATTAAAAACAGGGTATGTGAATATCAGATATAGTAGAAATAACACAAAAAATTGTATTTTTGCAAAGCAATATGTCCTGTAAAAAAAAAATTTTAGTAGTCTAAAAAATTTTCAAGCTTTTGCGCTGTAATTTCTTGGAATTATGTCTCCTATTTTTTAGAGTAGGGGCACAGAATAGTAAATCTTCTTCTGCAATGCTTGAGCGCTAACTCTGATTTCTTGATGGGCCTGAAACAAGACACCAAACTTGTTAAAAAAAATTATTACACCGTTTCCTCCCCGGCAATGGCGCCAAAAATTGATTGAAAGTAAATACAGTGAGAATTATCATGCAGCTTTGGCTAACGGGTCATGATCCATGAGGAGGAATGCGATGAAAGCTTTTCGATGTATTATTTCAAAAGCAAAGAATGGTGTTGGTATTTTTAATGCGAAAAAAGAATGGAGAGTAGAGAGATGATTTAAAGAAAACTTGAAATTTGAAATTTTTTTTGAAGAAAATGATCTTTAAAAAGGCTTTAAGAGTGATGGTGTTTGCTTGTTTTTAATAAAGAAGAATCTGGGCTCATTATTCTACTGTTCAACTATGTGTCGTTCTCTTGAAAATTGAAATTGCCTCAATGAGATCATAGGCAAAGATTAGATTTTTAGAAGGGATCAAGTAAAACAAATATGATGGGTTTTGAAAAAATTTACTTCTTTTTGAAACAGTTCTTAAATAGAATGTTAAATCATCATGATTTTCTCAAGTATGAAATAAAAACTAATTTAAGACTTGTTTTCAAGATTGAAGTTTAAGATAAGTCCAAACCCATCGTCATGTGCCTTCAAGAACACTCGCCAATATGTAAGGCTTAGATTAGGCATTCATATGATTCATTGGGTCCTTTTTAAAGAAATCAATCAAGAAAAATAGTGAGCCCAGAAAATCAATTTAGCTATTCAAACGATGGAAAATAAAACAAATGTATAAAATGAAAACATAGACATACCAGTAAAGTTGAGCAAAGTTTAAGCAATGGTGAATCTCCTTTGATTGTAACTTCAACGGTCAATTACACTCTTTTCCTCTCTCTCACTTATTTCTGGACTGAACTATAAAAATAAAATTGAGATTCAACTTCTCATAAAGTATCTAATAATGATCTTAAATCCTAAAAATAAAGAAAGAAACTTAAACTAGTCTTTCTTCCCTTCTTCTTTGTAGAATGCAGTAATTATAGCCAAAAATCTGAGGGGGGGGAGAGCGTGAGCAGATAGGGGAAGCAAACGCTTCCCCTATCTCCCTAACCAAGCTGCGGATCCGTGGCTTTGGCCGCGGATCCGTGGTCCTGATGTGGCCATCTGGCTACATCATGGGTTAGGATCGAGGGAATTTGATTTTCTTTATGTATATCCCAAAAGATATGCTATTTGACATTCTGATTTCGACAATTCTTTGTTGATCTTTGGTTAACAAACTGGATCCAAATTTAACTGATTTTCAATAAGTTTTATCTCTCTTGATTTGCATTGATCTTCAGCTGGAATCGTTTCTATCCTCCTGAATAATTGTTCCCATCTTTATTTAAGATTTAAATTTAATTTAATCAAAATTAAAGTGGTCTTTTGGTATCAATTTTCTTCCACCTCCATTAGTAATAGGCCTGCACATTATTAAATAAAAATAAAACTTAACAATAGGATTTATTAGATAATAAACATGATAATGTGACAATATATATGGAATATCGGTGACCGACCAATATACTAAGTTTTCCTCTAAGGGAGACTTATATTTCATATAGGTATTTACACAAACAAACACAGAAGAAGACATTGAGATTGGCAAATAAGTTAAAACAAATATTTTATTGATTAAAAAAGAAAGATACATTTATGATGCATCAAGATTGTCTCTCATACAATTTAGTCTTTACTTCAAAAGCAGGCGACTCATTATTCTCATCTAGAATAATAGATCTACTTTTGCTCTTTAGAACAATGGAATTTTTCTAAGTCGAAATGCAATGGGACATTCTGATTCCTCCTGACCAACTAGACACGAAAAGCCTCCCCCTCACCAGGTCGTAATCCTTCACTTAATGAAAAATTTTGCCACAAAAAATCATCCAATGAGCATGGGTACTACGTCGCTGTCACTTCTTTGATAAAGATTGGTAAGGAGAGGATCCAAGACCTTACTGATGACATCCCCTTTCCTGTGATCTTCAAATGTCCTGTGCAGAGACCGAGCAAAGGCAACATATTGGTGAAAGCAATGACACAGTTCCCCATGTATGTTGAGCTCAATAGCATAAGTTTGAAACTAAGTGGGCCATCCTGAATAAGCAACGGTCGGCTGACCCTAGGTATAATGATCCTAAATACAAGTTTTGGTCTTCTAAATATGATCCTATCACCATCCCTGAATATGGATATGGAAATGATACTGCAAAATCTATGTTGGTTTCCTCCTGGAGTTAGTGCCTTCTGCTCTAGTGTGTTCTTCCTACTGATAAGTAAAGTCTGAACTTGAAAATTGAGATGCATAATCACGTCCACCTTCGTCACCAAGTCGAAGAGATTGTTCAATAGATCGAGAGCGTAATGCATTGCAAAACAAAAAAAAAGTAAATGTGTTGGCCTCGGGTAAAAGGGAAAGGACTAAGTCATAGCTTCATTCTCTGAGTAAAGCTGACCTAGATTCAACTTCTCTCTGAGGTTAAGCTTCACATTACACGGAGGCAAAATGCTAAAAGGCCCAAAGGACTAGCTTCACTTGGAAGCTTGAAAGGCATTTATGCCACAGAACGGCTAAGGTATAGCCTCGCCTATATGGCAAGGCTAGCCCGACCTTAAAAAGGTCAAGGGATAGCCTCGCCTATATGGCAAGGCTAGCCTCGCCTGAGAGATGCCTTCACCTAATCATGCAAGTCTTAGCTTCGCCAAGAAGCTGGAAAGGGCTAAAACATTTTTTCAAATTTTGCCAAATGCAAAGATAAAGGAAATTCAATCCCTGAAATAGCTGGTAAAGCTAAAATTAAGAGAGATAAACTCCCTAAAATCACCAATTAATTAGTGGAGTCTCTGAACAAGCCAAGACTCACCGGCTATGGGTCGGGTGACGACTGGAGTAAAGGCCTTTGTTGTCTGAGGGGTGGTCTCAGCCTCCTTGCCTAGACGGTGAGAAGATACCATGAATCTCAGTTTTGAAAGATAGAAAGGGTGAAGACTATGGTGTTTTCAAACTTAAAAGAGACGGAGAAAAATGCCCTGTTGAAGCCTCGCTGAAAAGTAAAAAAATATATTTCTCTAGAAAAAGACTATAAGAGCCCTATTTATAAGCCCCGTGACCTAGTCTCGCTGCTGTCGCTTCAAATTTCGAAACGTCGACGAGGCTAAAACACTAAAGTGTTTAGCCTCAAGAAAGGGAGTAATCTCCCTTGTAATACATGCGAAGCTTTTTAGCCTTGAAAAAGAGAGTAACCTCCCTCGTAATACATGCAAAACTGTTTAGCCTCAGGAAATGGAGTAACCTCCCTTATAGCGCGTGCGAAGCTAGCGCTGAGCTGCGCTGACAAGTCAACTTCTCTTTGTAAGTGAAGTAATCTAAAATAACCCCAAAGGCGAGGTTATTTCAGTCATGAGGTGAAGTTAGAGCTCAAGTAGCTTCGCCTCCCAGAGTTCAACCATGAAGGCAAAACTGAGTTCAACCTGGAAGGGGAAGTTAAAACCACACATCTGTGGTCTTTTCTTCAAACAATCAAAGCAATTCAAAGTATTTTGAAATTTGAACCATCCTATTATAGATTTACGAAAACTCTGAAAGGGTTTTTGTTGTCACTCTAAAAAGACAAATTCCTTAGGTAGTATTTCAACTGGTCCGAACAATATTTAAACTTGTCGACATTTATAAAAGATGAAATACGAACAAGCTGACGACCAGGTTCTGCCAATCCTCAGAGACAAATCGATGACTTAAATCTTACTGATCCAGTGAAGCAGACAATAAGCCAAGTTCACATGTAAAGAGGCCTGCTCCAAGAGGATAGCTTTACTTGAAACTTCTCATAGCTCTGCAAAGAGCTAACCATCAGCTTTGCTTAAAGCTAATTATAGCTTCACCTGAAGCTAATACTAGCTTCGCTTGAAGCTTTTTTTATAGTTTTGTCTGAGGAGCTGTGCTAGCTTTGTGCGAAGCTAATTTTAGCTTCGCTTAAGGCTTTCTGCGCCTCCTACGGGAGGGTTTGAAAGGTGAACACTAAACCAAGTCTTTAGTAGGCTAACCCCACTACTTTAGTTGGGTTAATGCTACTCTAATAGGCGGTTGCACCTGCCTACTTATTAGTCCTTCATATTTTTACCACATCTTAATATTTTATTTAATATTAAATTCTGCTAATAATACCTCTCTTGTGTGTTTCTAGGTCCATGGCATGAAATGAAGAAGAAGACCCAAAATCATCATTTAATTAATGATTAAAAGCCTACGAATATAGCCATTGACTTTGGAGAACTGATTCGTCAAAACTAGGGGCCCAAAACCAGAAACTGGGACATCTAACTAATAGAGACTGAGCGATAGCGCGCAGCAGGCGGCGCTTCACGCCTGCACCAGTACAGCTGTGAAAACGCGGCTATGGCTGCGTTTTCGCGTGGCCGCACCAGTGCTTCGGGCCAAGGTTTGTCCCCCTGGCCCCCTTTTCCCTGGTGCCTATAAATACCCCCATTGGGGTTCTTCAGGGAGATATACAGAGAGTTAGGATAGTTTTCTTTCCTTATTGTAGTTTAGAATAGTCTAGATTAGTTGTTCTTCTTCTTTCTCCTTTGTATTTTTTATTTCGTGTAGATCTTGTAATAGGAGAGAGAGTGGTACATGTTTGGGAAGTGATAGGTAGTGAAAAATGCATAATTGTCATTACATTTACCATCACATTTTCATATTATTCCTACAATTATGCACCATTACTAATATTTTATTATTTAATGTGTGCAGGCCTTGAGTATTTATTTATATAAAGAATAAAAGCCTAAATGAAGCCCAAAAGCCCATGTCCAAGCCCATGTCTAAGCCCAAGATCAAAAGTGCAATTACCAAAGTGTAAAAATTACAAATACTAAAAGAGGAAAAGGATAGAATTCTATTCAACCCTAAATGCTTGGTGGATGAGGATAAATAGAGTGCAAGGATGAAATTCGTTTTAGGAAGAGATTTGGATTTAGGGTAAGTTGATTTTCAAGTTATCCCGAAATCTCAAATTAAAGAGTCGAGATGCCAGAGCCAGATAGATACGCCCAGATGGACGGACCAGAGGAGGCCACGCGCAAAAGCGCGCGGCTAGGGATAAGAATATGGCCGCGGAAATGCGGCAAAAGCTGCATTTCTGCGGCAATGTGGATGAGGTTGCGTACCAGATTTCTTGGCTGAGTTTTATCGGGACTCTACTTCCTCCAACGCCTATAAATACCCCTGCAGACGTAACAAAGGGGGGCATCCAGAGACTAGGAGATTAGGGTTTCTTTAGCTTTTTCTTTAAATTTCTGTAATTGTAATTTCTTTTTAAAGCACATTGTGGAGAAGAAGGAGCTTTGTATTTGGAGAATATTTTCGAATAAAGGTTACCTCTTTGCCATATAAATTACTGTCTTTTAATTTGGTTTTTCTCTGCAATCTGTCTCTTGTTTTGTTTTTCTTTCTTTTTGCAATCCTTCTTATTAAACAACATAAAAAAAGAGAGATAAATCGAAAAGATAAAAAAATGATGAACTAATTCCTTATTGTGGTTTGCTGAATTCTTAAACAACCCTAGAGCAGTTAAGAATTGATCGGATTGATAACACTGTTTAGAAACCCTAGGTTTAAGGTAGATTGCTTGAAGATTAAATTGATGACTAGCTTTCTAATCTAGGTTACACCTTTAAATAATTCTTCACACTTCATGCTTAAGAACTTTGATAGCGTAACTTCAAGGTAAATCTTCTCTTACGCTGTACTTAGATGTTAGGATGAAAACGTGTTGGATTTTTAGGAGTGCAAACTAATAAGATTGTAAAATCTTTTTCTCTTACTTGCATCTTCTCTAATAAACCTAGGATCGATTTCATGTATTTCAATATGATGATCAATATCCTTAACTTGCACTATGAGTTGTGGTAGAAGATCAGTAAAACCGAATCTCTCCAATCATATATATTTCAAATCTAATCTCTTTTCTCTTATTTTGAAGATACAGAGGAATCGGCCGAAAAGCTTGCATCGCATCCTTCCCTGTGGATCGACCCGCTTTGGCCCTTGCTGCAGCGGATAACATTGAGACTGAGAATCTTAACTTTAATCTTTTTCCCTGCAATTTCTCAATTTCAATCAAAATTTTGGCGCCGTTGCCAGGGAAGGAACGACACGATTTTCTCAAAACTAACTCTTTCATTCTTTTGTTTGCAGGTTCAGAAAATAGAAAAACTAAACAACAGCAAGGAAACATAGCAACTCTGTGCCTCTGCCCTCGAAGGCAGAGCAACAGGGCCTACTACAGAGCCGCGGGTCCGCGGCAAAAGCCGCGTTTCCGCGGCCTGAGTAGTTGACTACTTACCCAGTTTTCTGTAGGTTGCTGCTAATTGCAATTCTGATTTACTGCTCTGTTAGAATTTTCTCTGTGATAAACCTGTACACTGCTAACTAAATAATAGTAACTCATTTGTTGATAAATAAAAAAAATTAGACTCTTGCATCTAGGGCACGTGTCTATTTAATTTTTTTATTCTGTTGAAGAGTGCTGGTGACAAGGTACGTTTGCATTGCATATAGATTAGGAAACACTCTTGGCTGATTTACTGCTTTTTGAGTGAATACTTTTCTACTGCTTTACACGTACACAAAAATATCTTAAGGGCAAAACCCATTAACAAGATAAGGTGGGGATTTCATCACCCTTCCTTGGCCACAAATCATCTCCGTCACACTCACAACCCTAACCTTAAGTAAAATTTAACTAGACGTTGGCCCTAGGTTAACTCAGACTCACTAGGAGATTGGCTAAAGGGGAAAGTTGTTCGAAATTAACTCTTGCCAAATCGGTATCTAGGCAGGGGATTGAGGGCCGAAAGCCCGAAGATCGGTGGTTATTTAATTAAGGAACGTCTTTGACGAAAAACCTCCCACCGGTCTTGCCACCTGCCTGGCCGATTAACTTGTGGTTAAGGTCGGCAATAGACCTCCTAAGGACAGTCTAAAGTTAGGAGTCGTCTAGGTCAAGGCTTACCCTAGATTAGGAATTTTGTTTGTTTTTCTTTTTTATTGATTGATTGGGTGAACTTGTTTGCTAATTGTGCATGTCCGCTTGGTCGAGAGACCCACTTACATCCAGGCTAACTAGAACTAGTTCACCACCCGAGCTAAAGCCCGACTCACACATGGCACAATCACTGTCACTCCAAGATAGGTTCTATCCATTAGGACCTCTCTTCCTTCTTGCATCAAGTTAACCGATGAAGGTGTTGACCAATTTGAGCTCAAGCCACAATACATCAACACTCTTCCCAAATTTCATGGACTTGAATCCGAAGATGCATACTTCTTCATAAGGGAATTTGAGGAAGTATGTCTCATGATGAAGATACCCAAGTTAGGAGAAGATGCCATCAAACTACGGTTTGTCCCCTTTGCTTTGAAAGATTTAGCAAAGAAATGGCTCTACAGTCTAGAGGCCGGTTCAATATCTTCGTAGGATAATTTCGCTAAGGCCTTCTTAAAGAAATTTTATCCCGTCCACAAGACTGCACTGATTAGGAAGAGCATCTTACAGTTTAAGCAAACAGCCAATGAACCTTTTTGGAAATATTTCGAACGTTTTAAGGACCTCCTTGCCCAATGTCCTCACCATGGGATAGAGAAATGGCGACTTTGCCAAGTTCTATATGATGGATTAGAATATCAAACTAAAACGCCGTTAGAATCCATGTGCCAAGGAGGATTTCTGAAAAAGAACGAAAATGAAGGATGGTTATTATATGAAGAATTAGCTGATAATACCATTCAATGGGAACCAACTCCGGAAAAATTTAGGACTAATGACTCTACTTCTTCTAAAGGAGGTATCCATTCTATTGAGGCCAACATAGCAACCGATGCTAAGTTAGCTGCTGTGATGCGAAGACTAGAAGCTCTTGAAATGAAAGAACCAATCTCTGTGAACCAAGTCAGCCCAACACCTTCGACGAGATGTACTTATTGTCAAGATATGAACCATGTGTTCGAGGAATGTCCCGTCTTTATCGCGCATCAAAGCTTGCCCGAACATATGAGTGCGGCCTTCACAAGGCCCGCCAACAATCCATATTCGCCCACCTACAATCCCGGTTGGAGAAATCATCCCAATTTTTCATGGGGCCCAAGCAACAATGATCAAACTAGGCCCAAATTCTCCAACAATTTCCAAAATCCACCCTATCAACAAAATTTCCCTAGTCAAAATCCTCCACCATCTTTCCAAAATTCACAAATGGAGACAAGACTCTCAAATATGGAAAGAAAGGTGGACACTCTAGTTAAAAGCCACGACATGCTGGCTTAAGTCTTAACTAGGATAGAGATCCAATTGAACCAACAAGAGAGACAGAGGGGAACTCTACCAAGTCAACCATTGTCAAATCCTAGGAATCCTAGGCTAGCCAATGAGGCTCAAGACCCAAACCAGTGTAACGTGGTTCATACACTAAGATCAGGGAAACAAGTTGATAATCGAGTATCCATGCTACAGGATCCATCTCAGTCATCCATTCCATCTAGCTCCACTCCTCCACCCAGCTCCAATGAAACTGAAGTTGAAAAGTCAGCAGGACAGGTGCACCAGCCTATAGCCCCATTTCCAAATAGTCTTAGAAGCAACAACAATGCACACATGGAGAAACTACTAGAGGTGTTCAATCAAGTTAGGCTCAACATTCCACTTCTTGATGCAATCCAACAGGTCCCTAGTTATGCCAAATTCCTTAAGGACATGTGCACCAAGAAAAGAAAGATAAATGTGCCTAAGAAGGTTTTTCTAGCCACTAACATTAGTGAGCTATTGTCCAACCAGATCCCAGTCAAGTACAAGGACCCTAGTTGCCCCACCATCTCTTGCACCATAGGTCGAGCTGAAATCAATCGAGCACTCCTCGATTTAGGAGCTAGCATCAATTTGCTCCCTTTCTCCGTATATCAGCAACTTTGATTAGGTGAACTCAACCCAACCCAAGTTACTATTCAATTGACTGATCGCTCAATCAAAGTTCCTAAGGGAGAGATCAATGATGTCCTCATACGAGTGGGAGAATTCATTTACCCAGTCGATTTCATTGTTTTAGAGATACAACCTGTGTCTAATCCTAGGTCACAAACTCCCGTCATCTTAGGACGGCCGTTCCTAGCAACCGCGAATGCAATCATAAATTGTAGAAACGGATCCATGAGATTGACTTTTGGGATATGACCAAGGAAGTCAATGTTTTCAACTTAGGTAAGCATCCCTACGACATGACCGACCAACCCTTTGAGGTTAACTTCATTGAAAATATGACGAGTGAGCACAATGAGGAGATCATACTAGAGTCAGAGGAAGAGGAAGACTTAGAATCAAGTGATCTCAACCTTGATGAGATCGAATGGGCAGCAAATCCAAGTTCTATAGAGATGGAAAAGTCAAGCTTAACACCTCCACCCATCGAGCCACCTCCTTCATTGGAGTTAAAGGCCTCGCCTAAACATCTTAAGTATGCCTACCTAGGTGAACAAGAGACGTTACCGGTCATAGTTGCATCCAATTTGACTGATAGACAAGAGGAAGACCTATTGGCAACCCTTAGGAGACATAGGGAAGCCATTGGCTAGACTATGGCAGATATCAAGGGACGGAGCCCTACGATAGTCCAGCATCGTTTTCATCTAGAGGAAGGGGTTAAACCGAAGAGGGATCCACAGCGTAGGCTAAACCCACTCATACAGGAGGCTGTACAAGCCGAAATAGTAAAACTGTTAGATAATGGGATCATTTATCCCATTTCCGATAGCGAATGGGTTAGCCCAATGCATGTGGTCCCTAAGAAGTCTAGTTTTACTGTGGTAGAAAACGACAAGTATGAGTTAGTGCAAACACGATTGCCTACTAAGGTTCGAGTATGCATAGACTATCGCAAGTTGAACGCCGCCACTAGGAAAGATCATTTTCCTCTCCCATTTATCGACCAAATGCTGGAACGATTAGCCGGTCATGAGTATTACTGTTTCTTGGACGATTATTCAGGGTATAACCAAATCCCTATAGCCCCGGAGGATCAAGAAAAGACAACGTTCACGTGCCCATTTGGGACATTTGCCTATCGTCGAATGCCTTTCGGCCTATGTAATGCCCCCGCCACATTCCAACGTTGTATGTTAAGCCTCTTTTCTGATATGGTCGAGCGCTTTTTAGAGATTTTCATGGATGACTTCTCGGTTTATGGACATTCATTTGACCATTGTCTCCATCACTTGGAGCTAGTACTGAATAGATGCACCGAAAAGAACTTGACCCTCAATTGGGAAAAGTGCCACTTCATGGTGCAGCATGGGATTGTCCTAGGTCATGAGATATCTAGGGAAGGGATCAAAGTGGACAAGGCTAAAGTGGAGATCATAGCCAAACTTCCTATTCCACGATGCGTGAAGGACATTCGGTCTTTCTTAGGACACGCTGGTTTTTACCGTAGGTTCATTAAGGATTTTAGCAAAATTGCTAGACCTCTTACAAACCTTCTAGCTAAAGACGTGCCCTTCATCTTTGACGATAGGTGCAATAGTGCTTGGGAAAAGTTGAAAGTGGAACTTATTTCTGCACCTATCATCTCACCTCCGGACTGGTCCAAGCCTTTTGAGATCATATGCGATGCCTCAGATTTTGCGATAGGTGCTGTCTTAGGACAGCGTAAGGATAGCAAGCAGCATGTGATCTACTATTCGAGTAGGACGCTTAATGACGCCCAAATGAACTATACTACAACCGAGAAGGAATTCTTGGCAGTAGTGTTCATTTTGGAGAAATTTCGCCCATACCTACTTGGGACCAAGACCACGATTTTCACCGACCATTCTGCACTTTGATACCTTATGCTAAAAAGGATGCGAAGGCCCGACTCATTCGTTGGATCCTCCTCCTTCAAGAATTTGATCTCAAAATTCGAGATAAAAAAGGTGTTGAAAATGTTGTCGCAGACCATCTCTCTCGCGTGCCTAGTGCATCCTCCGACGAACTGCCCATCAATGAAAATTTTCCCGATGAACAACTTCTAGCCATCTCTAAGGAACCATGGTTTGCTGACATAGTCAATTACTTAGTCACAAACCAAACACCACCTAATTGGTCAAAACAGGATAGATACCGATTCTTGTCTCAAGTCCGGTATTACATGTGGGAAGATCCTTACCTTTTCAAATATTGTAGCGACCAAATTATTAGGAGATGTGTCACCGATGAGGAAACTAGAAGCGTTCTAGCCTTTTGTCATGAGTTTGCTTGCGGTGAACACTTTGGTCCCCGCAAAACTGCCGAAAAGATCCTGCAAAGTAGCTTTTATTGGCCTACTGTGTTCAAAGACGCATTCGAGTTTTGCAAAACTTGCACAAGATGTCAAATGATAGGAAATTTCCAAACGAAATATGATGCCCCTAAATCCAATTCTAGAAGTAGAACTTTTCGATGTTTGGGGCATTGATTTTATGGGACCCTTCCCTAATTCGTTTGGGCACCAATACATCTTGTTGGCCGTAGATTACGTATCAAAATGGGTTGAAGCCGTCCCTTGCAAGACAAATGACAACAAAGTTGTTGTCAAATTCTTGAAAGAAAACATCATTTCGCGCTTTGGAACCCCTCGCGCCATAATTAGTGACAATGGTACACATTTTTGCAATAGAACTTTTGAAGCTCTTATGCGAAAATACGCCATAACTCACAAGTTATCTACACCCTACCATCCTCAAACTAGTGGACAGGTAGAAGTTTCCAATAGGCAAGTCAAGCTCATCTTGGAGAAAACTGTGAATCAGAATAAGAAGGACTGGTCCACCAAATTAGTGGATGCCTTATGGGCATGTAGGACTACCTTTAAGACGATTCTAGGATGTCTCCCTACAGACTAGTCTTTGGAAAGGCTTGCCACCTTCCTGTTGAGCTAGAGCACCGGGCCTTATGGGCAATTAAGAAGTTGAATTTCAATCTAGATAAGGCCAGTGAGTTTCGAAAATTGCAAATTTCTGAACTAGAGGAATTGAGAAACGAAGCATAAGACAATGCGAAAATTATGAAGGATAGGGTTAAGGTTTTTCATGATAAGTTCATCACGAGAAAAACTTTTGTCCAAGGACAAAAATTGTTACTCTATAACTCTAGACTTCATCTCTTTCCCGGCAAGTTAAAATCAAGATGGACAGGGCCCTTCATTGTTAAGACTGTGTTTCCACACGGAGCCATAGAGATCTACGACCCAAAAAATGGCAGTACATTCAAGGTAAATGGTCAACGTCTTAAAATCTTTTTGGAATCAGTTCCGGAAATAAAAGCAGTCATGGGTCTTTTTGACCCAATATATCGGTAACTCTATCTCTCTGCCAATTCATGCATTCATGCATTTCATTCATACATTGGGGACAATGCATGAGACAAGTGTGGGGGAAGGGTAAAATGTAAAAATAAAAAATTAATTAAAAATTAAAAATTAAAAAAATACATATATATATTAAAAAAAATTTTAATTCTTTTTCTCTTTATTTGTTCTAACATAAAAAAAATTTAAAAAAAATTTAAAAAAAAAAAATTTTTTTATAAAAAGGACAATATTTTGACTTATCTTTTGAAAGAAATCTAAGTTAGTCTTAAGGATTAGGAAAATCAAAATTAGGATTTCCAAAAACTTGGTCAAAATAAATAAATTGTTTAATTTTTAGGTATAGGAGGAGAAATTGAATAAGTAATTAGTCTTGATTTTTATCATAATAAAATGTGCATACCTAATGCATATCTAGGATTCTGAGACAAAGACCCTTGTGCCTCATAAAAATAAAAAATAAAAAAATCACTAATTAAGCTGGATACATGTGCCTCAAGAAGCATAAGTATTCACGCCTAAAGGTGAATTCTGAATAAAATAAAGTCCTTAGTTTTGTGGCGTAGTTCATTCGAATTTGAGTCCGCGGGGTGTTTTCTCACCCGGTACCCTAAAACGACCGGTTTGGGAGCCACCGACTTTAAGTTCGCTACATGGGTGGATTAGAAAGCTTAAGAAAACTAAGAAATATTATATGTACTAACACATCTAATAGTCAATTAGTTAGGTATGAAGGCCTCAAGAAGCCTTGATACTTACACGAAAGAAAATTAGATGAGTTATACATATTAAAAAAAGAAGAAGAAAAAAATAAAAAAAGAAGAAGAGGCATGAGAGTTCAAGTTAAGGAATTCCTAGTAAAGATTCACAAGGATGCGTATGACTTTTGGTAACGAAAAAGACTATACAAAAATTCAATTTTGATCCTTACCTAAAATGGATAACAATTTACTTTATAAAGACTAAGTTTAAGAATGAATAAAAATGATAATCTTAAAACTTATAGACTACTTAGTCTCTTCAAATATATTTCAAATATTTTTCTTTTTATGGATTTTGTGGGTGTAATCCCTGAAAACCCTCACGAGACAACACTCGTCCTCTAGGGTAACCTAGGGGTTTAACGGCTTGTTGCACAAGCTAAGTGCAACCGTGATTCCTACGAAAGTGAGTTAGCTAGTTTAGTTTTTCTTTTTCTTTTTGATTTTTACTCGAGGACGAGCAAAAAGATAAGTGTGGAGGTGTGATAGGTAGTGAAAAATGCATAATTGTCATTATTTTACCATCACATTTTCATATTATTCCTACAATTATGCATCATTATTAATATTTTATTATTTAATGTGTGCAGGCCTTGAGTATTTATTTATATAAAGAATAAAAGTCTAAATGAAACCCAAAAGCCCATGTCCAAGCCCATGTCCAAGCCCAAGATCAAAAGTGCAATTACCAAATGTCAAAATTGCAATTACAAAGTGCAAAAATTGCAAATACTAGAAAGAGGGAAAGGATAGAATTCTATTCAACCTTAAATGCTTGGTGGATGAGGATAAATAGAGTGCAAGGATGAAATTCATTTTAGGAAGAGATTTGGATTTAGGGTAACTTGATTTTCAAGTTATCCCGAAATCTCAAATTAAAGAGTCGAGATGCCAGAGCCAGATAGATACGCCCAGATGGACGGACCAGAGGAGGCCACGCGCAAAAGCGCGCAGCCAGGGATAAGAATATGGCTGCGGAAAAGCGGCAAAAGCCGCATTTCCGCGACAATGTGGATGAGGCTGCGTACCAGATTTCTTGGCTAAGTTTTATCGGGACTCTACTTCCTCCAGCGCCTATAAATACCCCTGCAGGCGCAACAGAGGGGGGCATCTAGAGACTAGGAGATTAGGATTTCTTTAGCTTTTTCTTTAAATTTCTGCAATTGTAATTTCTTTTTAAAGTACATTGTGGAGAAGAAGGAGCTTTGTATTTGGAGGATATTTTCGAATAAAGGTTACCTCTTTGCCATTTAAATTACTGTCTTTTAATTTGGTTTTTCTCTGCCATCTGTCTCTTGTTTTGTTTTTCTTTCTTTTTGCAATCCTTCTTATTAAACAACATAAAAAAAAGAGATAAATCGAAAAGATAAAAAAAATGATGAACTAATTCCTTATTGTGGTTTGTTGAATTCTTAAACAACCCTAGAACAGTTAAGAATTGATCGGATTGATAACACTTTTTAGAAACCCTAGGTTTAAGGTAGATTGCTTGAAGATTAAATTGATGACTAGCTTTCTAATCTAGGTTACACCTTTAAATAATTCTTCATACTTCATGCTTAAGAACTTTGACAGCGTAACTTCAAGGTAAATCTTCTCTTACGCTGTACTTAGATGTTAGGATGAAAACGTGCTGGATTTTTAGGAGTGCAAACTAATAAGATTGTAAAATCTTTTTCTCTTGCTTGCATCTTCTCTAATAAACCTAGGATCGATTTCATGTATTTCAATATGATGATCAATATCCTTAACTTATGGGTTGTGGTAGAAGATCAGTAAAATCGCATCTCTCCAATCATATATATTTCAAATCTAATCTCTTTTCTCTTATTTTGAAGATACAGAGGAATCGGCCGAAAAGCTTGCATCGCATCCTTCCCTGTGGATCGACCCGCTTTGGCCCTTACTGCAGCGGATAGCATTGAGACTGAGAATCTTAACTTTAATCTTTTTCCCTGCAATTTCTCAATTTCAATCAGGAAGCATGAGTGCTTGTAATAGAAGGTGACAATCTATGAAAGGTTCCCTCTTTACTTCTCTTGGTTTTCTTCTCTCTAACTCCTTTTACATGTTTAGTTAATTTTCTCTCATGTCAACTAACTACTAATCACTAACTTACTAACTTCTTATTTGATAATCCACATGAATCTAATAGCCTCTACTTGGCCTTGCTCTTGCAAGAGCCATTGATGGTTCATATTGATGGATTCTAACATTCAACATCCTAACTCTCTAACAAGCAACATTACTACTCCATGCTTACTTTTATTTAATTTGATGGTTTAACTATAGCTTGCAATTGTTTGTTAAGTTTGGATGTGATGAGTTACATATGAGTCATGCTTTGAAACGCTCTTGAACCAAGGACTAGTGATTGCTAAGGATATATGGGAGGCAACTATCACTAAGAGGTTAGCTTAGTTAGTGGAGCCATTAGTAGTTAGTAGCCATGAGTTTTCTTTCTTTTTACTTTGTTTTAGATATAAAAAAAAAATCACAAATACTATCTTTTCTATGTTTCCCACTTCTTTGTGTTTCACCGTACTCTTCTCTTTTCATTCTTTATTTTCTTTTCTTTCCATTCTTTAAAATATTGAAGAAACTTTAACACATACGTGAACATTCCGATAATGCTTTTATCGCTTCCCATCCCTATGGATTCGACCTGTTTAGCCTCTATGCTATAACAGAAGTATCGAGGAAGCCAAAGTACACATTTTTAACTCTTGATTTCAAAACATACACCTTTCGTGCGCGGTTTTCCCCTGATCAAATTTTGGCGCCGTTGTCGGGGATGGGAACGGTTTGAGTTCACGTTTTTGTTAACTTTTCTTCTTTATTTTTTGGTGTGCAGGTTAAAGTTTTAGCATTGCAGAAGTCCACACTTGCTTTTGTGTAGTTGGGTAAATTATTATATATTCTTATATTCTAATGCTAGTTTTTGTTTATATTGCCTGTGCACAGTAATAATTTTAAGAACTAAAATACGATAATTAGATATTTTAAAACGGTTTAGACATTTGCATCTAGACACTTGTCAATTTTCTTTCCAATATACTGTATTTTATTCTTGTGTTGTTGTGGACGGAGGTGTACATATTGTATTGCATATAGTTAGGACAAACACGTGGGTGATTTACGGGCTTTGTGTGTTGATTCTTATCTATATTGCACACTTACACAAATTAAACTTAAGGGCAAAAACCCATTACAACATAAGGTGGGGAAGTCATTACCCTTCCTTAGCCTAAAAATCACCTCCCTACTCACACAACCCAAGCCTTAATAAAAATTGCTAGATGTTGGCCTCTAAGTACATCTTTGACTCATTTAGGAGATTGACTTAAGGAGAAAATTGTTAGAGTTTGACTTTTGTCAAATCGATGTCTAAGGTTGGGGATTGAGAGGCGAAACCTCGAAGAACAGTGATTTGGCATAATTAGGCCCATTGCTCCGGCACAGATACCTCCCACTGATCTTGCCCCTACCTGGCCGATTAACTCGTGGTCAGATTCCAACAATGTACCCCCCGTGGACAGTCTAACTAGTTATGAGTCATCTAGGTCTAACTCAACCCTAGCATGGCCTTGTTTTCTTTTTCTTTATCTCTGTTGTTTGTTTATTTTGTTTGTATTTTTTTTGTATATTGTGAAATGAATTTTAATAACAATAATTCTTTCAATCATAATATGAATCCAATTTAACTCCGATCTCATTTGACTCGGATGACTCTGACCTGGCTATGTATTACATAAACCAACTATATATGCCGGATTGGGATTATCCAACTCAATATAACCCATATCCCCAATCCTATGACTATAATTTTCAAAATAACTTCCACTCTTCGCAGAGTTCATAGGGATTCACCTCCCTCGAGTCAAATTATTAACCACATTGTCCACAATTTTCACAACATTTATTTCGCAATTCTGCTTTATATCCTCCTTTTCTTGAACCACCAATTAAAGAAAAATCATCATTGCAAAGGACTTTGGAAGAAGCGATAGAGGCCCAAAAATAATTTGAAAATATGATAGCCTCATCATGTCTACAAATTTTCAAAATTCATATAGTTCTTTTTCAGAACCAATCAAAGAAATTCGTGCAAGAGACCGAGCGAATAATACAAAATATGAATAAGTTCCCATGTTCATTAGATGTTCATATGAGTCAAGAATCATGTTATTTTGGAAATCCAGCTTCATTTTCATCATACCAACCTGAACTTGACCAACATCAATTCTTGATAGTTTGACAAGTTATCCAATTCCTGAAATTGAACTTGATGATGAATGTGAACCCGAGCTTCAATTTATCGATTTGGGTCCAATCCTTGAATCAATATTGACTTCTGTAGTGTTACCTGAACTAAGTAACGTTCTTGAGCCAGTTTTGATTCCCATAATTCCTAAAACTGAATCGATCATTTCACCCATTCACATTCCTTCCGTGGATGAAAATTAAGATTCAATTTCCTTATATCCTTTTGAACTTGCCCAAAATTTGAGAATCACCTTGACATTTTAGCAAGTTATCCTTTTTTCGAAATTAAACTTGAGCTTGAAAGTGATTCTGAACCTCAACGTAATTTCATTTCACCTTTTGAGTCAATAATTACTCTGATATTTTTACCAGATTTTTTCTCTATTCCGGAGTCAGCTTTGAATTCTATACCAGTACACCGTGAAATTGAATCACCAATATTTTATGATCACACTTCATTGATGAGGAAAGTGTGTGAACATTAATTCTTTGGTTTGGACCCCATTTTTGAACCAATTTCGACTTCCCCTTTTGAATCTCGACTTGATCTGATTCAAATCCCCGAGTCGGTATCGGTTTTTATTCCTATTCCATTTGAGTCCAAATCAATCATCTCCCAAAATCACACTTCATTGTTGGACAAGGATGTTGAAGAAAATGACTCAGTAATTATTTTTGAAAATTGAAAATTGGATGGGGGTAATTTTTTCAATAAGAACATTCACTCAATCATTCTTTTACTGGGTCGTATTAAAGAGGTCACTGGTGGGTTTCTGGAAGATCCACGATTTTTTGATTGGGTAGCAACGCATGGCCCAATCAGACCACCACTGGAGCCACAACCATGAGGTAATTTTTCTTTCCTTCTCATTTGTTTCATGTATATACACATTCACGATGCATTGAGGACAATGCATGAGATAAGTATGGATAGGGTTTACTAACGTAGGTTAGTTTTAAATTTTCTTTCTTTTACACTTCTTTTTAGGAACTTTTTAAAATTTTCTTTTGCATGAAAACTCTTTTCTTTTCTTTTTACAAAACTTTTTGAAGTAAGAGAATTAGTTTTGATTTATTTTTAGAAAATTAAGATTATCTTAGGAATCAGGAAGACCTAAAATTATGAATTTTTAAACCAAGTTAAAATAATAGATTTTGTTTAAATTTTAAGATAAGGAAGTAAGATTGAAAAGATAATTTAATCTTGAATTTTTTGCCTTAGATTTATGCATTTCACATTTACACAATTTTTGGGATTGAAACAAAAACTAAAAATGTCATAAAATGCTATAAAAATATATAAAAAATGATTTGAAGTTGGGTAGTTATGCCTCCGGAAGCATAATTATTCAGAGCTAAAATGGTGGACAAAAAAATAAAATAATCTCCTTTAGTTTTGTGGCCTTGTCTACTCGAGTCCTTAAGTTCGAGAGATGTTTTCTCATCTGGTGCCCTAAAACTATCTAGTTTGGGAGTCACCAGCTAAATGCTCACTATCCGGGTAAGTTAGAAAGCCTAAGAAAATAAGGGAAGAAAAAAACAAAAAATATATATTAAATCAATGGCATGAAAGTTTGAGTCAATATCCCAAAAATCTTCACAGTTCACAAAGTGCATATTTTTCTAAGAGTTTTATGAAAGATCAAAGAATCAATTCAATTTTAAATTCTTACATTTAATTTATAACAAGATTTTACATTTTGACTTAGTTTAAGGAAAAAAAACTTCTTGTTAACCTATGACCCTGAATCACTTATATTTTCGCAAAAATATTTTAACGCTTTTCTCTATTTCAAAATGCGTTTTTAAAATACTAACATTTGGTTTCTTTCTTTATGGATTTTGTGGGCGTAATCGCTGAAAACCCTCATGAGACAAAACTCCTCCTCTAGGGAAACCTAGAGGTTTAACGGCTTATTGCACATGCTCAATGTAATCGCATTATCTGCGAAAGTGGTGTAATAATTTTTTAAGTTTTTGCTTTGCTCAGGACGAGCAAAAGATAAGCGTGGTGGTGTGATTAGTCTCTAAAATTACATATTTTTACCACATTTTCACATTTATTTAATATTAAATTCTGCTAATAATACCTCTCTTGTGTGTTTCTAGGTTAATGCATGAAATGAAGAAGAAAACCCAAAATCACCATTTAGTTGGTGATTAAAAGCCTACAAAAATAGCCATTGACTTTGGAGTCAGATTTATAATTAACTCGTTTCCTAAGTTATCTAGAAAATAAGATTATTTTAAATTTCAGAATGCAAATGAGGATTCTAATTATAGATCTCTGAATGGATGGACAAGATAAAGCCACACGTAAAAGAGCATGCCCAAACTCCACAAAAGGCCACGGATCCCCTTTTTTGTTGCGTAAACGGGCATTCCTGTAGCCGCGTGCATGAAGATTTATGGGGAGTATTCTACTACTGGAATCCCTTATAAATACCCCTAAAGAGCAACAGAGAAGAGGCATCTTAGAGAATCAAGTTTAAGATTTTTTTAGATCATCTTTTCTTTCCGAATTTTCATTGTATTTTTTAGTTTTTCTACTTTGAAGAAGATTTGGGAAGAAGAGAAAGCTTTTATACTGGACTGGTGACAAGTTCAATAAAAATTCTTATTTCTTCCACATCTCTTTTTGCTATTTTATTTGTGGTCTTCAATTCTAATTTACTTTTTTATGTAACTTTTAAATACCATGCTTAATCCACCATGAATATGAGTAACTAATTCTCTCATGCTTGCTAATCTCTCCACCAACTAAGCCTAGTTCTATAAAGATAAATTGATTGAACTCTATGCCTATTTGAAACCCTAAGGTTAAGTTAATGATTCTTGAAGATTAGTGATAAATTAAGTTAAACTAGTTTTAGAGTATACTATTTAATGGTTATTCTTAGTTTATACTTAGATACTTTGATAGCTTAATGTTAAGTCTAAAAGAACTTTTTTTATACTATACTTTGAGACTTTGATAAACTTATGTTTAATCTTATCTAATGTATTTTAATTAGAGTTTACTTTCTATCTTATTTTCTTACTTGAGTTTGAAGCAACACTCTAGGATTAATCTTTATAGATTCAATATGATATTTATTCTTAATAGAATAGTGCTTGGTTTTGGTAGATGATTAGTGGGCTATGACCCCATCTTTCTATTTAAATCAACTCTTTTATAACTATCATCATTTCTTTCTAAGTTTTAACGGAGATAATGTATCAAAAAGCTTGCATCGTATCTCTCCCTACAGATCTGTTGGCTCAAAGGTTACAATCCTCGGTTTTGTGTTTAGCTGATAACAAAGCATATAAAGTTATTTGGTACTAATCAAATTCAAGAGTGTATTTCAAGGTTCAAAAAGATCTAATAGGTTTCTTCCTCTAAAGGAAGGTGTTAATGGCTCAAGGGCACTCAAGTACGGGATCATAGTTCAAAGCTCTCAATATCGCTCAAACGTTACTATCAGAGAAGTCCGCTTGATGATTCTTGTAGTCGACCAAAATCTTGTAAGAAACTAGTTTGTTAAAGAGTAGAATATAGATTTGAGACTCAAAGATATACACACACAAAAATGCACGTCTTCAAAAGTATGATTTTTGATATGTTTGATTTTGAAACTTGTTCCATATTTTTCTAAAAATTCTATCTCTATTTAGAACTTGTATCTCATAGCTATGCATATCTTCTCTCTTTCAAAATTCAAACAAAAATTATTTAAAAATTTTTGTATCTTCAAAAATATCTTGACCTAGTTTTTTGGCCTAGGTCGGTAGACCGCGATCGACCGTACCTATTACAGGCCAGAACAGTCGACCGCTACGTCGACCCGAATCTCTGGCAATTGGGGTGTGCATGTTGTGCATATTCCCAGTCGATCGTCCCCTATTGCGGTCGACCCGGCGGTCGACCAACTGTAATATTTTTGGTCTCGGTTAAACACGGTCGACCGAGAACCAACGGTCAATTTTTTTGAATGGCAGTCCACTAATACACTGCCAGATTGGCAGTAACGGCCAATTTTTGAAAGTTGTTTTTAACCATGTTTTTTAAAACGTGATAAGTTAATTTTTTGGGTCAATTTCTTCTTTTAAACCTGGTAAAATATTCTAAAAATGTTTTTCTAAAATCTATATAAAAGGTCACTGGGATTAAATATTACACAACAACAAATTTCACTGAAGATCTAGTTTTTTCTTTCAAAGAGAAAAGGTTTCAAGTTTTTTTTGTGCTTTTATTTCAAAGTTTTTCTGCTCTTAAAATCTCTCTCTTTTATCTTTCGCTCTCACTTACATTCTTAGGCTTCAAGTTTAATTTTACTCAATAGGATTTTCATAAGAGAGTTGTAAACAAGAGTATTTGTGATCTCTTGATCAACCAGAGCTTGTTATCTCAATTGGCTTTGTGCTGCCTCTGGTGTAGAGGATTGAGTTGGGTAGTTGTGTACTCCGAGTGGTTATAATTCCTTATTGTAAAGTCCTTTTGTGGAGGATTCAATAGTGGATAGTGAAATCCTTCACGATGGTGAAGGCGGGGACGTAGAGCGGTGGCTCGAACCTCGGAACAAATCTCTTTGTTTGCGGTTGCTTTATTGTCTCTATTTACTTATTTATCATTCATTCATTCTTGTCGATCAATACTTGTCTCAAGAAGATAGCAATTGAGCACCTCAATTCTTATCTAGAGGAATCACGAAGAGAAGTTCAGAGCTCCTCACGGAGAATTCGGCTTCAAGTCTTGTTTTAAGTGATCGGTTGCATTAATTCATATTATATTGTTTAAAATTTTACTTTGATCAGCTATACACCTATTTACCCCCCTTTAGGTGTAATTTCAATTGGTATCAATACCTTGATCTCTAGTTTTTGGCTTAACAATCTTAGAGAGATCCTACTTGCTAATCATTTCATTGACATCATCATTCTCATCCACTATAGTAAAAATGGCCGAAGGTATTAAGATCCCTCCCAAGTTTGATGCCTTAACTTTTTAATATGGAAGGTTAAGATGATCGTATTTTTACAATTCCTAGGAAGCCGGGTTGCAAATGTGGTGACTAAACCCTTTAGTGTGCCCACTGGTGATGAAGACACTTGGTCCGATATTGCCACCAAGGAGTTTGATGCCAATGCAAAGCACACTATGCATTACTTCAAGTCATGAATGATGACGACATAGCTAGGGTCATTCATTATAAATCCGCCCATGAGATTTGGTCACACCTAGTGGTCACTCATGAGGGAACATCACAAGTCAAGAGAGCTAAAATTGATTTCTTGTATTTCAATATGAAAACATTACTATGCATGAAAATGAGTCCATTGATGATATGGTTACAAAATTTACTAAAATAACTAATGGTCTTGCTTCTTTAGGTGATGCTATTAACAATGATCAAAAAGTTCGGAAGGTCATTCGTGTACTTCCACCTTCATGAGAAGTCAAAGCTACTACATTGAAAGAGTTAAATAACAAAGAAGAAATGGAGCTCATCGGTCTTATCGGCAACCTTAGGACCCATGAGATGGAGAGGAAGGTTAGAGAAGAAACCGCACCACAAAAGAAGAAGACAATTGCTTTCAAGTCTACTCCCACCATCTCCGATGATGATGAAGAAGAAGAAGACGATGAATATCTTTCCCTTCTTGTAGGAAATGTAAAGAGGATGTACAATAAGGCAAAGATCAACAGTAGGAGACGATGGCAAAGAAAGAAAGATAAGAAAATCATTTGTTTTAACTATCGGAAACCTGGACATATTATTGCCGAATGTCTGGATATAAAAAAATAAGCCATCTTCCTCAAACAAGCCAAAGAAGTCATTTATGAAGAAAGCTCTCAAAGCTACATGAAATTCAGAAAGTGAATCCGAACAGGAGGTGGACACGACAAACGTGTATTTCATGGCAAATGATAACACACCTAAGGTAATTTCTGAGCCCTCCCTTGATGATTATAATTTAACTATGGATGAATTAGGAGATGCATTTGTAAAACTTTAAAATAATTATAATTTTTTAAAGAAAAAAATCTAAAAATGAAAAAGAAAATAAAGTTCTTCAAAATAAAATTATCACTCTTTCTAAAGAAAAGGATGATTTATTTTTCACTCTTTTATCCACACAAAAAGATTTTGATGCATACTAGATTTCATGTAAAGTAAAATTTTTCATGATTGATGAAAATGAAATTTCTACTTTAAAAAATAAAATCAACACTTTGGAAAATATTTTAAAAGAATGTGAGTTTGATAAAGCTAAATTAGAGGCTATGTTTTCTAAGAAAAATTCTTCAAAGAAATATATTCATACTACACATGCTCACACTTCTAAATCACACACTAAGCATGCTCATGTTTCACATGCTCATCATACACATCATGCATTCATATATGAAAAAGTTTATTCATGTACTTATTGTGGCCGAAAAGGTCACTTAGCTAAATTTTATTTTGATCATATGAATTCTTCTAATAATCATATTTGGGTTCGAAGTACTAACATCATAGGACCCAAGAAAATATGGGTACCAAATTCAATAACTTTATTATTTTATGTAGGTACACACTAAGACTCAAAAACGTAGGGAGCGGTGGTATATTGATAGCGGTTGCTCAAGACATATGACTTGAACATTAATAATTTTGCAAACCTATCAAGGTATCAAGAAGGTGGCACCGTCACCTTCGAAGATAACTCAAAGGATAACATTATCAGTTTAGGTAACATTAAAATTGGTTCATCTCCATTGATTGAAAATGTTGTTTTAGTTGATGGACTCAAACATAATCTCTTGAGTATTAGTCAACTATGCGATCGAGGTTTCAAAGTTATTTTTGATGATTCTTTTTGCAATATTTTAGATTGCAAAACTGATGCTTGCATTCTTTCCGGATTTCGTGAAAATATTGTATATATTATTGATATGTTAAAAAATTAATTGCAATGCTACATATTTAAATACTTTCAATGAGAATTCTTAGTTATGGCATAGAAGATTAGGCCATGTATCTTTTGATCATCTATCTAGAATTAACTCTAAGGAATCGGTGAAGGGTATTGCTTGCTTGAAGTTTGAAAAGGACCACATTTGTGATGCGTGCCAACTTAGAAAACAAACCAAGTCCTCTTTCAAATCAATCAAGGATATCATGACATCTAGACCATTAGAGTTAATCCACATGAATTTGTTTGGTCCTACTAAAAACAAGAGTTTAATTGGAAACCGTTTTGTTTTTGTTTGGTTGACGATCTTTCTCGTTTTACATGGATTTTCTTTTTGGAATATAAAGATCAAGCTTTTTCGCATTTTAATATTTTTAGAAAAAGGGTTGAAAAAGAAAAAGGTTTTTTGATTTACGCATAAGAAGTGATAGATGTGATGAATTCATTAACCATTCTTTTATCACTTATTGTGAAGAAAATAGAATTAGGCATGAATTGTCTTGTCCTAGAACTTCACAACAAAATGGAGTCGTTGAAAGGAACAATCGTACTCTTCAAGAAATGACTAGGATAATGATTAGTGAATACGAACTTCCTCAATATTATGGGCCAAAGCCATAAACACTTCATGTTACATACCAAATAGAATTTATTTTTGTAAAAATACTTTTAAAACTTCTTTTGAAATTTACTATATAAGAAAGCATAATATTTCTTACTTTCGAGTTTTTGGATGCAAATGTTTTATTTTAAATACCAAAGATAACTTAGGTAAATTTGATGCTAAAACTTTTAAAGCTATTTTGTTAATTATTATAACACTAGCAAGGCTTATAGAATCTTCAATAAATCCACTTTGACAATTGAAGAATCTATGCATATTAAGTTTAAAGAATCTAATACTTTTGTTAAGAATGTTGTAGAGATTGATTCTTTAGGTGAAGACATAGAGAAAGTAACTTTGAAGGACTCATCTATCCAAGAAGATAAGTCAAAGCTCAATAAACAAGGTGAAGTTCAAAAGGTTGAAGTGGCACCTACACTACCACTTCCAAAAGATTGGAGATTCGCTGCAAGTTATCCCAAGGAACTCATCATAGGTGATGTATCATAGGGGGAACTACTTGCTCTAAACTCCATGATTTTGGTGGTCATTTTACTTTTATTTCTCATATTGAACCAAAGAACTTCCTCGAAGCCAAGGGAGACTCATATTGGTTGTTTGCAATACAAGAAGAGCTCAATTAATTTGAGCGCAACCAAGTTTGATACCTTATTCCTAGACCCATGATAGACCAACAATTGGTACTAAATGAATTTTTAGAAACAACTTGGATGAGTCGGGTAATGTAGTTAGGAATAAAGTTGGGCTAGTGGCTCAAGGTTACACCCAAATCGAATGTATCGATTTTAAGAAAATTTTTGCACCCGTAGCACAGCTTGAAGCCATATGGATAACACTTACTTTTGCTTCATACAAAGATTTCAAACTTTTTCAAATGGATGTCAAAAGCCTATTTTTAAACGATTTTATTGAAGAGGAAGTGTATGTTGAACAACCCCTAGGTTTGTTGATCCTACACATCCGATTTTATTTTCAAACTAGACAAATCTTTATATGGTTTAAAACATGCTCCTAGAGCTTGTTATGAAAGACTTTCAACATTTCTCATTTCAGATGATTTTGTAAAAAATAAAATAGATACCACTTTATTTACAAAACATGTAGATAGTGATATTCTTATTGTTCAAATTTATATTGATGATATTATATTTGGATTTACTAATGAAAAGTTTTGCAAAAATTTAAATCATGCATGAAGAATGAGTTTGAGATGTCTATGATGGGCGAGCTAAACTATTTTTATGGACTCCAAATCAAGCAAAGAGTGATGGGATTTTTATAAATCGAGCCAAATACACAAGGGACTCATCATGAAATTTGGACTTGAAGGGGCAAAGACAGGCAAAACTCGCATGGCTAGCATAACAAAATTTGACAAGAATGAACAAGGTATAAATATTGATATTAAACTTTATAGAAGTATAATTGATAGTTTACTATATTTAACGGCTAGTAGGCCGGAAATTATGTTTAGTGTATGTCTATGTGCTAGATTCCAACCTTGTCCTAAAGAGTACCCCTTAATTGCGGTAAAATGCATTATTAGATATCTTAAGGGCAGTATTGGAATGTGCTTGTGGTATCCGAAAACCGGTCAATTTTCTATGACGAGTTTCTCGGATGCTGACTATGCCGGTTGTAGAGTGGATAGGAAATGTACAAGTGGAACCTATCAGTTTCTAGGAAATTATCTTATTTTATGATCTTCCAAGAAATAAAATTTTGTAGCCCTCTCAACCGTCGAGGCAGAGTATATTGCAGCCGGGGCTTGTTATGCACAAGTCCTTTGGATGAAACATACTCTCCTTGACTATGATTTGTATTATGATCATATTAAGATATTTTGTGATAATACTAGTACAATTCATATGACTAAAAATGCAAATCAACATAGTAAGACAAAGCACATAAAAATTTGATATCACTTTCTTAGAGATCACTATGAGAAAGGTGATATTGAAATTGATTATATTTCAACTAATTTTCAACTAGAGATATTTTTACTAATCCACTTGATTTTAACTGTTTCTCTTTCATTTGTGGAGAACTAAATGTTTGTATTGTTGATTCATGAGTTTTCCTTTGATAAAATCTATATGTTTTTTAATTTTGTTATTTTTACTTAACCTTTTTGATGCATGACAAAAAGGAGGAGAAATATTTATGAATATTTATTAGTATTTGAATTTTATTGGTATTTGTTTGAACATGCTCTTATACAATGTTTTTATCATATAACTTGTTGATATCTTGTACTTGATAGCTAGCATAACTTGAGGGGGAGCTTATACAAAGCTCTTTCCTAGATTTTCTTTTAAATAGCTCATATGTTTTATCATCATCAAAAAGAGGGAGGTTGTTGGCCCTTAGGTTACAATCCCCTGTTTTGTGTTTTGATGATAACAAAGCATATGAAGTTATTTGGTACTAATCAAGTTCAAGAGTGTATTTCAGGATTCAAAAAGATTAACAGCTCTCTTCCTCTAAAGGAGTTGATGGCTCAAAGGTACTCAAGGACGGGACCATAGCTCAAAACTCTCAATATCGCTCAAACGTCACTATCAGAGAAGCCCGTTTGAAGATTTTTGCAGTTAATTAAAACCTTAACTTTTGCTAAAGAGTAGAATATAGATTTGAGGCTCAAAGATATACACACAAAAATGCACATCTTCAAAAATATGATTTTTGACATGTTTGGTTTTGATACTTGTTCCTTATTTTTTTAAAAATTTCTATCTCTATTTACAACTTGTTTCTCATAGCTATGCATGTCTTCTCTCTTTCAAAATTCAAATAAAAATTATTTAAAAATTTTCTGTATCTTCAAAAATACCTTGACCTAGTTTTTTGGTCTAGGTCGGTCGACCGGGCGGTCGACTGTACCTATTACAGGCCAGAACGGTCGACCGTACGGTCGACCGAATCTCTAGCAATTGGGGGTGTGCATGTTGTGCACATTCTCGGTCGATCGACTGGTCCCCTATTGTGGTCGATCGAACGGTCGACCGACTGTAATACTTTTGGTCTCGGTTAAACACGGTTGATCAAGAACCAACAGTCAAATTTGTTTTGAATGGCCAGTCGACCGACATATTGCCAGATTGGCAGTAACAGCTTTTTGAAAGCTATTTTTAACTTTTTTTAAACATGATAAGTTGAATTTTTGGGTCAATTTCTTCCTTTTAACCTAGTAAAACTATTCTAAAAATATGTTTCTAAAACTTATATAAAGGGTCATTGGGATTGAATATTACACAACAATAAATTCTATTGAAAATTTAGTTTTTGCTTTCAAAGAGAAAAAGTTTCAAGTTTTTTTTTGTGCTTTTATTTTCAAAGTTTTTTTGCTCTTAAAATCTTTCTCTTCTGTTTGCACTCTCACTTAGATTCTTGAGCTTCAAGTTTAAATTTTACTCTATAGGGTTTTTGTAAGAGAGTTATGAAGAAGAGTGTTTGTGATCTCTTGATCACCCAGAACTTGTTATCTCAATTGTTTTTGTGCTGCCTCTTATGTAGATGATTGAGTTGGGGAGTTGTGTATTCCGAGTGATTGTAATTCCTTATTGTAAGGTTCTTTTGTGGGATCCAATAGTGGATAGTAAAATCCTTCACGGTGGTGAAGACGGGGACGTAGAGCGGTGGCTCGAACCTTAGAACATATCTCTTTGTTTGCGGTTGCTTTATTGTCTCTATTTACTTGTTTATCATTCATTCATTTTTGTCAATCAATACTCATCTCAATAAGATAGCAATTGAGCACCTCAACTCTTATCTAGAGGAATCACGAGGAGAAGTTTAGAGCCCTTCACGGGGAATTCGGCTTCAAGTCTTGTTTTGAGTGATCGGTTGCATTATTTCATATTATATTATTTAGAATTTTATTTTGATTAGCTATACACCTATTCACCCCCCCTAGGTGTAATTTCAAGATCGACCCATTTAGCTCTTATTATAGCGGATTAATGGCGAGAAAATAGAGAAACCTCTTAACCCTAGCTTTTACTTTTTACTCACTTTTTCTCTATCAATCAGGGTTGTAAAGATCTCCTCAAAATCAATTCTCTCAATTTGAGTGTAACCTTAGGCCACTAATTTAGCCTTGTTTTTAATTACATTACCTGACTTATCTTACTTGTTTCTAAAGATTCATTTAGTGCCAATAATTAGTCTATCATGGAGCTTAGGAACAAGATATCAAACTTGGTGACGCTCAAATTGATTGAGCTTCTCTTACATTGCAAGTAACTAATATGAGTCACCCTCGGCTTGAGAATATTCTTGGGTTCTATATGTGAAATAAATGCACAAAGACCACAAATATCAAGAAATTTAGATCTAGTAGTTACTTCCTTTGATACATCACCTATGATGAGATCTTTGGGATAACTTGTACCATATATCCAATTCTTCTGAAGTGGTTGAGTTGGTTCCAATTCAACTTCTTGAATTTCACCATATTCATTCACTTTTAGCTTGTCATCTGCTTGCATTAATGAGTCCTTCAAAGATATCTTTTTCAAATCTTCACCTAAGGAATCAATCTCTACACTATTCTTTACAAGAGCATTAGATTCCTCAAACTTAACATGCATAGACTTTTCAATAGTCAAAGTTGACCTATTAAAGACTTTATAAGTCTTACTGGTATTTGAATACCCAACAAATATAACTTCATAAGACTTGGTATCAAATTTTCCTAAATTATACTTAGTATTCAGAACAAAATATTTACAACCAAAAACTTTGAAATATGAAATATTTAGTTTTCTCAAATAGTAAATCTCAAAAGGGGGTTTTATTTGTATTTTTATAAAAATAAATTCTATTTGATATGTAACATGAACTGTTTACGACCCGGCCCATAGATATTGACGGAGTCTGTATTCACAAATGATTATCCCGGCGATCTCTTGAAGAGTATGATTCTTTCTTTCAGTGACTCCATTTTGTTGTGGAGTTTTAGAACATGAAAGTTCATGTTTAATTTCATTTTCTTCGCAATAAGTAATAAAGAAGTGATTTACAAACTCACCACTTTTATCACTCTTAACGCGCAAAATCCAAATTTTTTTCTTTTTAAACTCTCTTTCTAAAAACATTAAAATGCGAAAAAGCTTCATCTTCGTGTTCCAAAAAGATAACCGATGTAAATCTTGAAAAATCATTAAGTAAAATGAAAAAAAAATCAGTTTTTCACTAAGACTTTTGGTTTTGATCTGACCCAACGAATACATGTGTATTAATTCCAAAGGTCGTGATGCCATGATATCCTTAATTGATTTAAAAGAGGACTTGGCTTGTATCCCAAGTTGGCATACAAAAAAATGTGATATTTTTTAAATTTCAAACTAAGGATATCCTTCTCTACTTCCTTAGAGTTCATAAAGGATAAGTGGTCCAAAGAACATGACCCAAACATCTATGTCAAACCTAAGAATCTTCATTAAAAACATTTAAAATAGTAGCATTGCAATGTAATTCATCATGTCAATAATATAAATATTGTTTTCACGAAATCGAAAAGTACACAAGAATTTATTTTCTTATCTAAAACATCACAAGTAGAATAAAAAAAGCAACCTTTAAGGCTGCACAATTAACTAATGCTTATAGATTATTTTTTAGGCAATTTACTAATTCTCAATTAAAGGAGATGAGCCAACCTTGATATTACTTATACCAATGATTTTTCCCTTTGAATCAGCTCCAAAGGTGATGACCTTCACTATACCTTCATAGGGTTATAAATTTGTTGATGTCTCATGTCATATGTGTCACACCTCGCTTCCCAAAATACGTGAAATCAGAGTCGTGACGAAGGTCAACAACATATATTATGCGAGAAAAATACCTTACGTATACATGCTAAGCCTAAAGTAACCTAAAAAGGCTATAAAATCTACCATCATAAATCAATATCACTGCAATAATACATAGAATCTCTACACATAATCCCATATAAATACAGAAAAGGAATAATGACTGATAACAATGTATAACGATTAAGAAAAATACAAAATCAACAAAAATTAAAAGGAAGACAATAATATCAGAATAGGCAGAGAGAAACTCCAGCTCCTCGCAACATGTCCAGTCTTATTGAACACTTGATCAATAATGAAACATCCAGTATCTGAAATCAATTAAGAAATTCAATGCAATAGGAAATGAGATGATGCATACGATCACTCTAAATAAGACTAGAAGCCGAATTCCCCATGAAGGGCTCTGAACTTCTTCTCGTAATTCCTCTAGATAAGAGTTTGAGGTGCGTAATTACTATCTTGTTGTGAAGAGTATAGATCGAGAATAATGAATGAATAAAAACAAATAAGTAGAGACAAGAAAGCAATCACAAATAAGAAGATTTGTTTCGAGATTCGAGCCACTGCTCTACGTCTCCACCTTCACCACCGTGAAGGATTTTCCAATCCACTATAGAACCTTCCACCAAAAGATTACAACCGCATAGAGTACATAACTCCCCAATACACTCCTCTAGTTCAGAGGTAACATATAACAATGGAACAATATCTAGATGATCAAAAAATCACAACTCTCTCTTGGAAAACTCTCTTACAAAACCCTATAGAGTAAAATATAAATTTGAAGCTCAAGTATTTGTAAATGAGAGTAAGATCAGATGAGAGATTTTAAGAACCAAAAACTTAAAGAAGACTTTTAAAAATAATAGCACAAAACTGAAAACAAAAAGCTCTTTCACTTGAAATCCCAAAACTTTGATTTTTGAATTTGTTGTTGTGATGAACTCAACCCTAATGACCCCTTTATATAGGGTTTTAGAAGAGCAAACTTAGAATAGTTTTACCAGCATAAAAGAGGAAGAAATTGACCTTCTAATATAGCTTTCCATGTTTTTATTTTAAACATGTTTTAAAACAGCTTTTAAAAAATAGACGTTTCTGCCAAACTAGCAGACTGGCGGTTGACTGGCCGGTCGACCGGTAGATTCAAAAAATCTGACCGTTAGCCTCCGGTAGACCGTGACAAACTGAGGCTAAACCTGATTACAGTCGGTTGACCGCCCGGTCGACCGCAACAAGGACCGGTCGACCGGGCACGTGCACAACGTGCACACCCCTCAATTGCCAGAACTCTGGTCGACCGTGCGGTCGACCGTTCTGACCTGTAACTGGCACGGTCGACACCCGGTCGACCGACCTAGGTTAAACAGGTTTTAAAGAACTCTTTTGAAGACACATAAATTTTTAATAATTTTGTTTGGATTTTGGAAGATAGAAAACATATATATCTACTAGTTATAAGTTTTGAATTTGATAAAAAAATATTTTAGAAAATTTGAGAATCAAAAATCAAAATCATACTTCTGAAAAGCGTGCATTTTTTGTGTGTGTGTATTTTTGAGTTTCAAAAATATAATCTACCCTTTAACAAACTAGACTAAACACAAAGGAAGTCTTCTTGTCGATCCTCATCTTCAAGGTGACCCGATCCAAACACGATCCAACGAACTTAACTCCATATGAGTGCTAGATGCGATCTTGACGCGTGAGTTCTTGAATCAACATGTGTTACCTCCAAAACTCCTTTGTTGAAGTTAGACATCTACTAATATCTTGATTAATATCTGAAACTATATAAACACAAGATCATTAGTAAACTATAACTACATGAGTTAATCA
>JAVJIF010005815.1:0-224811 GCA_038442645.1 Agave tequilana | reverse complement strand
TTTAATAGTGACGCATCGGTCTCTAAATTATCCCTTCTGAAGGTTGACTGAAAGACATGCGCTGATGCTCTTGCCCGACGAATCCACTGCCTGTTGCATCACTGCTTCTGATGCAGTAAGTGGACAGACTGCAGTGATGCAATGGCCAAATTATACTGTGAATGAAGAAAAAGATTGGAAAAGAGGACTGAAGAATAAAGATCTTGATCTTGCCTACTGCATTGGTGCAGCAATCTGTGCAGTAACTGGACAGACACTTAAGTGATCCAGTGGCTGAATAGTGAGTTAGAAAAAAGAACAGATGAGAATGGGAAAGTGAACAGAAGAATAAAGAGCAAAGCAAAAAAGGACTGGCGAAGCGGGACAAGGAGAAAAACAGATGAATAGGTAATTTGGTTTTATGAACAAGGGTTTAATAGAGTTTTCTTTTTTAAACCATGCAACTCAAACAGTAATTAACAGAGGCAATGCAGCTCAACTGAATTGCGCCGGCATAGCTGCTGCTTAGGCGCAACCAGGCATACAAGGAATGACACTGTCCTCCCATCTGCTGCTCTGCATCACCTTCCATCAGAGTACATTAAGAAATGACTTAGAAAGTTATGAATAATGCTTGCAGAACCACAGAATCAACAAAAAGAGAAAGATTACCAGATCTGGACATCTGGTACTAGACAACAATATATGGTTGAGTTGATACAGTCACGTATAGGGACACAGCACAAACAAAAGGAAGGTCTTGAGAACAAAAACACATGTGCATGCAATGCACAAAGCATGATTCAGATAATTATTTCTCCTTGTAGTCATTCGCAGCCAATCATTTTTATTAAGAAGCTAATGATGGCTTCTCTTGGAGCTTTTCTAAGCTCTTTCATATGGCTAATACTCATGTTATTCAAGATCTTCCCTTTTTTGAACCGTTAACATTGTGGAAAACAAATCAATCAGACACTTCAATTTCTACTTGTTGCGTTCATGTGCGTGTTTATACTTCATATTTGTCTAATTTAGAAACACAACTAACATCTGAAACCACAGAGAACTACAAAATAAATTAAAAAACAAAGCTTTCAACCAAGAGTTTTGGTTAGGCTACATGGAACCTTTGTCTATATTTAGTGCTGTTGAGGGCTACCTGCTCTGTTAAATAGAAAGTACAACGTCCTTTCAACTGCCACGATCCATTTGGTCTACCCATAGTCATATCCAATCCTTCAACTTTAACCACGTTGCTCCCAACTAGCTTACTATCAAACTATTGCATATGCATAAACCATCTTAAACAATTCTCCCTCATTGTGTATCCTCAGACAATTCTCCTGTAACCTATCAATTGAGGCTAGCTCTAACTTGTCATGAATGCACTTCTTGTCCTATCTTTTATGAGATTGCCTTCCATCCATCTCAACAATCTCATTTCAGCTAGACTCAAATTTCTCCACAAGTTTCCTAATTTCCTAGAATTCTGACCCGTAGAGAATCAATGACCAAATATAGACCATAAAAGTAGGAAAGGTCGCATTAGAATATCTGTCAGACCTTAGAATTGGAGCTCCCAATTACTATATATCAAAGCTTTCTTTTCTGTGGAAAGGGGGACGGAACCACAAATATTATTAAAGATGCCAATCCTGTAAAATAAACAATTTTTGTTTGTAAAAAATTAAAGGGAAAAAAGAATATGCTAGTATATTTACAATCGCAAAAAGCCATCAATCGGATCCCACACTACTTCAACACCAACCATAGTAATTTAGAACCACCTTTTAAAAATGTAGCAAGTAGAGCTGGTACCTTCAAAAAATGACTCTAAAATATTTTCTGTATTCAGCCTATTTCTAGATTTATAGTTCTTAAGGCTTGCAAATTACTTTAATTATCAAATCAAAACGTTTGTGCAATAAACCATACCATGCTCCTTTCGCAAAGTGCCCCCAGAAAGACGTGGTGGAGAGAGACGACATAACCAACGATCCCCGGGGGTAAATCCATGGCTACCACAAGATGGTTTTTCAGATACCTACTGCTATTCGACGTTGGTGCCAAAAATAAGAGAGTAGACCATACATATCCATACTCCATAAAGAAGCCATTTGAATTCACTACCAACCAACAATATACCTATCCAAGAAATTATCAACTATCACATGATCTAATAGCCACACTACAACAAGAAAACATCATGAATAACTACTTGGAGGCGAAAGAGATGTCCTGATGGATTTGCATATCACATTGGTGACCCAACTGACTACAGTTAATGAGATTTTTTTTCCATCAATCAGGTTGCATCTTTGATAAACCTTCTGTTTTAAAAAACTGAAGGTGGCCATTTTACTTCAAATGCATATCTCACCATATCTGGTAGAGAAGCCCCCAATGCCCGTCTAGGTCCAATTTAGCTATAAAACTAAGAGGTGGTGTGGTAAGGATTTTGGCAACATTAGCTGCTATAGTTTGTAATCTGGGTTAGTTCATTTCTTAGAGGGCCTTAAACGTGTTTGACTAATATTTGCATCGGGTTTGAACCATAAAAAAACAAGGGTTAGCAAAATGTTCTTTTCATGCGGACATCCAGTCAGGATGAAAGAGCCGAAGAGATAGATTCAAGAAGTCCCAGTTTGAGTTGAAGAAGCAGTAGAGTTTTGGATATTTTTCTCTCTTTTTTGTTTTTTAGTTTTTTTATTTGTTTTTTAGTTTCTAAAATTTAGATTATAATTCTATTTTGATTCAAAGTTTGAGTTTTAGTTGGATATTCAAATCTTGTAAAAAATTATATATAAGGCCCTCTTGTATTAACAATAAGCAATGAAGAATTTTGATAAGAATTTGTGAATAATTTTATCTCTCAAAGTTGTTTAGGATTAAATCCTAGTTTCCCTAATTAAACTCTAACGCTATCTTTTTCTCCCTCCTGCTTCCTTACCTCAGCCGTCATCTCTCTCTTTTCTTTCTTCTCTCTCAATCTCATCTCACGCATGCCACCGACCATCACCATAGTGCCATCACCACAAGTAAAGCATCAATTGAGTTTTCGGCCATAACTTTCACATCCGGATTCCTATTTGAATGATTTTTGTGGCGTTGTGACCGTGACAATGAGAGCTTTACATTGGCATCCTCCACAGATCACTGAGATCTTTGTTATTCTTAGTAGATAAATTTTTTAACACGATCTATTTATTTGTGAGTTGATATCTGCCTCTATTACTTTATCGATTTAATCTACTGTCATAAATAATGAGATTGTGAGATTCTAATAGCTCTGTAGTTGCTACCTTTTTTACATTGATTTTACAAGATTTTGCCATCATAACTAGTAGTGCATCACCTTATTTCTAATCTAAATCGACACTGTTGTATCAGCATTTTGTTAAACTCATCATCTTGCATTACAATTTTGATTATTTTCCTAACCAGGATCATATAGTTGGTGAAACATAATGAAGTTTTGTTATATCACTGATTTCTGATACACACGCGTCACATTTCACATCAATTGGTATCAGAGCACGATTAGGCAGGATGTGCATAATTAGTTCACGTTTATTTGCTTTATCACATTTACTTTAAATTTTTACAAAAAAATTAGGAAATATTGAAAGGTAAGCTTTTTCTTGAAATTTCGTATGATTGATGTATAACCAAGGAAGGCTACTCAACGTGGTTTTATAATTAAGGAACGCCTAGTGCGAAAAAACTCCCGCCTGAGTTACACTGACTGACCAATTGGACTGGTAAAATTAGGGTTTGACTGACCCGGCATTTTAAAAAAAATAGATTTCATTAAAAACAAACAAAAAAAAGTTCATAATCCAAAATCCAAAAAAAAAAAAAACATCTAGTTTAGAATTGCATTTTTTCATCTTTAGTTGGGATCTCATTGTGCATGCCTACCCGTAGTGGTAACCCACATTGGCTAGGGAGACTAGTGAACCACACCAGAAAAAACAATTCACATAATCATGTGAGCAATACCTTAGAAGCACTAAGTTGAATGTACCTACCTTTGATGAATGCTTAGACTTTCAACTTTTTCTAGATTGGATACACCTAAATAAGTACTTCACATGGTACGATCTCACTAAGCCTAGAAAATTTAAGTTCGCATCGATGAAACTGACCGACCTAGCTAGCCAGTATTGGACCAACTTATAATCATGCGTGCAACATGTGATCAAGAACCGATTAATAGATGGCATAGAATAAAAGATGTGCTTAGAAGAAAGTATGTGCCGCCATCGTTTAGTGTCTGTCTCATGGATGAGTGACATCAATACACTCAAGACAACAAATCAGCAAAGGAGTACGCGACAAAATTCGATGTGTTCATCATCAGATGTAATACCTTTAATATTGAAGGACAAGCTCAAATCCTTTTAGATTTAGAGTTGAACTTAGAGGTGACTTGCGAGTTGAACTTTTAGCTAAGGCGTCACCGAGTTAAAAGCAGTCTACGCGTTACTTCAAGATCTAAATTCTCTTAGGTCTAACCACAATACTAGGAGTTTTGATTCAAAATCAAGTGCGTTTAGAACTTCATCTTCAATAGGTCTAGTACCAAACCCCCCACATAGGAATGACATCAAGGGCAAGAGTCTTGAACGGGACAACAAAAGCAAAGGCCTCGAGTTTCTCAAAGTTAGTTTCACAACCAAATGCTACAAATGCCAAGGTTATAAATATTTAGCCGCCAGTTATCCTAGTCTCGTCAAGATCATAATAGATGGAACACCCATCGAAACCACTAAGTCAGATTCTGAGTACACATATCATTCAGAAGGTGTTGAAGCTGATGACAAGTTATCAAGCGATGATGTTGATCTCAACTGCATTAGGCCAACGCCATCTACCCATTTATTTGGATTGTGTAAAAATCTTGGATTAGATATTATCCCACCCCACCCAATCAACGTGTCATGGATCGACTCCACGACACTTAAAGTCAAACAACAATGTCTTGTTCTATTCAATTGCAATCATTACAAAGACAAGATTTGGTGTGATGCGATCACCATGAACGTGAGTCAAGTTATACTAGGTAGATCATGATTTTTGACAAAAATGTCACAATTTACGGTTGATCCAACATTTGTCAATTTAAGCATGAGGGTAACGGATTAAGCTCCTATCCTTGAGACTCAAGACTGGACAGCCCAAGCAAACATCTACTTTGACTTTACTGCCAATTTCCTATTATCCACCTCTCATTGCTACTGTTCCCGCCCTTTCTCCCATTAGTCATGCATACCCTATCCGTAAACCGTTTTCTCCTTTACCGCTGATACCATTCCATTATAGAGTATTCGAGTCTGCATCTGCATTTACATCACACAAACACGTATATAAACTACACAAAGAGATAATGATAGAAATAAACAGAGCAATGTGAAGTACACTTTGCGAACTAGTAGTAGAAAAAATTTAAAACTTTTAATAGAGGTGATTATATGATGGTTCGAATTTATCCGAAATGGTTTCCTTCGGGAACTGTTAAATATTGCATGTCCGCAGTGCTGGACCCTTCAAGATCTTGAATAAGCTGAATTGCAATACTTATGTTATAGATCTTCCTAGAGATTATGACATTAGTTATATTTTCAATATTAATAATCTAGTGGATTACAAAAATTTTGATTGTAGCCTATTGATTGATAAAGTCTTCCCCTAAGCCATTTTCTGAGAGCCCGACTTAGTCCACTCCCAATATTCATCTCATTATAGCAGAGAGAGTTAAATTTTTTTTAGAGAATGAGACTATCACCACCCTATCTGGTAGAACTCATAGGTATTTGATCCGTTGATAAGAAAAAACACCAACTGTCGATTCATGATTAGATCAAGGTGATTTGTAGCGGTTGATCCAGTTTAGCATGGAGACCTAATCTATCTAATTCGACGGGGTCGAGTCTTCTCCCACCCGGAAAGAATAATGCGGACACCCAGTTAAGATGAAAGAGGCGAAGAGATGGATCCAAGAAGTCCCAATTTTGAGTTGAAGAAGTAGAGTTTTGGATATTTTCTCTTTCATTATTTTTATTTTTAGTTTCTTAATTTGATTTTTTTTTAGTTTCTAAAATTTGGATTGTAATTCTAGTTTGATTAGGAGTTTGAGTTTTAGTTGGATTCAAATCTTGTAAAAGCCTATATAAGGCCCCTTATATCAACAATAAACAATGAAGAATTTTGATAAGAATTTGTGAGTAATTTTATCTCTCAAAGTTGTTTAAGATTGAATTCCTAATTTCCCCTAATTAAACCCTAACCTTACCTTTTTCTCTCTCATGCCGTCATCTCTTTCTTTTACTTTCTTCTCTCTTCTCCACACCGGTCAAAGAATCCCCTCTTCTCTCTTGATCTCATCTCACACGCACCATCGACCATCACCACCGTGCCATCACAATAGTTAAAGCATCAATTGAGTTTTCGACCATAACTTTCACATCCGGACTCCAATTCGAGTGATTTTCGTGGCGTTGCGATCGTGACAATGAGAGCTTTGCATTAATATTCTCCAAATGTCAATGATATCTATGTGATTCTCAGTAGGTAAATTTTTTTAACACAGTCTAGTTATTTGTGAGTTATATATGCTTCTGTTATTTTATCGATTTAATTTATTGCCACAAATAGTTAGATTGTGGGATTCTGATAGCTTTGCAGTTGCTAACTCTTTTACATTAATTTTACAAGCTTTTGCCATCATAACTATAGTGTATCACCTTATTTCTGATCTAAATCGATACCCCTGCATCAGCACTTTTGTTAAACTCATCATCCTGCATCATAGTTTTAATTATTTTCCTACCCCAAGATCGTATAGTTGGTAAAACATAGTGAAAATTTATTTTATCACTGATTTCTGATACACGTGTCACGTTTCACATCATCTTTTCTAAATACAATTGGAACAGTTTTAATTTCATGCAACAGCTTGTAAAAGCACTTGTATCAAATTCGATTAATGTGTACTAGTATTATATAGTAGTTCACATTCTCGTATAAAAACTCGCTAGTGTTCAATAGTACACAATTTCAAATTCGTTACTCAATATTAGCACATTCTCGATTGCTTATTAAGAATTGAAAAATCTTCCAGAAAAAAAGCTAATGATTAAAAAAGTTAATGATAAAAAAAAATAACAAGACAGCTTATTTTAATATCTATTTTTGATTGACTAATTAAAATTGTTAATTTTACAATAATACAATACGTGATTTGTTATAGGTTTTACAGTGCAAAATCTTGTATAATCCATGCTAAACTGTCCAATCTCTCTTTGAAATCAAAAAAATAAATTTCCATATATTACACTAGGTTCTAACCTTCTGTTATTACTGCTTTAAGCTTCATGAAACATTTCAATTGATCTTGTTCGTCTGCTTATGCCTTACGTCATGTCATTTATCTAAATTCAAAATTTTCAATTTTTAAAAGCCTCTGTTATCTAATCTATCTAAATTCAAAAGTTTTCAATTTTTAAAAACTAAAAATTTTAAAAATAATCAACATCAGTAAAATCTAAAGCTCTTAGTTTATTTTTATCTCCATTCAAATCTATGCATTAAAAATAAGTTCAATGGAAAGGTGTATATACAAGAGCTGACAGGATCTAGTGTCTAAAAATAGCATAACATCTTCAATTTAGATGTATTAAGATAAATAGTTAAAAAATAAATATAAAAATATGGTAACCTGACGTGGTAATTTAGGAAACATTTGAAAATGCATAATGTCTTTTCCTAAACCTTCTATGTTAAAACTTATTTTATTTTCCTCTAAACAGTTGATTTCTTTGATTTAGAAGATAACTTCTCTTAACAATCTCAAACACTGTACATGCAAATGTATAATTTTTTTCCTCTAGATTTCGTGCCATACTGATCGCGCTTGACTTTAGATATTTATATTGGATAAGAAGTAATAACCCTGCTCTTCCAAGGTTATTTTCTTGTTTTTTTCCCCCTCTTCAGCGCCAATGCAACCTTAATTACTGATCCATAGTCTTATTGACATGATCCATATGCTACTAGCCCTATTTTAAATATCGGCTGAGTCGGCCGAGATATCGTCCGATATCTCCTTTTTTGCCTGCTGCCGACACCAAGGTTCTAAATATCGGATATCGGAATTGTATCAGATGGGGGTTTTGCATATCAGATATCGGGGGAGATATCGGGGATACGCGCGCATATCGGGCGTTCATATCAGACACTATGTATAATGAAATAGTGATAATTAAGAGCTGGTTTAGAGTCATACATATCATCTACCTAATAAAAATGATATAATATGCTTGCAAAGACAGTAGAAACAAGGTACAGTTTCACGCAATCGTGCAATAAATAAGTTATTTCATATTGGGCGATTTATCGGCTGATATCGGGCGATTTATCGGCTGCTATTTCAAATATCGGCCGCTTTTTGCTGCAAACGATATGGCGAACGATTTCTCCATATTGTGTAGGCCCCTGTTTTAAATATCAGCCGATAAATCGCCCGATATATCACCCGATATGAAATAACTTATTTATTGCACGATTGCGTGAAACTGTACCTTATTTTTACTGTCTTTGCAAGCATATTACATCATTTTTATTAGGTAGATGATATCTATGACTTTAAACCAACTCTTAATTATCAATATTTTATTATATATAGTATCTGATATGAACGCCCGATATGTGCGCGTATCCCCGATATCTCCCCCGATATCCGGTATCTGATATGAAAAAACCCCATCCAATACGCGATCCCGATATCCGATATTTAGAACCTTGTCTACTAGAAGCCATATGCCTACCTACTTCCAACTCCAGCGAGTGTATCAACATAAGACCTTTAGAAGTACAACATAAAGGAGTAGGAACTTGGAACCTTGAAGTTGCATCAAGGGGTCTCAAGCAAGAGTCATCAATTACTCGCGATGAAACAAGGAATTTTTGGCAACTTTCAAAGATTGCAAAGGATTAAAAACTTATCTATAATAACCAATACTGGAAACTTCAACCAACAAGAAACAAATCCCTATATTCAGTCCAACTCTAAAATTTGCTTTATATGATAAGCTCACCATGCCCAAAATGAATAAAAAGCTCCAATGGCCTCCATCTCAAATTATCCAACTAAAATAAAACATTTAACCATAAAACGATCGAAAAAGTTTATCGTCTTGATCAAAATTAAGGGACTCCACACTCTATTTAATCTATAATTTCTTATGAAATGAGTCTAACCTTTTGCAAGATATGCAATAGGAAACATATCAAGTATTGTACAGTGGCTGGAGTATCCAATGGTAGCAAGGGACAAGGGAGTTTCTATATAAAAGGTATAGGCTAAATTCTCTACGATGAACTGTTAGGGGTTAGATGAAAATTACCCTCAATTTTTTATTTCTTAAAACTATGACAAAGTTTTCCGTGTTTTTGCTCAAAACTAGTTACCTTTCCTAACTCCTCCATCTAAAATCATGTTACGTGCCTAGCACGTGACATTTTTATGACAAAAATAACCTTACATGAATAGTTAACCATATATCTAAGTTTTTATTAAGAAAATATTTTAAAAATTACAAAATTTTCTTAAAATAAAAAAGTTCATTTTGGAGGAGAAGTTTTTTTTTTTTTTTTTTTTGTGTAAACAAACCCTTGCGGCTATATATTTGACATGAAAAGTGTGTTGCAAAAAAGTTTGTTTTAAAAAGAATTTATTTTTGAGGAAGGAAATTTAGGAGTTTTTACTTGTGATGTTAACGGCTTTTAGGAACTTTTTAGCAAAAGACAAAGTTTGTGGTAGTTTCAAGAACAAAAAAAAAAACTGAGGGTAGTTTTGAGCAAAACCCCAATAGTTCATGGTAATTTCGAAGAATTTAGCCAAAGATATATACCATGTGCACCAATCACTGGAAAGAAGGTGTGTGAAATCTTCCCTGGCATTTAATTATGGGATCTCAAATAAAATTTGAAACAGAAAAGAATGCATTTCACAAGCTATTAAATGAAATATAAAAATTTGGAGCTAATTTCATTTGAGAACCAAAACCTTTTGTTGAAAAACGCATGATTCCCATGTGCTCTCGAGCAAGAACCAGTGCAGACAGATGCATAGTAACAATTCAGGACTCTTTGGAAAAAATTGGGTCAGCCAAGGCTATAAGATGATATAGTGAGCAAAACAATACCATCTTGCCCCTTATTTTTTTTAGTTTACATCCAGTAGATCCAGACAAAGTTATGTCCTTCCATAATAGGAAGTTTGTGACCATTGACCCATACAAAAGTGCAGCCTTGCCTACCACTGACACCATATCCATGCCATGTTGTTCTAACACCGGAATGGGTGCTAAATGTAAATGACAATACTTGCTCCCCCGCTTAAATATCCACACACGCTAATCTTGTAATCCTTAATCCAATCAAGCAATTTTAAGAATCCAAAATCACTCAGAAATATTGACTTAATTTCCTTTAAACACTAAAGATGTCCTCACTCATATAATATGAGAATAGCTCCAACAGCTTAAGAGCCGGAATGACTATTTTTGCCACTGCCGACAAGCACTACCAACCCACCTTAGGAATTCCAAACCCAGTGTCAACCACATAAATGCTATAGTACCAAAAAGCACAGTCACAAACAAAATGCTTCACGCTACCCCCCTTGAATAACGAACAGACCAACTAAAATGGGGTTTCGCTTTGCTGCAACTGGCAGCATGCAACTGAATTTGCTTGCACATGGAACAGTTGCAACTTCTTATTTCTATGCAACAGCAACTACAGCAGCAAAAAGAGCCCAGTGGCAGCATATCCACTTGTCACCACCAGTCCTGTAAGAGACTCTTGAAGCCAGAAAGTGTGACTTGTGGTCACACCACATATATCAGACAAGTCCATGCTAATGAATGGTTGGCAAAGGTTGACATTTTGAGTCTTTTTGAGGAAATTTCTGATTTAATGTGATGAGAAATCTAATTCTACTCTAAATCAAATTCTACTCTTGCAATTAAAATGAAAAAAACAATAGCAAAACTTGTTGGTGCAATTGTGATTGCTGCAAGGACAGTTGCTTGCGAACCTCATTCTGCCGCCAGTTGCAGAGAAACAAAGACCCTATCCTACTTTTACACATTTCCTTTCTCCACAGATTCTGCGTTATAAATTTAGAACTCCATCCAGAATCACTTAAAACGGTTAAATATTTCTCCTTACGGTAAAATATAACAATTTTTAAACAGGTTCAATTATGCAGTAAACGTTTAAGCGCGCAGCAGACTATTTGGGAATTTCTTAAGCAATGCCAATGTTGGTCTATTCTAACACTTCAAGATGTATTTGCTGATATCCACGATATCATTCTACACATATACATGTGGGAAGGACCGTACCCTTAAACTTCGACTCTTGAGCTTCTACAGTAGGCAAGAGGCAATAGAGAAATATCATAACGGTAAGTCCCCAGTTCTTATGACATACCCAACATCAACCTTACAAACATATAAACAGATTACATCTTACTAGAAGCATGGAACGAAGACTCGGCCGAGTCCGTTGCCCGAGTCATAGTATGGGGCCAAGTCGAACCCGAATCGGGTTCGACTCGGCGCCCGTGATCGCTTATAAAGGAGAGAGAGAGGACCCGCAGATTGCCGTTTGCTCTCACTGTCTATGATAAAAAAAAACCTTCAAATCGCCGTCGCCGTCGCAGGGCCGTCGCTCCGCCCCGTCGCAGGTACCCCGCTGTCGCCACTCTCCGTCGATCTCTGTCCTTCTCTCCCTTTGCGTCTCTCTCTTCGTCGATCTCTCTCCCTCTTTCTCTCTCTGTCGATCTCTCTCCCTCTTTCTCTCTCCCTCCGCGTCTCTTTCTCCGTCGATCTCTCTTCCTTTCTCTCTCCGAGTCTCCATCGATCTCTCTCCCTCTCTCTCTCTGCGTCTCTCTGTCCCTCTCTCTCCCTCTTTGTCTCCGTCTCTCTCTCCCCTTTGTCTCCGTCTCTCCCCCTCTCTTTCCCTCTGCGTCTCTCTGTCTCCGTCTCTCCCTCCCTCTCTCTCCGTCGATCTCTCTCCCTCTACGTCTCCGCTGTCCCTCTGTCTCCGTCTCTCTCTCCCTCTGTCTCTCTCCCCCTTTCCCTCTGTCGATCTCTCTCCCCCTCTGCGTCTCCTCTGTCCCTCTCTATCCCCGTCTCTCTCTTCTTTCTCCGTCTCTCCCTTTTTCTCCGTCGATCTCTCTCCCTCTGCGTCTCTCTCTGTCCCTCTCCCCTTTGTTCCTCTCTCTCCCTCTCTTCTCGATCTTTTATTCTCAATTATTTGAGTTTAATTTAATTTAAATTAGTTTAGTTTAGTTAAACTTAATTTAGGTTAATTTAAATGAATTTTGATGTCTACATTTTTTTTTACGATTTGTCATGATTTTTTCATAATTTTTTTAGCGTTCTATGTAGTGTTTTGCGCGTATCGTCCAAGTCCGATCCGAGTCGCCGAGACCGATCCGTCTCGGTGCCGGCCGAATTCGCAACCGAGACCGAGACTTTGAACCATGACTAGAAGTGCATAAGCTTTTTGATACATTGATGTATTAGAAGAGTTGTTTGGAACAGGTAAAATGAGCAAAATTACCAGATCATGTGTTTTGTCAACATGACAACACCTTATATACTAATGCATAGCTACGGCTATGATGCCTATATTCGAGAACTTCCCATACACATTCGTTAGATAAAACCTGCAGTAGAAGATAAATGCTAAATAAATAATGGAATCAAGCCTTAAACCAGTTGCTAAGCAACAGAATAACCACTACCTACGTTGTATAGATATTCAGAGGAGAAGAGACATTCGTAATTGATATGTATTTGATACACGGATACTTGTTGGGCAGTCCTTTTCACATATCTTAAAACTTACAATGTATCTAGACGTATAAAACATGCAATGACTATGATTTTAGTAATTTAATATATGAATGATGAGTTTCACGAATTTACTCTGCCTACTTTCCTCATACAGGATAGAAAGAATAATAATTATTTGAGAAGCTTGATTTATGTAATTTATAGGTTTATCCTATAATATCTGTATAATGTTTTATTTAACCATGTTAGGTTATAATGTTTTCTTTGTCAGACATAATATCTGAATGTATATTTTGTCTTGTTATACATGTTAGACATGTGTTTGAACATAGATTGTCGCATGTCTATTAAACAATTACCATCATGTCACTTATCAGAATTTTTGGGGAGCTGAGGTTAGCTGTGTACCACAGTCATCAATTGATACTAGTGATCATGGCCAATGTCCATGAAGAAGAGGGTGAATATATGTGCAGTTTTGCAAGTCCAGTTGAGTTAGAACCTTACCAGAGGAAACATACAACAGAAGCCTTACAAGGGTAAATTAAAAGAAGGAATTCCCGACTTGATACCCATATTTCAATGTGACCAACAACCTGAAACGTTCAGAATTCAAATATAAGTTACTTTTGAGGTTCATGAAGAGGATTAGGTTCCTCTTTGAGGCAGGCGAATTTGGTCTCCTGATCTTTTGGCTTGCGATCTGGGGGACATGATTATTTGAAACTAGTCTGTTAATGTAAATTACGAGGAGATGATCTTCATTCATTATGAATATCCTAATCCACTATATATGTGCACATATGACCCAATCTAGGACCATGTACTGATCTAGGAACTTTCTCGGAGGTATATGGGTTTAAATCTTGTTGGTGCCAATTATATTTTAACTAATAATTTACATTATTGGGTGTGACATAGATCACATGAAAAATATAGAAACTAGAATAGTTAAAATTTTAGGTTTCTTACAAGGTACCCGTGCATGGTTATTTTTAGTAAGCTGATTTGACCTATCATTTAGAAGTACCAATCTCCAATATCTTTGGTACACCTGAATTTTCAAGCTGTTTAAATCACGATCAATCATGATGATTCTCTTTTGATGTGTCTCATGTGTTGGTTGATGCACTAATCTGGCCAGAGTCTATTAAGAAAACATCATTTCAGGAAACATTTCAAGAACGGCAAAACATCCATTTCATGCAAAGGATACAACTCTAATGCCTTCTTCATTTCTGTGTTAAGCAGTATAGTGTCGGAGGTATTCCCCTCCAGTGTTATGCCTACTTAAGCCAAAGAAGGGGGGGAGTCACCAACAGGAGGTTGTAGAAAGGGTAAAGCAATAAAAGTCTAGAGCTAGAACAGGGCATGGACAACCCAGCTGCTGGACACCTAAAAAAAGATTCTCACATCAGAAACAGATGCAGCATGTCAACTACATGTGCCAGAATACTGTCACAAGCCATATTGTTTGCAGGTTAGGCCAATAAGTGTCACTGTCAAAAATAAGTGACAATACTGGGAAACGTCTTTAGCCAAAATGTTCAGGGCTGGAGGAGGAATAAAGAGGAATCATTTGTTGATGCCATGGCGGAGGAAAGATGCAATGTCATCAAGTAGGTCTTGATCTCAAATACTATTATAGATCAATATACCTAATATTCACTTAAATGGAAAATGCACTTCATTGGTAGGGCATTATATCTCAAGTCCTATTAGTTCAAAATATCCGATATACACTCAAATGGAAAAAAGCACTCAAGTATGTCTTAGAACTCAAATCTGTTACTGCAAGATACCTAATGTGCATTCAAATGGCAAACACACTCCTTCAAGTTTAATCTACACCGGTGAACTTTCCTAAAAACCAAAAGAAAATTGGTTTTAAATTTCTTATGTGCCAGGTGGCACAAAACAAAAGTTCTAAACAGCAACATGATTAGATCTATGGTCTAAAAGACATAAACCCCCTAAATTTGGTGCAATCATATTTAAAATGTTTAGATGAAGATTGATGAATAAGCTTCTCAAATAATATTGTCAATACAATAAATCTAACCAATTCACAATTTAAAGCCATTAAACTCTATGAGGTTTCACCTCATCAAGAATTTCCAAACGATATGATTTCCCTCCTAAAACATCCATTGAAGTCGACGTATTAACAAATTTCAATAGGGGGCAGTTTACTTGAGTATCTGTCCAGCAATGAAGAACAAATTGCGAATAGAACTCACCTTCTATTAGATGGAATCCAAAGGCTGAAAACGTTGACGAAGTGTCCAAGACTCACGAGTCACGATAAGAATATAATATTGAAAAAGAGTTGAAAAAGAGTAGGCTAATAACAAATCAGTGTGATAATAAAATATACAGAACCCCAGCACACAAGATTAGAAGGATCAATATTTGATGTGGAAACAAAATCACAAATAAGAATTTGGGCAGGAGACTTGCACACAAAAGAGTCCTGGATATGTGGTTGATACTTTCTGCAACTAATCAACTAATTACATTGAATATAAATATTTCAAGGTGAAATCATCAAACATTCTCTTTTAAGATTCCACATGTGATTTATTTCTCTCACCTATTCTTCGTTTTAATGTTGTACCTTTTTACTAAGAGTACTAAGCTAAGTATTCTTCTTTTCCCATTTTTCTTCATTGTCCATTCCCACCACATTCTTGGCCAAGCGGCCCAAGCTAACCAAGTAAACATGTTGCAACATTGGCAATTATATTTGTGTGTGAAAAAAAAGGAGTAAAAGCAAAATCCAATTATAACTTTCCAATTTTGTCCACAGGCAAAGTCAACCACATTTTAAAAACAAAAGAAAAATAAGGGCACACGCCAAATGGCAAAAGAGGAAAAAGAGGCTCTTCAAGAAACAAGGAGTGGAGGCTAAATCCAAAAATGAATTCATTTCTACTTTCGACGGTATGAATCTCACATCAACAGAGAATTCCATAAATAGGACTTATTCTTCATAAATGCTGAAAGTACTAAGTTCATCCAAATTCCAACATGGAAGGGTAAAAAGGAATCAATTGCCTAGCACAAAGGTGCTTGTGAATTAGCAAAAATAGCTTATCACCAATTCCTCATCAGCGTAAGCAGTGTAATTTATAAGCTAATAATAAATAAACTTATTCATAAGATTTAATTGATTATGAATGATAAAATAATATCATAAATGGACAAGTGAGAATTGAACTACCTACCTAACACAAAAGGAAGGTATGGACCAGATAAAGTAGCTTCTCACTAACTCATCATCAAGCTTTATCCAGTGCCATCACTATACAAGCACAAGTATCCATAGATGGATGCATGCAATATTTTTTATGCCATTAGCATGCTAAATAATTTACCTCTAACCCATTAGTTTGCTGTTCATTTTATAACTGAAGTAAAGCGTGTAAGGTCAAAGTCTCTAGTGTAAATTTTCTTTAAGTATCTCAAGGCTTTATTGGTCTGTTATGGCAATATTTGCTCTCATAGTTCAAAGGAACAAAAATATCAATAATCATGTATCATTCTGAACCAAACTAAGAATTAGTAGAATTAAGCACACTTCTCCATTTGTTGTATCAACAAGAACCTCCATAAAAGGCAACCATAAAACGAAACCCAATACTAAATTTTCAGTTAGCTTCATAAGAGAAGCTACAAGGAATATATGCTTTTGGAATGGAAATAAGGTCTGTAAATAAGGAATGCTAACATGTAACATTTATTCCTACCCGCACATGTCAGAAATCAAAACCATACCTTAGCGTCTCACAAAACAAATTCATATCTACCAATGTGATAATTCATTATCTGAGGGCAAGGCTCATTGAAACTAATACAACAAAAGCATGCAACTCCTCCAATGTTACCTTACCAGAGAACCAATACTAGTAATCCACTAAATAATCTGTTTAAACATGATCTACCACTTTGCTCGTACCTACACTTGTGGGAAACCCCAAAGCTACTAACCATCCGACAAACAAATTCATATCTACCAATGTAATATTCATTATCAGAGGGCAAATATTTGAAACCTATAATAAATGAAACATGCAACTTGAATAAAGTTTCCTAAAGAACACCAGCAACCCACTAACATGATCAGGGAAATTTTCCCTGAATATGAAAGATTTCACCAGATGGCTAGAGATTTCAGGCTTCTTGGATTTCCTGTTCTCAAATAATATAAGCGGATGAAAATCTTTGAAAATTTTAAAAAGAAGAAGTTTGAGGAATTAGGATTTGGGTGGGGGGGGGGGGGGGGGGGGGGGGGGACAATTTACGGGAAAGAACTGGACTTCACCTTAGAAATTTAAAAAGGAACAGGGAGCAGAATAATCAGTCATGATGCGATGTAACGGCTAAGCACTAAAATCTGTCTAACTTTCTGTTGCATCCACAGTTTTCTGTTTCTACTTCTAACCCAATCCTGACCCTTCACCACTAAGCTAGGTGAACGGGCCATTTCTGGTTTCTTTAATTTTGATTTTCAACACCTTATTTATTATTTTTCTGGTCCTGGGTGTAGCGTCCCATGAAATGCAAAAAAAATAAAAAAATAACTAACAACTAAATGTTTTGTTAAGCTCATGAAGAGAAGCTACAGCCTAAGGTATGTATATCAAGACACGCTCGAAAGGTTCAAATGCATGTTTTAACTAAACATAGTATAAGTACTACTTTCAGAAGAAAATAAATATCGCTACCAAATTACAAGATACAGGAATGGGAAATGGTGTCTGTTAATATATATAACAAACATCCACCATTTTTCTCATGCCTACACGTGTTCGAAACCTTATAGTATAACCGGTATCCGACAAAAAAAATTATCCCTACCAAAGTATAAATTGTCTAAAGTTTGTAGTTTAAAGTTCACTCTCCAAAGAACCAACACAAGCAATCCACGGAATAGTCCATTAAATCGGGAATATTGGCCTCTCGCATCTTGTTTGTACCTACACGTTTTGGAAACCCTCAAGCATACCCTAGGTATCCGACAAACATACCAAGTGATATCTCAATATCTCCAAGCAAGGCTCCCGAAACTAAATGGAGCGACTTGTATAAAAGGTTTCCTTTGCAAAAAACCAATTCTAGCAACCCATTAAGCGGTCTGTTAAATAGGGATTAGGGAATACAAACGTATAGTGCTTTGTTTGTATCATGCACGTGATGGAAACCTAAGCCATAACCTAAATATCCAGCAAGCACATTCATATCTGCCAATGTAGAGTATTTCATTGTCTGAGAACAAATCTAGCTGCAACCTGTAAAACAAATGAAGCATGCAACTTGACGAAAAGTTTCCTTTCTAAGGAAGCAATACTAGCAACCCAGTAAATACGGCAACACCTCCTACATAACAACAAAGCGGATAAAATTAAGACCCGTACCTGAAAATGGGAGCTATTAAGGCACCGGCCGATCTGCTTAAAGAGCAGGACCATGCACTTTTGAAACTCCCCGGACTGCGTGGCCTCAAGAACCTCCTCCAGCTCCCCCAAGAAGAGCACCTCCTTCTGACAATTTGTCACTGGCCAGTACTTGAGCAGCCCCCTTATGACTGTGTCCGCGAGCTTATAATCCTTCTCCACAAACTGCGTAATGCAATATGACAGCTGCTGGTGGTACACCCCCACCGACTTGGGCTTGTGCAGCGGAATCAGAGCCCTCACCAGGAACAACTTGTGCTCCTCCTTCATTGGCAGAGCAAACCCATTGATGATACTCCCCAAAATCTCCAGCAGCTCCCCAATCCCCGCATGCCTCTCGGTCTCAAAAATGAACCTGTAGAATATGTTATTGATCGCCTTCCTGATGAAGGGCCTGTGCACCATAAACTTCCCGTAAATCCGGTGCAAGATAGTCTTCAAGTACTCCCTCTCCCTCGGGTCCTCGGATTCGAATAAATCAAGAAGTCTCAAGACGAAAGAGTGATCAATGTAGCGCTTGGCGATTTTGGTGTCGGTGTCTGAGGAGACAATGTAGCGGAGGAGGAGCTCGTAGACAATCTGGAGGTGGGGCCAGGCGGGATCGAGGTAGGGGTCCTCCTCCTCGGGATCGGCGCCCTCGGAGCCCGTGTTCTCGTGGGAGGCCGGCGGCAGGCAGCGGAAGATGTTGGCGGAGATGGCGCGTATGAGCTCCTCCTGCACCTGCTCGTTGATGCGGCCGGAGCCGGACTGGATGAAATCGACGAGCTCGAGCAGGGTCTGGCGCTTGGCCTCCTTCTCGCGGGCGAACTTGAGGGTGTCGGAGAAGTCGAAGACGATAGAGCAGATCTGGAGTTTGCGGATGAAGAGGGCCTGACGATCGGGGACGGCGACGTCGCGGAAGAGGGGGAGGGCCTCGATGGTCGGCGACGGGGCGGGGCCGCCGGCGGGGGAGTTAGCCGATGGGTTTGCGACGGAGCGCGACGCGTGGTTGACCGTGGGGACGGCTCCAGCGGCGGCGGAGGAGGAGGAGACGGCAGGCTCGTTGCCTTCGGATTTGGGGACCTTGCGGTTCCCCCGCTTCATGAACTTATTCAGCATTTTGATCGGTTACCAGAAAGAAACCCTAGATCTCGAAAAGATTAGGGTTAGGGTTAGGGTTTGAGGCGAAGGACGCCCGGGGATGAGGAGAGGCAGGGGGCATGAAAGAGAGGAGAAGCGATGAAGGCGAAGGGCAAGACGAAAGGGGAGGATGATGATTAATTGCAGAGAGGATTTTTATTCATTTTTTGAATTTTTTTTTCTTATTATTTTTTTGAGTGGAATTATTAGCGGCAAATAGAATAGAAATAGAATTAATTTATTTTATGTTTTAAAAAAGAAAATAAGAAAAAGAAAGGGCGAAAGTTAGTTAAGTTTAATTTGCGCGTTGAAGAGAGAGATGAGACCAGGCTTGGTCTTGGGACGGAAGTATTAACTCGTCATTTTCTTGAATGGATGGATACGAGGAAAATTAGAAGTAGACCCGAATTGGTTTGATCGACTCAAATTGCGATACAAATCTAATATTCTTTTCTTATAGGAAAATCTCTTAATTTGGATGAAAAATATCAAACAAATACTTATCTATTATTAGCAAAAGATAAAGGGTTAATCTTTCTTAACCCCTTCCACACAATTTCTTTTGATCACCTGGCTCTGTTTCTGTTCTGAAACTATTATTGTATTTGTTACCCTGAGTAAAAGTTACAGCGAAGAATACAAAATTTTGGTCGCTTACATCCAGCGAGCTATGCTATGTTTGCTCCAAAGATTGAAACGATTTTAGATTGTTGATTTACGTTGCAAGCAAACACGGCAAGAGGCGAGCATTTGTATTTGAAGAAATGGTCCCCAGTGAACCACCTCCAGAGGCCTGTTTGGTTAAGGGTAGAAGTGAGGAAGTGAAGAAGTGAGGAAGTGGTAATAGTTTCATTTGGAACTTGAAAATTGGTTAGTAAGTTTTCCGGTGTTTGGATGTTGTTGGGAAGTGTGGTTTGGAAAATGTTTTGTCTTTTTCAGTGTTTTAGATGGTAACGTGAAAGTGGAAGTGGAATAGTTGACCACAAAATATTATTAAAATAAAAATTAATTAAGAAAAATAAAAAATGGACTATAATTAGAATGCAAGTGAGATTTACATGATCAAAAAATTAACTGTTTTGTACTACAACTTATTAAAATGAGATTTACATGACCACAAAATTAACTGTAGCACTCTGGAAGTGAGGAAATTGTTGTGTAAAAGAGAAAAGAGAAAAGGAAAAAGGATTTTCTTATTTTCTTTTTCCGGTGTTTGGATAGATAGGGAAGTGAGCAATTATACTTTCCTATTTCCTTACTTCCGCTCACTTCCTTGCAACCAAACATCCCCTTGGTGGAAGTGACGGCACGACCGCACATAAACTAATATACTGTTACTTTCAATAAAAAAACTGACCCATCAGAGAGAGAGAGAGAGAGAGAGCAAAGCAGGGAGTTGAGAAAAAAAAAAAAAAAAATAGCATGATACAGACGGATAGACAAAATCTCCATACGACTCACGATTCTCTCTCTTCGATCTGTTTTGACAAGCAACAAATCTCAGATACTGCCACTTCTTACTTGCCTGCCATCCTTTTTTCCTTTCCAATATTTCCTATTTCGACGTTTCCAACTTCTGTTGGAGGAAAATCATATCATCATGGTGTAACGTACATACATGCGTATATAAGAAATATCTGAATGAAGAAGTGAAAATATCATAAATCCAGACAGGAGATGAGAATAAATAAGTTCTTCACATTCTTCAGTGGTGAAACATCTCTACAAAAGAGAGAACACGTCTTGAGCTTTCCAAGGATTTCAACATCTCTGACGCTGCAACTTTTTTTTCAAAAAACACAGTTATCAACATTACTGCTCGAAAGCCAATGCACATCTGTAGTCAGCGGAGGGCGCTTGCTAGTCCCTATCAAAGGACTGAAACCTCCCACCACCACGGCCTCGACCACCATCTCAGTCCCTACCCCTTCCTCCCCTTCCAGATCCCCAACCCCCACCCCCACTGAAGTTACTAGACCCGTCCTGATTCTCGTCATCTCTGCCTCCTCTCCCCCCGTATCGACCCCTTCCTCTTCCCCTGCCCCTGTCAGAATCTCCTTGCCTGTTCCAACCAATATTTTGGCCTTGCCTGCTACTAGCTCCATCACTCCAACCAGATCCTTGACCCCCATCACGGTCCATTGGTTTGTCCCATGAATTTCCACCTCTTCCCCAACCAACTCCACGGCCACCTTCGAAATTACTCGGTTTATCCCAACTATCCCTTTGATTAGATTTCCAAGCATCCTCGTCACCACCCTTCTTCCAGCCGGATACCTGATCACCACCAGAAGATTTTAGGTTATTCCATACATCCGTGCCATTTTTTGATGAGGAACCCCTTTATCCCAACCTGCAGTGTCCCACCCAGACCGACCATCACTTGAAACTTTCGCTTTGTCCCAGCCGCCGCTGGGTTCACCTCCACGTTCCCCAGTTGATTTTGTAGCCGTATCAGCATTTCCCCAGCCTGAGGCTACATTTCCACCTGAAGATGTGATACCGCTTGGTGTTACAGGAGTGCCCTTGTCAGAAGGCTTGTTCCCACCTCCATGTTCCCCAGCTGATTTTGTAGTCAAATCAGCATTTCCACAGCCTGAGGCTACATTTCCACCCAAAGATGAGATGCCGCTTGGTGTTACATGAGTGCTCTTGTCAGAAGGCTTGTTCCAACCATCTCCATCTTTTTCTGAACCTCTACCTGCCGCCTTATTCCATGAAGAATTATGCTCTCCACCTGTATTGATAGCTTTCGACCAGCTACTATCAAGGGCTTTATCAGAATGACTATAGTCACCCAAAATTGACTTGCTACCCCTCCATGCATCAGCTTTCTGCTCTTTATCTGCTTAAGATTACAGTATTAGTATAGTAGTAGTAAATTAGATTGAATGTACACATTAACAGAGACTGAGATTCACATTGTTGAAACTAAAAAAGGGGAGAGAAGGAAATGCTGGCTGAATTGGGAGCCATGTATCACCTCTAGATGCCCCTGCCACATTGCCACCCCATAGCTCAGCACCTTGTTCCTGTTCTGCTTAAGACAGAAGTTAAACATCAGCTAAGTAATCATTGTGTAATGTGATTCTCACTGTGAGAATAGGTAAAGAAATGTAAGGAAATATATCAAGTGACATAAATCACCTCGGGCCCCAGCTGACAACTTGCTACCCCATGGATCAGCTCCTCCTTGACCTGCTTAAGACTCAATGAGTACAGGACATATTAGCTCAGACACACAGACCCTTGCATAATGATCACACCTTTAAAACAGGTAAAAGAAAGAGAGCAGAAGAAAAAGATGGATATATTAGAATGTCGTAACCACCTTCAGCCGTAAGCGGTGCTTTACTATCCCATGGATCAGCTCCTTGTTTGAAATCTGTTTAAAATTAGAGGAAAGATGTAAGCAATCTTTTGCATGTCCAAACAATAGAAAGCAATGTGGACACTGTTACAACAGCCAAAGATGGAAGATCAAAGAGAAAAATTACTTCCATGCCCTATTTTGAAACTGATCTATTTTGGTAACCCAAAACATTCAAACTCATGACATACCCTCAGGAGCTAACTTGAATTCTTCATACACCCAAGAGTAAGATGCACTGTATGTGTGTGATGTATAATATACTAGTTTTCCCTCTCTAAACTAGCATATCTCTGCGCTTTGTCTATTTGCTTCAAACTTCTTTCTATGTCTCTAAACCAGCAGCTCTCTCTATATCTCAACATCTCTTTCATTAATTCTTAATCATATTTCTTCTCTTCAATGTTTTTTTTCCTTGTCTCTATAATTTCCTTTTTAATTCTAAATTATAATTATTAATCTCTATTTACGTTTTGATCTCTCTTTTCTCCCCATTCTATGTTATAATTGTTATTTTTATCAGTTGTAGGAATTAATAGAACAATATTTTGAATGAAATAGAAAATTATAAAACAAAAAAGATGCTTTTTCTTTTACCTACCTACAATTTAAACAAGTAGGAAAAGATCAAGCGCACACTTTTTTAAGAAAAGAAACAGATTTTTATCATCAACATCACAAGTGAATTTATTTTATATATAATAGTTATATTATAAAATTCTCTTATATTTTATATATAATAGCTATTAGGCCAGCTTTATTATATGGCACAGAATGTTGGGCTATAAAGAGACATCATGCCCAGAAGATGAATGTAGCATAGATGCGTATGCTTCGTTGGATGTGTGGTAACACGCGGAGAGATAAGGTGAGAAATGAGGATATTCGTACAAAGATAGGTGTAGCCTCTATAGAAGAGAAGATGAGAGAAAATCGTCTACGATGGTTTGGTCATGTGCGACGTAGACCTACAGATGCGCCAGTCCGACGAGTAGAGCATATCAATTTAGGGCAAGTTAAAAGAGCGCAGGGGAGACCGAAGAAAATATGGATGGAGGTAATAAGACAAGATATAGAGGCTAAAAGTCTTAGTGAAGGCATATTGCTCGATAGGAATGAGTGGAGAAAGCTGATCCATGTGCCCGATCCGGCGTAATTCTCTTTTGGTTCATGTAGCCTACCCCAAATACTTGGGACAAATGGCTTAGTTGTTGTTGTTTGTCTTATATTTCAGACAATTAAAGCTGATCTAATAAAGTATTGAATATTCAAGTTAAAGATAATAAACTTATTACACATATAAATAAGATATATCACAGATAAATAATAATGATAAATTTTAAAAGAATTGTTTTAGTTCAATAAACTTAAATTATACATATCACTTACAAGGTGAATATAAAAATTTTAAGCTAGATATCATTATTAATAGTAATTAGTAATATAATTAAGATTATTATTACTATCAAATGATGATAAAGATGAAGAGATAAATAATAATAATTATTGTTTTATATTAACAATAGAACCAAAGCATATAGATTAGCTATAACTTTGAACCTTGAGGCGCCTGAATCAACAATCAGAGCATATATATACACAATAGTTATAAATATTATGGTTTAAGATCTTGGTATCGATATCGGCCAAAGGATTTTAGTATCAATATTGTGGCCATCAATATCAGCAATAGTTCCATATCAACAATATAGGCCCTAATATGAGCTAATATTGTAGGATTAACATCGTATCGAGTACCTCAAAATTCAATAAAGTATTGCTGATATATATTGAAATTGATCGATATTTGAAACCGCAATAAATATGGTACCTACATTGTATATCTTAATCAAATGTATATGGAGCAGACAACAATTAAATACATGACATGTTGTCACAATTTTCAAATAATTAATCATTAAGATAGATTTTCCCATCAACAGTGGTAAAAGAATAATTGTGTTATAACAAACAATCAATTCTTTAGACAACTTAATACCTCCAAGATTATGGCCCTGCATCTAATTTGAAGGAGGGAAAACAAGAGTCATTTTGTAGTATATTTGTCTGGTACCTTGCATATAGTTAGGTATGTTCATTTAGAAGAGAATAAGGTGAAGAAAGAGGAACCCTGAGCACTTGGCAATGACAAGAAAGAAATTGAAGGAGAAAAGCAAATAATAGCAAGCATAAATAACAATATTTGTTTAAATATAAATAATAAGATGTATCATGAACCATTATTACCAAATTATATTTAGACAATATGTATTAGTATAGTGGTTTTAAGTGGAATATAGCAATTTAAGATTACAAGGAGAGAATTTGACATATGCTCACAAATAGCAAGTTGTTTTAGTTTAAATATATATATATAACCTATTTAAATGAAAAAAAACTATATATATATATATATATATATATATATATATATATATATATATATATATATATATATATAAACTTGTGTCCTTCCAAAAGGATTCGAGCCCAGATCCTTCCCACTCAAATTCAACCCTCCGACATTCGAATACATGATCCACTCCGTTGAAGTTGATTTATATTATTTCAAGTATCTATAAATCAAAAATCAAGTGTTTATAATACTTTTTGTCCATCCATCAAGAAACGCAAAATGGACGGCCGAAAGTAGTGAGTTGGTTAGATCTATGTCTTTAGACATACAAATTCTTAATCCGGCCATTTCATTATGATCTAAACATTTAAAAACCCCTACAAACTAATTTTTGTTAGGTTTCAAATGATCTACACCGTTAAACTAACCAACTCACTATTTAGGCCGTCCATTTTTCCCCTACTTGATGGATGAGCAAAAAGTATTCAAAACACTTAATTTTTGGTTTATAGATAATTGAAACAATATAGATCAACTTCAACGGAGTGGATCTTATATTCGAATGTCAGAGGGTTGAATTTGAGTGGGAAGGATCCGGGCTCGAATCCTTTTGGAAGGACACAAGTCTATCTCTCTCTATCTATCTATATATATATAGAGAGAGAGAGAGAGAAAAGAGAGAGAGAGAGAGAGAGAGACTTTTGTCATTCCGGAAGGATTTGATGCCAAATCCTTCTCACTCAAATACAACCTTACGACATCTGAACGCAAGATCCATTTGGTTGAAATTCATCTATATTATTTCAAGTAACTAGAAACCAAAAATCATGTATTTTGAATACCTTTTGCCCATCCATCAAGTAGACGAAAAAATGGACAGTCGAAAATAGCATATTGCTTAGATCTGTCTTTAAACATACAAATTCACGATCCGACCATTTCATAATGATCTAAACACTTAAAAACCTTCACACACCATTTTTTTGTTAGATTTCAAATATTCTAGACCGTTAAACTAACCAACTAACCGTTTCAGCCGTCCATTTTGCGCCTACTTGATGGATGGAAAAAAGTATTCAAAATACATGATTTATGTTTTTAATTACTTGAAATAATATAGATCAACCTCAACGGAGTGGATCTTGCATACTTTTTGCCCATGGGATTTTGCATACTTTAACGGAATGCATCATGCTTTCTAGAGATAGACTTGTGTCATTCTGGAAGAATTCAAGGTTGAATCCTTCCCACTCAAATACAACCCATAGCATCCGAATGCAAGATCCACTCCGTTGAAGTTGATCTACATTATTATAAGTAACTAAAAATAAAAAAATCATGTATCATGAATACTTTTTGCCCATCCATCAAGTAGGTGCAAAATGGACGACCGAAACAGTTAGTTGGTTAGTTTAACGGTCTAGAATACTTGAGATCTAACAAAAATTTGTGTGAGAGTTTTTAAGTGTTTAGATCATGATGAAATGGTCGGATCGAGAATTTGTATGTCTAAAGACGTAGATCTAAACAATATTGTATTTTCAGGTCGTCCATTTTGGGTGTACATGATGGATGAGCAAAAAAATATTCAAAATACATGATTTTTATTTTTAGTTACTTGAAATAATATAGATCAACTTCAACCGAATGGATCTTGCATTCGGATTATATATATATATATATATATATATATATATATATATATATATATATATATATGAGAAAAATGTATATCAGCCGCGGGCTGAGAGTACTCTCTCAGCCTGCGGTGACGTGACTCGATTTGTCACCTCACTGACTTGCGGCCCGCTTTTAGGGAGAAGTTAAATTACCAAATACCCCTTATGATAACTTTTCCTTATTGTTTATTATTATTTTTCCCCCCTTTTATTTTGCCGCTCTTTATAGGATATAAATTACTTTTCGCCTTATTTCTTTACCTCTTTTTTGAAAGATGTAGTTTCTCCTTTTCAGCCTGGGATAAATTTTTTTTGAAAATATAAAATCTTTTCAGATCAATGTTTTCAGCCTGCGATAAAATTCTACTTTATAGTTTAATTTTTTTTGTATATAATGTAGTCAGAGTCTTTGGTCGCATTGTACATTTAAACTGCGACCTTAGTCAAAGTCTTTGGTCGCAGTGTACATGGTGAAATGCGACCAAGGTCGCAGTGTTGTTATTGATAAAGATAGCCAGCAACTGCAATCTAGGGTTGCATTACATGGACTGCGACTTTGGTCGCAGTACGTTAAGTAATTATTTTTTTTGAACATAATGTAGTCAGAGTCTTTGGTCGCATTGTACATTTAAACTGCGACCTTAGCCAAAGTCTTTTGTCGCAGTGTACATGGTTAAATGCGACCAAGGTCGCAGTGTTGTTATTGATGAAGATGGCCAGCAACTGCAATCTAGGGTTGCATTACGTGGACTGCGACTTTGGTCGCAGTACGTTAAGTAAGTATTGTTTTATTAAGTGTTGTTTTTTGGATTAAGTCATTTTTTGAATCTAAATGAAAAATGAAAAGTTGTCTGTTGTCTGATGCGACTTGGAGTCAGTCCGTGAGACGCGACCTGTCATAAAGATTTATGAGATCTTTTAACGTCAAGTCTATGTTGACGAACCCCGCACCATTCATTGTTTCCCGAAGCGGTTGTCGACGCGTCGGTTCTTCATTGGGTTTAGGCGTTAATGTCTTTTAATGCCAAACCGGCGCTGGCGGTTGGAGACCATTAATGCCGACGATTCTGATTAATGAACCATTAATTATGGTTATTATGGGCTGCCTATAAATAGGGCTCACGCTCTCCCTTTAACAGTCCATAATTAGACTGTTTCTTTCGAGAGCAATTGCTCTGAGAATTTCCGTCTTCTTCAGAGTCTCTAACAGGGGCCTGCCTCCATGGATGAAGATGACCCTATTGACGAACTTGATCGATGTTCGTCCATAAGGGAAGAAGTCATAGACCTCATCGTCCACAAGGGAAGAAGTCATGGTCCTCGTCGTTCACAAGGGAAGAAGTCATGATCCCTGACGAGGACTTAATCCTCACCGAGATCTGCTCTGACTTGATGGACCAGTCAAGCTTGCTGGTAACGGATGGTCAGAGTGGGTATGGCGGCGGGGGATGTGGTGGATATAGTGGTGGGTAGCATTCCCTGTGAGGTCTAAAAACCTCCTCTCTTACCCCAGAAGTGACATCGAGGAAACTCCATGCTCACTGGATAACCTTCTGGTGAAGAGATGTTCATAAACGAAAGATTCTGCTGCCACCAGACCTCCAGGAGAAGACTGCTCTTAGTAGTCAACAAGGGCTCTTCTTGGCTCTTTTTTATGTTTTGTCTTCTTGGATACTTTGATGTTTAGTCTTCTTTGTAACACTCAATCTTATTGATTCTGCTGCCACCAGACCTCAAGAAGAAGATTTCTCTTAGTCAACAAGGGATTTTTTGATGTTTAGTCTTCTTGGCTACTTTGATTTTTAGTCTTCTTTGTAACACTCAATCTTATTGATTCTGCTGCCACCAGACCTCAAGAAGAAGATTGCTCTTAGTCAACAAGGGATTTTTTTGATGTTTTATTCTTCTTTTGTACTGCTGTATTTGTAACACTCAATCTTGTTGTATAAGAGATCGTTTTGTATCATTTGCACATGCCTGGAGATAAATGCCTGGACATAAATAAAAAGCATATTTGTTTTTTTTAATAAAACTACGTACTTTTTCGCAGCCATGCATTGCAAACAAAACAACTATGATCATAGATGACACTGCGACCAAGGTCGCATAAGATACATTGCAAACAGTAATAGCGACCAAGATTGCAGATTATTTTTTTAAGACTGCGGCCATCAACTGCGACCAAAGTCGCAGTGTTGTTGTTGATTATTTATAAAGACCACCAACTGCGACCAAGGTCGCAGTGTTGTTGTTGAGTAAGACTAAAGTCCAGCAACTGCGACCAAGGTCGCAGTGTATTTATAGAGTCTGCGTCCAGCAACTGCAACCAATGTCGCAACCTTTCATTTTAAAAATTTTTAAGGGTGAAGTAATATAATTATTAACTGCGACCAAGGTCGCAGTGTTGTTAAGGATAAAGATGGTCGCAGTGTACATTGTTTAATGCGACCAAGGTCGCAGTGTTGTTGTTGATAAAGATCGCCAGCAACTGCAGTCTTAGGTCGCTTTACATGGACTGCGACCTTGGTCGCAGTACGTTAAGTAAGTGTTTTCCTTTAGATTAACATGCATAGCGACCAAGGTCGCCGTGTTCTTGTTTTATTAAGTGTTGTTTTGGATTAAGTCATTTTTTTGAATGTAAATGAAAAATAAAAAGTTGTCTGTTGTCTGATGCGACTTGGACCGACTCCGTGAGACGCGACCTGTCATAAAGATTTTATGAGATCTTTTAACGTCAAGTCTACGTTGATGAACCCGTACCATTCGCTGTTTCCGAAGCTGTTATTATGGGCTGCCCATAAATAGGGCTCACCCTCTCCCTTTAACAGCCCATAATTAGACTGTGTTCATTTGAGAGCAATTGCTCTGAGAATTTCCGCCTTCTTCAGAGTCTCTAACAGGGGCCTGCCTCCATGGAGGAAGATGACCCTATGCACGAAGAAGACCCAGAGCTTGATTGTCCTTTTTCAGGTTCGCTGGGCCTGTGGGAGAATATTTTGGCCGGTGAACTTGATCGATATTCGTCCACAAGGGAAGAAGTCATGGTCCTCGACGTCCACAGTTTTTTAGTACACGGGGACGTCAATAACACCACTGCTCTTATTCAACAAGGGCTCTTTTGATGTTTAGTCTTCTTGGTTCTTTTGATGTTTAGTCTTCTTTGTACTGCTATATTGTAACACTCAATCTTATTGTATAAGAGATCGTTTTGTATCATTTTCACATGCCTAGAGATAAATGCCTGGACATAAATAAAAAGACCTCAATAACAACACTGCTCTTAGTCAACAATGGCTCTTTTTGATGTTTAGTTTTCTTTCTACTGCTATATTGTAACACTCAATCTTATTGTATAAGAGATCGTTTTTTTTTATCATTTTCACATGCCTGGAGATAAATGCGTGAAAATAAATAAAAAAACATATTTGTTTTTAATAAACTACGACCTTTGGTCGCAGTCATGCATTGCAAACAAAACAACTTGGACCAGAGACCACACTGCGACCAAGGTCGCATAAGACTACAGTGCAAACAGAAACAACTGCGACCAGGGTCGACATTGCGACCAAAAAACTGTGACCAAGGTTGCAGATTATTTTTTTTAAGACTGCGTTCATCAACTGCGACCAAAGTCGCAGTGTTGTTGATTATTTATAAATACCACCAACTGCGACCAAGGTCGCAGTGATGTTGTTGATTAAGAGTAAAGATTAGCAACTGCGACCAAGTTCGCTGTGTATTTTATTACGACTAAATACCAACAACTGCGATCAAGGTCGCAGTTTATATTATAAAGACTACGGTCAGAAACTGCGACCAAGGTAGCAGTGTTGTTGTTGATTAAGATTAAAGACCAGCAACTGCGACCTTGGTCGCATTGTATTTATTAAGTCTGCGTCCATGGTCGCAGTATTTCAACCAAAACATAGTAGTAAAAAATGTAATTCACACAAATAACTTTAGAAAACAGATTTATATATATTTAAAAAGAAAAACAAAATACAATTTTTTAACTTTTAATCGTCGTCATCACCATAGTAATCAGATTCGTCGTCAAGAGTCATGCTTTCGTCTTCTGTATCGCTTTCGTCTTCTGTCTCTTCCTCCTCTTCAGGTACAGTCTCATCGTCGCTTTCTTCCTCTTCATGTTTGTGTTTTGGTTCATCAATGAACTCCCAGAAAGGGTCGTCTGTATCAAGCTCAGATTCTGACCCATAGCGAGGCATTATTTCAGAACTAAACATAAAATCATCATTTGATGATTGGCTTCTTTCCGGTGAAGACGGTGGTGATGGTGAAGACATTTTTTGAATGTATTTCGGAACAGTGAGAGTAACGAGTTTGAGCAAAAAATAACTTAGTATGTTTTTAATCCTTTGCTCATGACCCTTTATATGTATTTAATCCCGGAATTCCAAAAGGTTTAAGCTCTCGGACCACGTGAATATCTCTCAAATATATTTTCTATCTTTTCTCAAAAATTGTATACTTCCTAGGTGACTGTTCAGTTATCCAAAACAGTTAAAAGTTAATACACTATAACTTTAAATTACTTTGAACTCCAAAACAGTACATTATTGCGACCAAAGTCGCATTGGGAACTGATAAATGATTAACTGCGACCATAAATTGCATCCGTAGTAGGGTTGCGACTATGGTCGCAGTGTTTAAGAGCAGCAATCGCAGTTTGGATATTTAATTAAAAGAGCTTATAAGTTAATATAGTGAGAAAGAGACCTTACAAAAAAAATAGAATTAAAAGCTTTTAAAAGAAGACAAAATATAATTGAATATCAGAAGATCAGGAAATGCTAATCCTCGTCATTATCACCATCATAAGCAGATTCATCGTCTTCATTCTTTGCTCTTCCTCTTCATCACTTATTTCCTCATCATCTTGAGGTTTTTTTGTTTCACCGATGAACTCCCAGAATGGATCGTCTCTATCAAGCTCTTCGTCTGACCCGTTGCTAGGAAGCGAGCCTACAGCATCAGAGGACATGCTTTCATCAAGCATGTCTTCGTCAAGTGGCAGAGGAATAATGTCTTCTTCACTAACGCACATGAAAAATTCATTATCATCATGAATAGGAGGATCAGTTAATACATTATTTGATGTAGTGAGATAGTCAAAAGGAGTGAAGTCCAGACTGGTATCAGATTCACTAGAATATCCTAAAGACAAAGGACCGGTGGGGGATTGATTGAAGTTGAATTCTGAGTGTTCAGAGGAAGAAGATGGGGAAGACATGATTCAAGAATGAATTTTTTTTTTGAAAGTTTTGAAATCAAATTGAAAAGGAAGAGCAAAATTATAGTTTTTTAGGTATGAGGTAATATATTAGTTACAAGCATTATATAAAGGTCAATATTGTGGAAGAACATGAATAGTAATAATAATTGTTACAGGTGAGGGTTGAGTATGGTAGGAAGTGGTAAAAAAAACTAAATATTTAATTGAAGATTTATTGCTGGAGAATCCGAAGTACAAATTAACTTTTTATAGAATTGTTTGGCTATATCTTTAGATTACGTATGGTGCACATCTTTCCTTTCTCGAGATTAACATTAGTGCATCTCTTTTTTTCTAGACTGGTGTTGTATCACGGTAGATATAATATTAATTACTTCTTTTACATAAGGCATGAGAAAGAAGATTGCGAATTGGTCGCAGTACCGAAGGAGGTCGCATTGCTATGCGATAGCATTTTTTGTCTTGTATTCTTTATTCTGTATTAAGTCTGCGACCATGGAATGTTTTTTTACTTTTGAATGCTAGAAGTCGCAGTCGTCATTTAAAAGAGGTATTTTTGTCATTTTGATTCACGATTGTTTAGGCGGGATTTTTTGATTTTTTGTGGCGCCCACACTCTGCGACCAATGTGTGGCCTATATTCAGCCACGTCCCGCAGGCTGAGAAACTCTCTCAGCCCGCAGGCTGAGGTACAGTAAGCCCTATATATATATATATATATATATATATATATATATATATATATATATATATATATATATGAAGGTGAGTTTAACACTCCTTGGGCATAACCAACTTAATTATGCCCACCTATAAAAGTGTGTAACACACAAAGATATTGGATGATCCACTCTGTTCATCTTGTTCTACATGTTTTAAAAGACTTATAAACAAAAATTATCATTGTAGTGGTCAAAAATTGATCCTCAACAAGATGCTGACACGTGTCCAAGCAATCAAGCCCCCTTTTTAAAGTTTTCGTAATAATCAACTGCCTCCGTCACATCGGACCCTCACAAGAGAATCCACAATTCCCAAAATCACTCCAGCCTGAACTCAAGTCAATCTCCAAAGCTCCGCCACACAGAGATGTCTCGGAGCGAACCCCCGTTCCAGAGGCATCACTCTCCAGAGTCACCAACAGTCTAACATCTCCGATTTCACCCGGAGGCCCTCAGTAACAACCGTCGAGATCTCCGCCTGCAATCACGCCTTTTCTCTCCCATGTTGAAGACGTGTAACGCCCAAGCGCTTAAGGTGGACAGTTACGAAATTCTCTGCATGCAATCACAACCATCACGCCAGCAATCACGATCGTTACAACAAATTCACTCATGAAAATCGCCCCACCCACCTCAGGGTTTATAGTTCAGTACAAATAGACCTTCTCCTAGAGGAAGGGGGACTCCCCAGCCTTCCACTAGGACCTTGGACTTTCTATCAGATACCAACTTAAAGAAACACCAATACATACCTGTAATTCCTATAAACCGACGAATCAATAGTGAAGCTTTCTTCCTCCCCGTGGTTTTTCCTAAATTGAGTTTTCACGTAAAAATACCGTGTCTCTATTTGCTTTCTGTGTTGTGTTTATTATTTTGCATTTATACTTTAAACACACTCTCGTTTGCGGTGTGGATCGACCGTCTAATAATTCGCAACAAAAAATCACCACCACAAAATGGTGCTTTCATTGAGATATGAGTCTCTACACTCAAGATCTCTCCCCTAAATCCCCAAAAAAACCTTCCTCTTAAAGCCTTTTCCAGATCAATGATGACCCCAAGAAAGCAGCCATCAACGATGGTGCAACATCCAATGGTAAGGCCATCAGAATCGCTGGGGACACGACGCCCCCACCAAGTCACGGTTCAAAGACCCGGCCGAGTCGGAGACGAGTCGGTCGAGTCGTATCCGTCTCGGCCCGCTCCGAGACGAGTCCGAGTCACGAGTCGGTCGACTCAACTCAGAGGAGACCGACTCGGCCGAGAATCGGAGTTGACTCGATCGATTCACAGTCGAATCGGCCGTGACTCGACCAAGTCGACTCCTATTCTTGACCGAGTCGGCTCGAAACGTATATTCACCCGTGACGAACCGGATAAAGAAAAAAAAGAAAAGAAAAAAACTTGCCTCTCTCGATCAGATCTGGAGATCACCGCCGTTGCTCGATCATCGCCGCTCAGATCTGGACTCCGTAGCCGCCCGATCGCTGCCGACCGCTCCTCCCCAGCCCCACGTGATGTTACTCCCTCTCTTTGTCTCTTTCCCTCCCCCTCCCGCTCTCTCTATCTCTCCCCCTCCCTCTCACCCGCTCTCTCTCCCCCTCTCCATCTCTCTGTCCCTCCCCCTCCCTCTGTTTCTCTCTCCCCCTCCCTCTCACCCGCTCTCTTTCTCTCCCTTTCCATCTTCCGTCTCTCTGTCTCTTTCCCCTCCCCTCCCCTCCCCCTGTTTCCGATCACTCCCTCCTCTAACCCCTCTGATGTATAAGAGAAGCAGATGTGGTGGTGAAGATGTGAGGGTTTTATCCAGTTCTAGTAGTGATGATGAAGATGGTGATGATAATGATGATAATGATGGCGGTGATGGTGGCGGTGGTGATGATGACAATAACGATAGCAACAATAGTACTGTTGGAGGAACTTATAGTCTTGAAAGTCATGCAAATGTTGAGTTTGACATCAGGCCAATATTATGGTGTGACATATGTCCATGACTACAAACCACAACTTGAGAGATCTACGAGCACTAGTATCAACTTATCTACTTTCCGCAAAGATGATTATGATGATGATTTTGTGCCTCATCACAATTCAATATGGAAATAACTACATTAGCATGTATTTATGAATGTAATTTATACAATTTACTATATTGTGCATGTATTTTGATATGCTTCTACCGACGACACGTGTATTTATACTTTCGCTTTATGTTTAGTGTACTAGGTGATATGTTTTGGACATGTGATACATGAATGTGGATGTTTACATTTTTTAAAGATTTATCGTGATTTTTTCAGAATTTTTTGAGCTTTCTATGTAACGTTTTGCGCGTATCGCCCGAGATCGATTCGAGTCGCCGAGCCGAGACCGCGACTGTGAACCGTGCATCAAGTACGCCACCCTCCAGGAGGCCAAAAACAACTATCATCTCCTCTCCATCAAGATGAGGCAGAGTGAAAGCCTCAAATTATACATCAACTTCTACCAAAGCCAACTTGCCAAAGTCCCCAGCTGCGGTGAAGACATCTTTGCACTCACATTCATCAGCAGGTTGTTGGTTTCTCACCCTCTATACAAACATTTTCTCAAGCACAATGTCACTCGGATGAGTAAGGTCTTGTCACAAGCTCAGCCCTATATCTAACTGAGGAAGCAATGAAGACTTCTTTCAACCATAACGCGAAGCATGGTGATGTCGGAGAAAAGTCAAATTCTCCACATGAAGCCTCCGCTCACTCCCAAGATCAGAACCGGAGGCAACCTGCCTTCAAGAAATAGGCTCTCCCTATCTTTCCGCCAAATTCGCTCCGAACTTACAATCCGATGTCACAACATTTCACTCCATTGAAGCTCCCCATCAACAAGGTCTTCAACACCTTCAAGGACCAGTCATGGGTTAGGTCCCTGAGACCAATCTGATACGACCCCTAACTTCCCGGAGCGAAAGAATATTGCTCCTGTCATGACTGCAAGGGACACAAGACCATCCATTACTGGCCAGTCGAAAGTACCTGAAAAAGCTCATCCAACAAAGTCTCCTCAAAGAGTACATCCTCACTCCCAAAGCAGCCTCCGAATCCGGACAGCTTAATGCTCCATCGCCTATCCAGCCACAGCACCTGATCACCCAATATAAGGCGATTGACTGATCCGCATTACCAAGAGACAGAGCAGTATTCCTATCCCTACAACTCCATGCATTCCATTCCAATATTGAACAAAATGATATTTTTTGCTCATAACCGTTGCAGCCCTTCCAAGCTAAACATTCCGCTGATGTGATTTTCCCCACTCGAAACTACACCGCTGCTGGGATTTTTCCCACTCGGAGTCGGTCCTTCAGCTGCTGGGATTTTTCCCACTCGGAGGACTATGTTTAAGCGTTCTACTGATGGGATTTCCCTAACTAGAAACTACTCCGCTGCTGGAATTTCCCCACTCGGAGTCAGTCCTTCCGCTGCTGGAATTTTTCTCACTCGGAAGCGACTGTGAACTACTACGCTGCTGAGATTTTCCCCACTCAAAGTCAGTCATTCCGCTGCTGGAATTTCCCCTATTCGGAAGCGACCCCCACTCGGAATCAGTCCTTCCTCTACAGGGATTTTCCCACTCAGAGGACTGTGTCTAAGCATTTCGCTTGTGGAATTTTCCCACTCGGAATAACTCCGCTGCTGGAATTTCCCTCACTTGGAGTCGGTCCTTCCACTGCTGGGATTTTTCCCACTTGGAAGCGATTGTAAACTACTACGCTGCTGGGATTTTCCCCACTCAAAGACAGTCATTCCGCTACTGGGATTTCCCCCACTCGAAAGCGACTGTGGACAACTCGACCGCTAGGATTTTTCCCGCTCGGAGTCAGTCCTTCTGCTGCTGGGATTTCCCCACTCGTCGGAGGACTGTCTAGGTGTTTCGCTGATGGGACTTTCCCACTCAAAACTATTCCAATGCTGGAATTTTCCTCACTCGGAGTCAATTCTTCCGCTGCTGGGATTTTCCCCCTCGAAAGCGATTGTGAAGTACTCCGCCGCTGGAATTTTCCCTACTCAGAGTCAGTCCTTCCGCTGTTGGGATTTTTCCCACTCTGAGAACTGTGTCTAAGCGTTTCGCTGCTGGGATTTCCCCCACTCGGAACTACGCTGCTGAGATTTCTCCCACTCGGAGTCGGTCCTTTTGCTGCTGGAATTTTCCTCATTCGAAAGCGCTTGTGAACTATTTCGCTGCTGAGATTTTTCCCACTTGGATGTCCGGATAGCCACTCCGCTGCTGGAATTTTTCGACTCAGAGTAGACACATCCACTCTGTCGATGGGTGATACCCCCACTTCAGGTCTCACCAGGATCACGCTCCGCTGATAGGATTTTCCCACTCGGAAGCGTCTGTGAACCCGACTCCGTTGCTGGGACCCACTTGGAGTAGACGCATCCAATCTGTCCATGGGTGACACCCCCACTTCAGGCCTTTTTCCAATTTGCAGGTCACAGAGAGCCTATGATTACACGAGACACATAGTATATACATGATTGTTTCCTTATTTGGATTATTCCTTCAATGTACTAGTTTCGTGTAATTGCAGGCTTGAGGAATCAAGGGTACCAGAGAAGATACAGTCACCCAGGTATTATTCAAACCTCACCTTTGTGACTGTGTGCATGTTCCTAATCCCAGGACGATATGGTTGTGCATGTCTAGCCTATGATCGCACGAGACACATGATATATACATAAGGGTTTCCTTGTTTGGATTATCCCTCGAAGTACTAGTTTTGTGTGATTAAAAGCTGATCATACACAGTTTTGTCGTCCCAATATATTCTTTTAATACTGCATCTAACATTTAATTCGAGTTGCATTATTGCATGTCTGTATGCACATCATCCCTCCGCTGTGAGATTTTCCACTCGGAGCCCTACCAATGTCCATACTCCGTTGTTTGGATTTCCCCCGCTCGGAGGCCTAACTCTGATGTAGGGATTTTTCCCGCTCAGAGTCCCAAGGTCACGGCTCCGCTGATGGGATTTCCCCCACACGGAAGCGATTGTGAACCTGACTTCGTTGCTAGATTTCTCCCACTAAGAGGCCCAACTCTGCAGCTGGGATCCCCCCTCCCGGAGAATAAAATTTACATGTACCGCTCATGGGATTACCCCCATTAGGGAACACCACAAACCTACCAAACCATCCACATGATAAGTCAAATATCCCGGAGATAAGAACAAGCACTCCAAGGAGACATGGTCAATTTCAAATAACACAAATGGTAAAATAAACCATGTAAGATTTACGCAATTATTTTCATTCCAAATACAAATATTTATACCAAATCTTTTCATTTCAATTACATTGCTTTAAATTTACTTGATTACGTCTAATATGAGTAATACAAGATTATATCACATTACATTTTTGAAAATAAATACAGATGATTACCTTCCATTCAACCCTACTAAAACAGGTCTCCGATACTGAAGCAAACAGAGATCGGCCTATCAGAGAACACTTCACAGAGGCATAACTTTATTGTTCAAATCACCACCCAAAGGTCCCGGAGGAAGCTCCGAGAAATTCTTACAAAAAAAAAATAAGAGACCTTTTGGATGAAGAACCTTCTCATCTCCACGCGGAACACGCCTCTTAAGAAGTCAGATGAACTCCGACAAGACATACAAGCAGATAAAGGTATCACACCACCGACTATTTATTCTGAGGAAGATGTCAGAGCTCCAGAAGGAGTGCTTCATCGGCGACATCCCAAGGGATACCCACATACTCCCCTCTTATTGCTCGCCACAAGGAGAGAGAGTCTCCAAGCGTGAAGCAGCAGCCCCTCGACCAGAGTGAAGATTGTGATGCATGAAAGACGACGATCAAATCGGATCCACCTCCGTGACTGTTCGAAACAAACGCCACTCCTTTCTCATACGACTACCAAGAAAGAAGAATACCAAGCCCAGATGAGAGCTGGATTGATCCGATCAGAGATCAAACGAACAAATCAGGTCAAATTGGAAGCCCAATCCATCCTTCCTGGTAGCAGAGCCTTGTCGCGAAAACTGATGTTTTGCGATAAGCTTATCACGAAGACTGATATTTTGCACCTACTAGACTCCCAGGCAGCAAGAGCCCGACATCCTGTCATCTCTATCCTCTCCCTCTTTCCTCCACCGAACAAAGAACATGGCAACCCACCAGAGCAAAGGGCTTGGAAGCAAGGATTTTTTTAGAGAAGATAAGCAATTCCAAGCCTACGGCTCTACCCTATTTAAAGATGAAGTCGAACGTCTCCAATTCAAATCTCCAATCTCCAAAAAAGCCGATCCACATCCCGAGATCCTCGTTCAACCAAATCTGCAGGATATTGACTGCCTCTGCCACACGATCTCAATTATTATGATGTCAGGATTCGAAAAGACGCCAATCAAAGATTTCATGCCAATCTAATCAATAGACACGTCACTTGTCATCCAGTCATGCAAAAATCTCCAGGCGAAATCCCAAAAATTCGCATTAATAGTCCAAATCCTACCCTTCTCCAACATCTAGAAGAATCCAAGGCATTCAAAGATCTCAATCAACTCTGCTCTTCTGACTTCCCTCCGATAGACTTCGACAAGCGAAAGAGTGGGGGCATCTGTAGTGGTCAAAAATTGACCCTCAGCAAGATGTTAACACGTGTTCAAGCAAACAAGTCCCCTTTTTGAAGTTTTCACATCAATCAACTGCCTCCGTCACATTGGACCCTCCCGAGAGCATCCACAGTTCTCAAAATCACTCCAGCTCGAACTCAGGTCAATCTCCAAGGCTCTGCCATCTAGAGCTGTCCCGGAGCGAACCCTCATTCCGGAGGCATCACACTTCAGAGTCACCAGCAATCCAACATCCCCGACTTCACTCGGAGGCCCTCAGTAACAACCACCGAGAACTACTCCAGCAATCACGCCACCTCCTCTCCCACGTTGAAGACGTGTAACCCCATGCACTCAAAGTAGACAGTTACGAAATTCCCTGCATGCAATCTCAACCATCACGCAAGCAATCACGACAATTGCAACAAATTCGCAGAAAAAACATGCAGCTACGCAAATCTCGCGAACGCCCCATCCACCTCAGGGCCTACAGTTCAGTACAAATAGACCTTCTCCAGGAGAAAGGGGGACCCCCCGACCTTGCACTAGGACCTTAGACTTTCTATCAGATCCCAACTCAAAGAAACACCAATACATACCTGTAATTCCTGTAAACCGGCGAATCATAGTGAATTTTTCTCCTCGCCATGATTTTTCCAAATATAAGTTTTCACGTAAAAATATTGTCTCCATCTGCTTTCTGTGTTGTGTTTATTATTTGCACTTAGACTTTAAAAACACACTCGTTTGTGAAGTAGATCGATCGTTTGATCATTCGCAACGGAAATCACCACCAGAAGTTTGTTTTGAAGTTCAATTGCTCATGCATCAAGTGGGTGCAAAATAAACAATTTTCAATTGTCTGAAATCCGTTTATTTTGCCACCACTTGAGCATGGTAAATGATCTTCACAATTCATGATTTTTTATGTGTAATGTTTTTATGTAAATCAAGATAAACGGAATGGATCGTTTAATTTCATTACAGAACATGTATTTTGTAGGTGAGCATTACTTAGTTATGCCCTAAGAATATTAAAGCCTTACCTATATATAAAGAGAGATAGACTTGGCTACTTTCGAAAAGACTTGCGCATGAATCTTTCCCACTCAAATTCAATGTAACGACATTTAAATACAAGATCCACTCCGTTGAAGTTGATCTACAATATTAAGAGTGCTTAAAAACAAAAATTCAAGTGTTTTGAATGTTTTTTGCTTATTCATCAAGTAGGCACAAAATGAACGGCCAAAATAGTGAGTAGGTTAGTTTAACGGTGTAGAATATTTGAAACCTAACAAAAGTTGGTATGTGAGTGTTCTATTTTTAAATGTTTAGATCATGATCAAATGGTCGGATCGAGAATTTATGTCTAAAGTCATAAATCTAAGTAATATGCTATTTTCGACCGTCCATTTTGTGAATGCATGGACAAGATAACTACAAAACACTTGATTTTTGATTTTTTAATGACTATAAATAATGTAGATCAACTTCAAAGGAGTGGATCTTGTATTTAAATGTTATAGCATTGAATTTGAGTGAAAAAGATTTATACTCAAATCCTTCCAAAAACAGTCAAGTCTATACACACATAAAGAGATAGAGATACTTGGTTACTTCCAAAACGATTAAATCTTTCCCAGTTGAATTAAATGATAGGTAATAAAAATGAAAAATTCACTCATTTAAAGTTCATATAAATCATTTGAAATATCTAAAAATTAGAAAAACAAGTGCATTTGAGATCACTTACTCATGCATCAGATAGTAGAGTGAAGGTTGAAAGTTTAAGAGGAGAAGAGAGAAGAAAAGGAAAAGAGGGAGAAAGAGAATTGAGAAAATAGAGTGCAAGGGGATAAAACCCTAAGTTGCACCTCATGTTTATTTATATTAGCTTATAATGATAAGTACACTCGCAATTACTTGATTGTACCTACATCAAAACTAATAACTCTAGAATCCCCCTCAAGCTGGAACATAAAGATTAAACATGCCCAACTTGCTACATAAAATAGAAAATAGATTACAAGCAAGTGGTTTGCTGAGAATATCACCTAACTGATCCTCAGACCAAACATAAGGAGTGACAATATGCTTTTTTATCACCAAATCACGAATAAGATGGCAATCCACCTCGATATGCTTTTGCGCTCATGAAACACCAGGTTACTAACGATAAAAATGATTGATTATCATAATACATCTTCATAGGAAAAGGAACCATAAGTTGCATTTCATGACGAAGAGACCTCACCCACATCATCTCAGAAGCTGTGTGAGCCATAGCACGATACTCGGCCTCTGCACTAGAACGAGCCACAACGATCTGCTTCTTACTGCGTTACGTCACAAGATTACTAAAAAAAAATACAATAGCCAAAAGTAGATCTCCGATCACTACAATCTACCTGCCTAATCAGCATCACAGAAGCCCTCCACTGTGAGCTTATGTGAGGGTTTGTACAACAAACCCTTTTCAGGTGCACCTTCTAAATACCACAAAATATGAGAGAGAACCTCCCAATGTGGCGCCTAGATGCCTGCATAAACTGACTGACTACTCCAACCGCATAAGTGATGTCTGATCGTGTAAACAATAAGGTAAATAAGCTTCCCAACCAGCCGTCTATAGTGTCCAACATCCGCAAATAACTCCCCCATGTTGGCATCAAGCTTGACATGATAATTCATAAGAGTATCAATCGGTCGAGAATTCAACATCCCTGTCTCTGAAAGCAGGTCTAAAACATACTTGCGCTGCGACAAATACATACCCATCTTAAATCGAGCAACCACAATTCCAAGAAAATATCGAAGCGTACCTAAATTCATAGTATAAAATTGACGACTAAGGTAGGCTTTCAAATCTGTAATACTAATAGAGTCACTCCCCGATATAATGATATCAACATAGACGATCAACACAATAACACTTCCAGTAGATGACTGGTTAAAACACTGAACGATCTGACATGGTGCGTCGAAAGACATAATAATAACTGAACTGAACTTATCAAACCAAGCTTAAGGTGATTGTTTCAGCCCATATAATGCCTTCTTCAACCGACACACCAGATTCTCACTCCCTGATACAACATATCCCAGTGGCTGATCCATATAAACATCCTCCTACAAGTCACCATGCTAAAAAGGCATTCTTGATGTCCAGCTCATGCATAGGACATTGGCGATTAACTGCACAGAGATAAGAATGCGAACATAATTCAGCTGAGTCACATGAGTAAACCATAAAATCCACACTATATGTTTGGGTATACCCTTTTACCACTAAACGTGCTTTGCGACACTCAATTGAACCATCTGGGTGATATTTAACAGTGTACACCCACTTACAACCCACTGTAATGGGAAGCAAGGTAAGCTCTCAAGTCTGATTTTGATGTAAAGCAGACATCTCATCAATTGCACTTTTTCAACCAGAGACATAACTTGCTTATAAGTGTTAGGAATAGAAATGGAAGACAATGAGACAGCAAAGACATGTAAAGCAGAAACACGATGTAACGAAGCATAGTTTGAAATGGAATATTTAGTAGTACATAAACAACTACCTTTCCTGAGAGCAATAAAGAGATCATCTGAAACTATGGTGTTGGGAGCCGAAGCCTCAGGCACGAAAAATGATGTGTTGGGCGGTTGAATCACGTAATGTCTATCTTGGATCTCTGATAAACCTGTAAAGGAGTAGAGACAGAACTAGATTCAAAAATGACCGAAAGTGGTATGAAAGATATCAAATCTGGTGTGAACGAATGATGATGATTTCATGAAGGAAGAATAGAGTGGACTCAAAGAATGTAACATCTGCACTGACATAATACTTTCGCGACTGAGGATTATAACGATAGCCTTTTTAAGTTCGAGGATAATCAAGAGATACACACTTAAGAGATAGAGGAGCCAACTTGTCTGGATTAAGTTCCAGGTTGTGAACAAAGCACTGCACCCAAACACACGAGGTAAAGAAAAAGGAGAGAGACATGGATGCAACATGGAGAAAGAGACTTGGTTATTCAACACATATGATGGCATGTGATTAATCAAATAACATGCAGTAAGAATGGCATCTGCGCAATACTGTTTAGGGACATGCATATTGAACATGAGAGTTCGAGCCATATCTAAAGGATGACAGTGTTTGCGTTCAGTGACACCATTTTGCTGAGAAGTGTGGACACAACTGGTTTGATAAATGATGCCATGACCAGTACAAAAAGAAGCCACAGATGATTGAGTATACTCCAAAGCATTATCAGAACATAAAATGTTAATGTGTTTATCAAACTGAAAATAGATTTCATTATAAAAAGTGGATAACACATGTGAGAACTCATGTCGTTCTTTCATTAAATATAACCAAGTCATTCTAGAACAATCAACGAAGATAACTAAATGTTGAAATCCTTTCACACTTTAGACTCTAGACGGCCATCATGAAGAAGTTCAAATAACTACAACCGACGACTCTCAACATGACGAGGAAAAGAATTATGGTGATGATCACCCAACTGACAAGCTTCACATTCTAAACAGAAACATGACACAAACTAGGACAACGTGACACAACTTATCCAAAGACGGATGACCCAAACGCTGATGCCACTGCAACATAGAAGTAGAAACTGAAGTGAAAGCCTTTTCAAGTATATTCAAGTAGTACAACCCATCTTTTTCATGCCCCGAACCAATCACCTTCTTCATTCTAAGATCCTTAAAAACACAAGATTAGGAGAAAATGTTACGAAATATTAAAGTGATTTGGTTAATTGGCTCACAGATAATAAATTGAAAGGAAAATTAGGCACATATAATTGTTGCCACTTTAAAAAGACAAATTCCTAGATAGCATTTTCAACCAGTCCAAACAATGTCTAAACTTGTCGACATTTACAAAAGACAAGTCGTGGACAAGCTGACGACCAGGTTCTGCCCCTCCTCAAGGGACAAAGCAATGACTGGAACCTTACTCATCCAATGAAGCAGACAGTAGGCCAAATATTGCCTTTGAAGAGGCTTAAGCATGGCCTATGAGCCTAAATCAGTTCAACACTTAGCCTCGCACGAACCCATGGGGATAGCTTTGCTTGAAGCTTTACAGCCTTGTTAAAGGGCTCAAATATTAGCTTCGCCTGAAGCTAATTCCAGCTTCGCCTGAAGCTTTCTTATAAGCTTCACATGAAGCTTTTCAAGACATGTTTCAAAGTCTCGGTCTCGGCCGTTGACTCGGCCGACACCGAGACGGATCAGTCTTGGCGGCTCGGATTGGACTCGGACGATACACGCAAAACGCTACATAGAAAGCTAAAAACATTATGAAAAAATCATGACAAATCGTAAAAAATATAGACATCAAAATTCATGTATCACATATTCAAAAAATATCACCTAGCACACAAAATATAAAGTGAAAGCATAAATACAAGCATCGTCGGTAAAAACATATCAAAATCATGCATAATATAGTAAATTGCACAAAATAATTCATAAGTACCTGCTAATATAGTCATTTCCATATTTAATTGCGAGGAGGCATAAAATCATCATTATCATCATCCCCGCGATAAGTATACAAACCAGGTATATAGTTTCCATAAGGACAATAATAATTACACTTCAATAAAATTAGTGATACTATCATGGACTTGTTTCCCACAATAATTACACTTCACAAGTTTTCTACTTCCACCAACAGGGTTACCATGTTCCGATCCAATATCGCGTTGCTTTGGAGCCATACTGAAATTTAAAAAATTATCTGTTAAATTAAATTAAAACTAAAATTAAATAAATTAAAATTAAACTAAATTAAATTAAACCAAACTAATTTATACTAGATTAAACTAAATTAAATTAATTACCTAACTTCAATAAAATTATAAAATTACCTAACTTAATTAAAATTACAAAATTATATTAAATTAAATTATCCTAAATTAAGTTAAATTAATCGAAACTAATTTAAATTAAATTAAACTAAAATAGAGAGAGACTGAGGGGGAGAGAGGAACAGAGGGGGGAGAGAGACAGAGAGAAGGACTGAGAAGGGAGGGAGAGAGGGACAGAAGGGGAGGGATGAAGAGAGAGGAACTGAGAAGGGAGAGAGAGGAACAGAGGGGGGAGAGACGAAGAGAGAGGGACTGAGAACGAAGGGAGAGAGAGGAACAGAGGGGGGAGAGAGACAGAGAGAGAGAGGAATAGAGAGGGAGAGAGACAGAGGGAGAGGGAGACATAGAGGGAGAGAGATCGACAGAGAGAGGGAGAGGGAGGACAAAGAGATTGAGGGAGAGGGACAGAGGGAGAGACACAGACGAAGAGGGAGAGAGATCGACGGGGGGAGAGAGGGGGACAAAGGGAGAGACGCAGAGGGGGAGAGAGAAGGAGAAGGAGAGAGATCGACAGAGAGGGGGAGCAAGATCGACAGAGAGACTGAGGGAGAGAGAGGGACAGAGGGAGAAACACAGAAGGAGAGAGAGAGACGCTGAGGGAGAGAGATCGACAGAGAGAGGGAGTACCTGGAAGGCGGAGTGAGGGCGACGACGGAGCGAGGGCGACGAGATGGAGTTCGATCTGGATTTGAAGAGGTAATTTTGTTTTTTCGCCTTTCTTTGTTTTATACGCGGTTCGATCACGGGGCACATGGGTGATCGGAGTCGAACCCGACAAACCCAATCCGGGTTCGACTCGATCACCCTGTCGACACGGGCATCCGAGTTGGCTCGAACCAGGCCGAGTCGGATACAGCTTTTGAAGCTAATTTCAGTTTCATCTAAAGCTTTCTTGATAGCTTCGCATGAAGCTCCTTATAGCTCCACAGAGAGCTAACTTGCAGCTTCGCCTGAAGCTTTCTTATAAGCTTCACATGAAGCTCTTTATAACTCCACAGAGAGCTAACTTGCAACTTCACTTGAAGCTAATTTCAGCTTCACCTGAAGCTTTCTTGATAGCTTCGCATGAAGCTCTTCTTAACTCCACAGAGAGCTAATTCCAGCTTCGCCAGAAGCTTTCTTGATAGCTTCGCATGAAGCTCTTCATAGCTCCACAGAGAGCTAACTTGCAGCTTCACCTGAAGCTAATTCTAGCCTCGCCTGAAGCTTTGTAATAGCTTTGCTTGAAGCTTTATGCACCCCCTGCTGAAGGGTTTGCCAGGTCAACATTTGATCAAGTTATTAGCAAGGTTTGCCAGGTCAACATTTGATCAAGTTATTAGTGGGATAACCCTACTACTTTAGTGGGTTAATGCCACTTTAAGTGGGCGGTTACACCCGCCCACTTTGTCCCACATTAAGTGGAGAGCCAGGTCAAACGATAGTTAAATAGGCTTGCTCGAGCCTGTCCAGCTTCGCGCGAGGCCTATATTTAGCTTCGCATGAAGCTTTAAAGCCTCGCTCGAGCTCAAAATAGCCTCTGGTAACAGTCTTGCTGGATTCTAGAGGCAGTTACGCCCCTGAGAGCCTATAAATAGCTCACTTTTGGATGAGCTAAGAGAGGCACCAGGGCTAAAAAAAAGACACGCACAAGGATCAAGAGACAAAGGCCAAGGCATCGCCAGAGCCAACTCTCTCGCTTTCAGAAATTCAGAGAATCACTTCTCTAATCCTACAAAGATAAATTCAGGGTGCTAATACCCTAAGATTTTCCTCTCTCAAGAAATCTCTGGAACCAGGCGAGAAAGAATTCCTTAAGACTCAATCGATCGCATCGTCAACGGAACAAAATGGTCACGCGCTGACCAGACTTCTACCGGCACATTTCCCCAGAACTCTCAGTAGAGAATACTCGTAATTTTTCTTTTACTTGTAATTTTCTATACACTTTTGTAAGTTTTCCCCTTCGATTTTCAATGGAAAACAAAATGGAGACTCTGCTGGGGAATTGTTTCTCCACTGCTGAGAATCAAGTGCCGCAATGCGATGTTGGGTCTACTGCAGAGACTCTGGTCATTCACTTTGACCAAGAGAGGTTTGAACAACTTCTCTCTGGGGACAGCACAAGTCCCCTACATGTGCGCAGCGTAGCCAGAGCCCTTTGGCTACCTTTTGAAAGCAAGTCTTTGTTGAAATAAGGTTCTCTGTAAACAGCCTCACGCGAAGCTAAACAGACTCCGTTTGAGTCTAACACAGTCTTAACAAAGACTAACCTAACCTCGCGCCAACGTGTTAACGTTGCGCACGAGGCTACAAAGGTTCCATGTGAGCCTAAAACAGCCTCTGCTAAGGCAATGTGGACTGCAAAATCCGTAGTCTCATGCGAGGCTAGAGATAGATCTCTTGATTCAGCTCCCTGCGAAGCTAAAATAGTCTCTAACAGTTAGACTATTCCAGCTCTCCACAGAGCTAAGTCTCGCCTGTCCCGCGAGGCTAAGGCTAAAGCACTTTGTGCTAAGAGCGAGACTACTGCAGTCCCGCTTACATCATCAGCACCATTGAGCAGTACTAAAGCAGCTCTTAGCCGGAAGGCTAAAGCTAAAGCACCACTTGGTGCTCGAAGCGAAGCTACTACAACTTCGCTCAAGTTAAGAACACTGTTGGGTAGTGCTAGGCTCGCCGCTAGCAGCAAAACCAAAGCACTAAGTGCTCAAATAGCTTCACCATGCAAAGCTAAAACTCTTCGCAGAGTTCAGCCTGACCTATCACGCGATGCTAAAGCCAAAGCACCTCTGTGTGCTAATAGCGTTGTTGCTTCAGCGTCGCTCCCACTGCCAACACCAAGTGCTAATGATCTTAGCCGTGAGGCTAGAACTAAGGCACTAAGTGCTAAGGATCTTAGCCGCGAGGTTAAAGATAAAGAAAAATTACCTCACTTGTCAAAAGGCTTTTGAAGATATCAAAAAATACCTCACTAAGCCTCCAGTCCTGGTATCTCTTGTTTCAGGAAAACCATTCTTACTTTATGTAAGAGTTATGGACCATTCTTTAGGTGCTCTGCTCGCACAGAAGAATGATGAAGGTGCTGAGCAAGCCATTTATTATCTCAGTAGAACTTTAATTGGGGTAGAAAGTCACACAACCCAGCCGAAAAGGAGTGTCTTGCTTTTGTCTTCGCCATCCAGAAGACACGACACTACTTGGTCGAGCAGGCCATTCATATCATTTCAAAAGTCAATCCTCTACAGATTCTTATGACAAAGCCAAGTTCTCTCAACTCCAGATTGGCTAATTGGGCTATACTGTTATCCCAATATGACATGACTTTCGTACCCCAGAAGGCCATCAAGGGCCAAGCCCTCGTAGACTTCTTAGCAGCTCATCCAATTTCGAAGATTGCAAAGCTAAATGAAAATATCCCGGATGAAGTTATCGAAGACAACATGACTTCAAGCGATGATGTATGGCAAATGTTCTTTGATGGTGTATCAAGAACCAGCTCAAAAGGCAAGATTGTCGCCAGAGTGGGGGTGATATTTGTCTCACCTGAGAATCACGTCCTTCCTCGTGCATTCTCACTTACAGAACCTTACTCCAACAATGTAGTTGAGTACAATGTCTTGCTCATTGGCCTCCAGCTCGCTCAACAAATGGGGTACGATACCTTGAAGTTTATGGTGACTCTAAATTAATCATCAACCAAGTCAAGGGTGATATGAGGTCCGTCATGAAGACCTTATACCTTATCACCATGCAGTCATTCCATTGGCTAATACGTTTGATGGCTTCTACATTAGTCATGTATCTCGCCTTCAAAATACAAAGGCAGATGCTTTAGCTGCGCTAGCAGCTACATTGGCTTTACCCGCTGTACCACTTACCGTCTTACCGTGGCCACCCGTCATCTCTTTTGTCCGAAGTACAGTTTAGAGGTTAGTAAAGTTCATACAACCTCGACAAACTTCGAACCAAGAGACTGGCGATTCCCGATCATCAACTATGTTTTGCATAGCATATTACTCGACCCCAAGGAAGCGGTGTCTGTTCAATGAAGATCTACTCGGTTCTACTATGATGCAGTGAAAAAGACGTTATACCGCCGTTCATACGACGGTATACTTCTTCGTTGTCTATCCAATTCGGAAGCACAAGAAGTAATTAAAGAGGCTCACGATGGCATATGTGGAGCTCATCAACCAGATCCGAAGCTCAAAGACCGATTGCACCGACTCGGCTATATTGGCCGACTATAATCGCTAACGCGATCAAATACGCAAAAAGGTGTAAGGCCTATTAAATCCATACAAATTTTATACACCAACCTCCAGAGCTTCTCCATCCCACAGTCACAGCATGGCCATTCGAAGCTTAGGAAATTGATGTAATAGGACCAATCAGTCCTCCATCGGTCAGAGGTCATCGGTTCATCCTTATGATAACTGACTACTTTTCAAAGTGGGCATAAGCTGTACCGCTTGCTGAAGTTAAAACGACTAACATTATTAACTTCATCAAACACAATGTCATCTACCGAATTGGTATCCCCCGAAGGATCATCCATGACAACGATCCTCAATTTGCGAGCCAATCATTCTATCGATTTTGTGATAAATATCAAATTCTGAATGTCGCCTTGACTGCATATAACCCCGCCGCCAATGGTTTAGCAGAAGCATTCAACAAGATCTTCAAGCTCCTCAAAAAGTTTGATTTTGCAAGCAAACGAGATTATAACGAGAAGCTCAGCGAATGTCTCTGGGTCTATCGAATGACGGTCCGAACCCCAACAGGCAATACGTCTTTTTCTTTGGTGTATGAGTGTGAAGCAGTCATACCCTTGGAGATCCAAATACCATCACTTCGTGTTGCTCTGACAACCAAGATGACCGACGAAGACAACCATCGATTACGTCTCCAAGAACTCAAAATACTAGAAGAGAAGCGGTTACAGGCTCAACAACGTATTGAGCTTTATCAGGCTCGAATCTCAAAGGCTTTTAACAAAAAGGTAAAAGAGAGAATTTTTCAGAAGAGAGATTCGGTCTTAGCTGTCAGACGACCTATGGTCATGACACATAAGTCCAAAGGCAAATTCCGACCCAAATGGGAAGGACCATTTATAGTAGAGATAGTCTACTCAAATGGAGCATACCGCCTATGGTTCACAGTCGCGGTCTCGCCCGCTGATTCGGCGGGCACTGAGACGGATCGATCTCGGCGACTCGGATCGGTCTCGGGCGATATGCGCAAAACGCTACATGGAAAGCTCAAAATTTTTTGAAAAAATCACTACAAATCTTAAAAAAATGTAAACATCCACATTCATGTATCACATGTCCAAAACATATCACCTAGCACACTAAACATAAAGCGAAAGCATAAATACACGTGTCGTCGGTAAAAGCATATCAAAATACATGCACAATATAGTAAATTGCACAAACTACATTCATAAATACATGCTAATGTAGTTATTTCCACATTGAATTGCGATGAAGTACAAAATCATTATCATAATCATCTCTGCGGTAAGTAGATAAATCGATACTAGTGCTCATATATCTCTCAAGTTGTGGTCTGCAGTCATGGACATACGTCACACCATAATGTTAACCTGATGTCAAACTCAACATTTGCATATGACCTTCAAGACTATAAGTTCCTCCATCAGCACTATTGTTGCCCTCATTATTGTCATCATCACCACCATCGTCATCATCGCCATCATTGTCATCATTATCATCACCATTTTCACCATCATCACTACTAGAACTGGATAAAATCCTCACATTTTTACCACCCACATCATCATCTGCTTCTCTTATACCTCGAAAGGGGGAGAAGGGGAGAGATCGGAAACAAGGAAAGAGATGGAGGGGGAGGAAAAAGACAGAGAGAGACGGGAGATGGAAAGGGAGAGAAAGAGAGCGGATGAGAGGGGGGAGAGAAACAGAGGGAGGGGGAGGGGGAGGAAAAGAGACAGAGAAAGACGGGAGATGGAGAGGGGGGGGGTGAGGGAGAGAGCGGGTGAGAGAGGGAGGGGAAAGAAAGAGAGAGAGAGAGGGAGGAACATCACCTGGGGCTGGGGAGGAGCGGCCGACGGCGATCGGGCGGCGGCAGAGTCCAGATTTGAGCGACGACGATCAGGCAGCGACGATCTCCAGATCTGAGCGAGAGAGAGGTAAGTTTCTTTTTTTTCTTTTCCTTTTTTCTTTATACCCGTTCGTCACGGGTGAATATACGTTTCGAGCCGACTCGGCCGAGAATCGGAGTCGACTCGGTCGACTCGGCTGAGTCACGACCGATTCGGCCATGAATCAACCGAGTCCACTCCGATTCTCGGCCGAGTCGGTCTCCTCTGAGTTGAGTCGACCGATTCGTGACTCGGACTCGTCTCGGAGCGGGCCGAGACGGATACGACTCGGCCGAGTCTTTGAACCATGATACCGCCTGTCAAATCCGAACGGTGACACGCTTATGATGCCAATCAATGGCAAATTCTTGAAGAAATATTAAACATGAACAAGTTAACATTACACTTCTGATCATTAAGTGTCCCCTCGAAGTCAAGCTAATTGAACTTCAGGAGACAATGTTGCACGGTGTCAACACAGAAGACACCAGAAAAGATTCCATGAGGAACGTTAGTTTCTAATTGACATCCCTACGAAATTACATAAAGTAACAGAATGAATTCTCGATCCTACACCTCTAACGACCAAGGATAGGCGAAAAATTGACTTTTAAGCCCAACGAAAAGTCCTCGACAACTCATCATGCTGAGGGGAATATCATGGCTAGCCCAACTCAAACAGTAGTTGGTAAAAGCATACCAAACCCGTTGATAGCTGAGGATTTGCTAAAAATCCTAAGGGACCTGATCCCGTCTTTTCCACCAAAGTCCTCTACTAATTCCCGCCCATTAAATGGTAGGATCACAAAAAGTTGTATTCATTTCCTCAATGAGATGAATCGCAGATCAGAACTATCATGCTTAAAGCTCACGTCTTTGACAGTAAACCTTTTGAGAATCCCTAGCGGATCTTGCTAATATCCCTAGCAGATCAAACTCTTGTCATAGAATAGCAGGTCCACTCAAATTGCTGTTGTGTTCAAATACCCCTAACAGTAAATGAATCCTTGCCAAGTTAACACCACACCTCTAACAAGTTACTTTTACAAATCCCCAAGCGGATAAGTTGTCACAATCACTTCAAACAAAATCTCCTTTAATTCGCCAGCAAGAATTTGGTTGTTACGTTAATGATTACCTCTGACAACTTTTTAGGGAACAGTCATCTCCCTATCGAATCCCCATTGTAACGCCCCGATCCGGCGGGTACGGAGACGTTACTGCGACGTATATACGCAGGTCAGAAATACCCTCACGTATATACGCTAAGCATCAGTACAGGCAAGAATCAGAGTACGGAAGCAAGTGGTGCATTATACATTCCAACACATGAGTACAATTACAAAGTTATCACCAGAGGTGACAAATATTATAAGAATATTACATCACTGATATGCGCAATTGCCAGAATATAAGTAGATGTACAAGTATGAACAGTACAAAGACAGGCTCAGAGTCATAACAGGAAAACTCTAGAGCCGAACAAGGGGGCCTGGAAGGATGGGACTCTGGACGGTCTGCTGGAGATCCACGCTACCGCTGCGCCACTCTGATCAGCAACTGGGAGAATCCACACGCTCCAAGCTCCAAGACCTGGACATGAGGATCCAGAGGAGTCAGAACTCCCCGGCGAGTGGTGATGCGAAAGCCAGGTGGCGAGCATAGATAAGCACACGTGAACCGATGAAGCTGAATCATAAACATGAAAACCGTGCTGTAGGCACAAGCATGCAAGAGCAAGTAGATATACAACAATTGATGTGAAGCAGGGAACATGTATGATATAAGATGATAAGAGCAGGTGACAGGTGGGATAGAATACAAGTAGAAGGCATGATATGAACAGGTATAGTATAATAATCATAAAACCGAAAATCCGAAGTAAAAACCTGATGAAAGCAATTGTAACGAGGCAAGTGGTATAACCAAGTTGTAGAGCAACATAACAAGTTATTATCTTGGCATATTATTATTATTACTCGTCCGACCCATATATCTAGGTATGTGTCCTGGTGTACAACTCAACACACATACATCCATATATAAGTAAGTCGAGGTTGTTATTGGAAGCTGATGAAGAACTGATAGCTCATACTTATAGTAGTTCCCGTCCGCCCGGGACACAGCCATTGGGGGCCTTAAATCCCCCTAACACGCATCTTCTGGGGGCCTGAAATCCCCCTAACACGAATCGTCAGTTTTGTATTCCATTACTATAAGCAAGGCATCATACCGGCATCCATCACTTCCTCCCATTCCCCATGCAAGTTATCCTCTTTATGACTTATTAACATAATTATCGGATTACGGGAATGAGTAGGATCATAACTGGTCATAACAGGAGTACATAACAAGCATAACAGGAGTTCATAGTAAGAGATCAAGTACTACATTCCCGCATTATGATAATCATGGGTAGAGAGTTAATCATAACAGGTATAAGGTCTCAACATGCCAATGACAAGTGATCAGGCAGGTGACAGGTAGCAAGTCATGTCATAACAAGGAACAAGTGATAAGAGATAACATAACAAAAGCAGGTGTCCAGTAATAGCATGGTAAATGATAACACATCAGGTGTCATGTGATACATAATGTAAATACAAGTCGATCCGATAAAAGGGGAAAAACGAATGGAGGCCCTAAGTCTTCAAAAAATATAGTGAAATTCCCGATCATCGGAATCTAGAAAATCAACGCGCCAACGCGTTAAAGAGAGAGTGATAGAGAGAGGAGAAAATCAAGAGAGAGAAAGAGAATGAGAGAGAGGAGAGAGAAGAGAGAACTAGAGAGAGAAGTTCATGGAGAGAGAGTGTGTGTGTGTACAAGGGGGACGCGGTTTGAGAGTGAGACGCGGGGGTCGCAGACGCAGGAATCACAGACGCGGGAATAGCAGACGCAGGAATCGCAGACGCGGGAATCAGCTCCGCGTTGCGTTGATACAAGAACGCGAAGGTCGCGTTATACTATGTCAAGAACGCGAAGATCGCGTTAAGGAATTGCTTGGACGCGGGGGTGAGATCCGCGTCAATAATTTAACAGAGAGAAAGAGAGAGATAAGGAGATGAGAAAATGAGAGACACATGGATGGGGGGAGAGAGGGACGCAAGTTTTGGAAGGAAAACTAGAGAAAACAAGGAAAAGGAAAAGGAAAGGAAATGAAAAAGAAAGGAAAGAAAGAAGGAAATTAAAGAAAGAAGGAAAGGAAAGAAGAGAAGGGAAGGGGGTGGTCGCCGGTCATGGCCGGTGGTCGCCGGCGGCGGCCAGAGATGGCCGGAGACAGCCGGAATCCGGTAGCTCAAGCCCAAGCCCAAGCATTCATGGGGGTGCAAGTCTAGCTCATTTGGTGAAAATGGAGTTTTGTGAAAGGGATTTCGGAGAGCGAAGCAATAGCTCGTCGGAAAGAGCACGACGAGGAGAGGAAGATGACATGGTCGTTGGTGGCCAAGGTGGAGTATCTAGTGGTGGAGATGGTGGAGAAGGTGGTGGTGGATATGGGTTATTTGGTGGAAAAGAAGAGGAAGAAGATGGTGATGAAGATGGTATTGTGGTTGTTGTTGTTGTTGGAATGGAGGAGTAGATGGAGGAGAAAGAGGTGGTGGAGTTGGTGGTGAAAATGGAGGTGGAGAAGTGGAGCATGGCCGGCAATGGGAAGGGCAAGGAGCCATGGTGGGCTGCTGTTGGCTTGCTGGAAACGAAAGAAAGGAAGAAGAAAGAAAAGAAAAGTTAATGAAAGAGAGAGAAAGAAAGAAATGTGAAAGAGAGAGAAGAATGTAAAGAGGGGGGTGTATATATAATGGGGAAATATTATAATAATGTAGCCAATCCCATCATATAAAGTGAAACTTGCGTTTCAACCAAAGGAAATGGGCTGTGTCCCCATCCAACAAAGACTCGCGTCTGGCAATTGCCCAGACGCGAGGATGAAAACTCGCGTTTAGGAAAAACGCGAACACTGCGTTTAACAGAAGGACAACAGTGAGATTTGACTTGATTAGCAGTGCATTAAATGCAGTAAGGAGAGGATCTCTGCATTAAAAGCTGAATCCGAGTTTGGTAGAACTCGCATCTAGCGAGGAGAGAGAGAAAAATGGAAAAAAGAGAAAAGTGGAATATCTGGATAAAATTCCGGTATCTGGGAAAACACCGAAAACTCCGAAAAAGTCCAAAAATGAAGTAGCTTGGAAAGCTTTCCAAAAATTCTCAAAAATAATAAATATTAATTAAAGATTTTTGGTGAAATCGGTTTTCAGAAATTCAATCTCATTTTCAAAGTAAAAATCCTAAAGTCAACCGTCCACATCGGTCTACACCGGGTTGGCCGGATTTTGATAAATTCTGAAAAATCTCAGAAAAAGTATTTAGATAGAAAATAAGATTTTAAGAAGTTATGGGAAAGCTGTTTCTTGAAATTCAACTCCGTTTGTAAATTAAAAATCCGAGAATCGGTCAGCGGCACTGGTCGACACCGGTTTTGAAGATTTTCAACTTAATTCAGGAAAATTCCAGAAAATCATAGAAAATCTAAAATATTGGAAAACGATGTTAAAACTGAAATCGGTCAAATCGGAATAGCGAAAAGACCAAATCGAGTAAAACACTAGGATCGGGTTCCCGGTTCAGACTAGGGCTGACCCCGAGTTCACGAATCCGAATCCATGACAAAACGATCATATAGATAATTCATAATACAAAACAAATACAGGAAGTAAATTGAAAAATACGATCGAACTCTGAATACGCAACTAAGTACGTATTCTGGGAGCGGGGTGTTACACCCATAGAGTTTTTTATGTCACATTCATGATTACCTCTGACATCTTAGAGAACGTGAAACTCTCCATAATCTCTTATGGGATTCATTTTCTAACTCCCCAGCGAGTTTCTAATAAATTCCCTCGGAGTTTATTACTACCATTTTCAGTCCCCAGTGGACTTTTCGGTTGCCACGTTAACATTATACCTCTGACAATTTCTTCCAAATAATTCTCCAAGTAAACGCTAATTTTCCCACAGAATTTATAATCAAATCACATTCCCTAGTGGAATAACTTTTTTGCCGTTACGTCCAGTTTATCACCTCTGAACGACAGAATTTTGAGCATGGTGGCTTCTCAATCAGTTATATCCATATTACCTCTGAACTGACAGATAATCAAGTCTCATCTTTCAGTCTGGTAGGGAATACTCTTTCTTGCTGTCATGTCTAGTTTGTCACCTCTGAACGGCAGGGCTCTGAGTCTGGTAACTCCTAGTCAGTTATGTCCAATATATCACCTCTAAACCGACAGGTGCCTAGATCTCTTCCCTTTTATGGTACTCAAATTGTCATGCCCCAGTTAACCACCTCTGAACAGACAAAATCCATAACCTTGTCCTCATTTCCCCCATCAGGGTCGGGAGTTCTCGCTGTCAAGTTTATACGACTACCTCTGAACAGCGAATAGCGAGCCTAGTGTCTCTTAGTTGGTTATGTCCAGTTCGTCACCTCTGAACCAACTGGTGCCCAGATCCAATTCATCCTTGCAGTCCCCAGTGGGCTAGCTGCTAAGTTAATCCATATCTGACAGCGCATTCGGAATTTAGTGTGTCTTAGTCTATCATGTCCAATTTATCACCTCTGAATAAACGAGTCCCTAAAAGCAAGTTCAATTTTTCGTTTACTGTTATGTCCAGTTCATCACTTCTGAACAGTAAACACTCCGAGTTTGGTAATCTCTAATCGGTTATTGTCCAGTTCGTCACCTCTGAACCGATGATTACCCAATCTCACCCTTCTTTGTCGTTATGTCCAGTTCGTCACCTCTGAACGACAAAATTTTATGTCTGGTAAGTCCTAATCAGTTCTTTTCAGTTTGTCACCTCTAAACCGATGGATGTCCAGATCTAATCTTTTGGTCCAGTAAGGACACTTTCTTCGCTGTTATGTCCAGCCTGTCACATCTGAACAGCGAACTTTTTGTTTTAGTGATTCGTAACGGATTCCTAAATCTACCCTCTTTTGATCCCCAATGGATTTTTATATTTGACTGATTTTATCATGTTCTTAACCTCTAAATAATTTCAGTTACATTTGTTATTCCTTCGAAGTTCTACTTGGTGAATTTTCACCCCTTTTTAGTTCTTGTAAAGAACTTGTTTTCCTTTACGGGAGACTTATATTACCTAGGGGTAATTACACAAGTAAACAAGGGAAGAAGATATTGAGAAGAGCAAATGAGTCAAAAGCAAATATTTTATTGATTCAAAAAGAAGATATATCAAAAATACATTAAACTTGTCTTCCATATGATATAAGTTTATTCTCAAGAGAAGACAGTTTTTGTTTCCTATTCTTTTCAGCGTTAGCAAGAGCTTGCGACTTCAAATCTTCTTGGTTAAAAGCCACCAGTTGAGCTAAGCGAGCCCGAGTCTCCGCTATCGCCGCCTTCTTCTCTGCCTCTAGCTTAAAGACTTGATCATTCTGGGCACTCAGTTGTTCTAGCCGAGCAGTTTCCTCTGCACGCACTGGCCCAGCTTTAGATATGAGAAAGTTGGCCTTTTTTATCGCATGTGCCTTTTCAAGCTGTTCATTGGCATCGGCAAGTACGTTGTTGAAAGTATCTATTGCATTGACGATCTTGACCTTTTCAGCCTCCAGGGATTTCAACTCCTGGGACTCTGCCTCCAATTCCTTTTGCGTCCTGCATAAGTCTTCTGCATATGTTCAGAGAGACGCTTGACTTCCTCTTCAACAAAGGGAGTCAGAACCGAGCTATTCAGGCGATGCCACTCGGCCACATCTTTCTCGAGATCCTTCACTATTAGCTTCAGGGAGGCAGCTTGGTCGGTTCCCCCAAAGTCTCTGATGGTCTCTATTCCGAGTAAGGACCTTCAGAAACTCAAATGGATTAGTCGAACCCTTCAACAACAAAGAGATGCATCGCTTTAGACTCTTGTAGAAGGTATCGATCAACTCCGCCGCGAACTCCTTCTCTACCTTTATTACTCCAGGCGAGCGAGTAAACCTTGAAGAAGTCTCTGTGATTTTGGTGGTCACGATCGTTGAAGGTGTTGTAGGGGCAGCCGTCAGCGGAAAAGGGGAAACAAGCAGCAGCCGAGAAGTCTTCATAGAGACAAGTGTGCTGGCTACAAGAGAAGGCTGGTAATCATGGCGTTCGGCTCAACAACCGGCGTTAGAGAGTCTAGACTGGTAATTACTACAAAGCCAGTAGCAGCTGGAGCTGAAAGAGTGGCAAGAATGGAGACCGGCCCACTGGTAGACTCAAGTTTAAGAGCTGGCATGGTAGGAGCAGACGCTGCCTCGTCGGTCACCATCAAATCGCCAGTGGAATAGGATCGACGTTGAATGATGCTATGATAAAGGACATCGACCCCGCACTGTCCAAAATGACGAGCAGCTGCCTCCTCCTGAGGTGTCCTAGTGACTGGAGTAGTCAATGATAAGATTCCTGCAAAAGTTCTGGGGTTAAAAAAACAGCATATGAAAAATTGATTGCTTAACTCTTATGATCATTACCTGAGGGAGCTAAGGTGTCAGCAGTAGCAACCTCAGTGCTGATTATCATAGCTTGGGAAGCCTCAGTGTGGATAACCTCTAGGGGAGTATCCTCAGCGGTAGCGGTAGCAGTATCAGTCGAAAACACCTCGACAATAAGACTATAGGGGAATCCACCTTGCTATCGGTCACATCTCCTGGTGCACTTTCAAGAGGCGTAACACCCTCGGCAGCAGTGGCCTTAACAAAAGCCTCCCCAGTAGCTGGTTCCTCGGCAGGTGGCTCAATGATTGATCTTCCTTCTTCAGAGATATCCGGAATCTCCACGTCTTCAGATTTATATCCCCGAGTGGTGACCTCACCCATTCCAGAAATAGTGGCACCCCCACCAGAAGGTCCAACATCCAGCTCTTGATCCCCAAGGCTTTCAGAGACAAAGTAGGCCGCTTCATCCCCCTCCTTATAGGTGAAGAGATTGTCAAGTTTTCTTCTCCTCCACCCAGAATTTCCTTGCCTACATCTGAGATTAAGAAACAAAATAATTAAGCACAAAAGTAAAAAAAGGATAAAGGAAAATGATACGAAGAAAATCAAGCATACTGGGAAACTAAGCAGGCCCTTCAGAGCTTCTTTCCAGCTAGGCAACCTGATGATTAAAGAAGGCGGGAGGAACTGGCCAAGGCATAGCCTCGCCTATATGCAAAGCTAACCTAGCCTTAAAAGGCCAAGGCATAGCCTCGCCTATATGGCAAAGCCATCCTAGCCTTAAAAGGCTAAGGCATAGCCTCGCCTATATGGCAAAGTTAGCCTCGCCTTAAAAGGTTAAGGTATAGCCTCGCCTATAAGGCAGGGCTAGCCTCGCACCAAAGGGCCAAGGCACAGCCTTGCCTGAAAATTGACTTCGCCCAACTGAGAGAGTCTTAGCTTCGCCAAGAAGCTTGAAAGATAGCTTCGCCTGGAAGCTTGAAGAGGAAAACCTTTGGTTTCCAATTCTGCCCATACGAAGATCAAAGGAAATTCAATTCCTAAAATAGCTTGTAAAGCTAAAATTGAGGGAGATAGACTCCCTAAGATCACCAATTTTTGGGTGAGTCTCTAAAAGGCCGCGACTCACCAGCCATAGGCCGCGTGACGACCGGAGGAACGGTCTCCACTGCCTCAAAGGTTTCGACCTCCTTGCCAGACGATGAGAGGATGCCATGAAATCTCAAACTGAAGAGATGTTGAGGGTGAAAAACCATAGTGTCTATTCAAAAAGATGAAGAGGGAAGAAGATTCCTTTTTAACTTCGCCAGAAAAAAGAGAGTAATTTCTGTAAAAAAAAAAGGAATGCAAAGGGCTCATATATAGTCCCAATAACCTAACATTGCACTGCTGCTTCAGATCCTGAAGCGCAGGCAAGGCTAAAGCACTCAAGTACTTCGCCTCAGAAAAAGGAGCAACCCCTTCAAGCGCTAGGCGAAGCTAAGCGCAGGCGAAGCTAACAATATAACTTCGCTTTGCAAGCAAAGTCAACCCAGAAGAACCCCAGAGGCGAGGCTATTTCAGCCACGAAAGCGAAGCTAATTTTGTGGCCTTTTCTTCAAACAAATCAAAGCAATTCAAAATATTTCAAAATCCGAACCATCTCATTGCAGATTTACGAAAACTTTGAAGGGGGTTTTGTTGACACTCTAAAAAGACAATTCCCAAACAGCATTTTCAACCGGTCTGAACAATGTCTAAACTTGTCGACATTTACATATACAAGTCGTGGACAAGCTGACGACCAGGTTCTGCCCATCCTCAAGGGACAAAGCAATGACTTGAACCTTACTGATCCAAATATTGCCTTTGAAGATGCCTAAGCAGGCCTTTGAGGCTAAGTCAGTTCAACACTTAGCCTCGCACAAACCCATCGAGATAGCTTTGCTTGAAGCTTTACAGCCTTGTTAAAGGGCTCAAATACTAGCTTCGCCTGAAACTTTCTTATAAGCTTCACATGAAGCTCTTCAAGAGCTCCACAAAGAGCTAACTTATAGCTTCGCCTGAAGCTAATTCGAGCTTCTCCTAAAGCTTTGTAATAGCTTCGCTTCAATCTTTATGCACCTCCTGCTGGAGGGTTTTCCAGTCAACATTTGACCAAGTAATTAGTGGGATAACCCCACTACTTTAGTGGGGTTAATGCCACTTTAAGTGGGCAGTTACACCCGCCCATTTTGTCTCACATTAAGTGAAGACAGCCAGGTCAAACGGCCGTTAAATAGGCTCGCGCGAGCCCGTCCAGCTTCACGCAAGGCCTATATTTAGCTTCGCATGAAGCTTTAAAGCCTCGCGCGAAGCTCAAAATAACCTCTGGCGCGAGGCTAACAGACTATTACCAGTCTTGTTAAATTCTTGGGGCAATTACGCCCCTGAGAGCCTATAAATAGCTCACTTTTGGATGAGCTAAGAGAGGCACCAAGGCTAAAAAAATAGCACGCACAAGGATCAAGGATCAAGAGACAAAGGCCAAAGCATCAGCAGAGCCAACTCTCTCGCTTTCAAGAAATTCAGAGAATCACTTCTCTAATCCTACAAGGATAAATTCAAGGTGCTAATATTTTGAGATCTTCCTCTCTCAAGAAATCTCCGGAACCATACAAGAAGAAATTTCTTAAGACTCGATCAATCGCATCGTCAACGAAACAAAGTGATCACGCGCTGACCAGACTTCTACCGGCACACTTCCCCAGAAATCTCAATAGAGAATACTTGTAATTTTCCTTTTACTTGAAATTTTCTACACACTTTTGTAAGTTTTTCCCTTTTGATTTTTAATGAAAAACAATAACAAATTAAATAAAGACAGTGACTGAGTAAGTTGAATAACACATTTTCCAAGCCTATGACGAGTAGACCCATCAGCCAAAACAATATTATGTTTTATAGGATAACGATTATGAAAGAGAGAATTTATACAAACATGTGAGAGGTGGCTCCTGAGTCGATGACCCAAGAGGATGGTGACTGAGTTGCCACAAAAGCTGGATACCCAATGTGCTATAGTTGCAATAGGTTGAGATAAGGTACTAGCGAGAGCATTCAACTTCTTGAGAATCTATTCAAGTGGAGAGGCATTGAATGTTGAAGCCAAAGCAGAACTGAAAGCATCATGTCCAAGTGCAGAAGTGGTGAATTGCATATTTTCATCACTTGATGTGCATACTCGTGTTTACCCCACTTGTCCCAGTTAGTAGTCTTCAGTGTGACCATTCATGCCACAATAACTACACCTCTGTAGTAGACCACGGCCGCCGCTGCCACCCACCACAACGACCACCATCTCTACCACCACATCAGCCATCACCACGACCACCATCTCTGCCACCTCGGATGCCATCACCACAACCACCACCGCGGCCACTATCATGGCGACCAACACTAGTAACCAAGGCAGAGGAGTCGTTACTCGGAACCACAAAATTCTGTCCTAGAAATAAATGATTTAGACACCCAAATGATTCTTCAATGTAGGCAACTCCTCTTCAACAAGCATCTGAGCCTTGCAAGGTTCGACCGCAGGATTCAAGTCAACTAAGATGAGAGCAACAAGGAACTCCTCTTTTTGCCACTGAGTAGTCACCGGATGATACTGCAACAGTTCCTCCCACAAGGCCTTTTTGTAGCCAAATACTCAATCACAAGTTTCCCATTCTGCTTTATGGTAAACAAAAGCTCATACAACTCATAGATACATGCCACATTCCGCTTATGTGAACAAGATTCTTCCAGAGACGTCCAAATCTGTTTGGATGTCTCACACCATTAAACATTAAAGGCAATGTTTGGCTCCATACTATGACACAATCACGACATTCAATAGACGTCTAAATCTGTTTGGTTGTCTCACACCATTGAATATTAGAGGCAATGTTCGGCTCCATATTATGCCACAACCATGACATAACATATGCATCTGCTCTCATCCAATCCTCATAGTCAACTGTCGTTTCAGGCGGGAGATCTTCTAACAAAAACTTCAACTTCTTTTTCGCCCTCAATACTACTTTGATAGACTTAGACCAGGCGAGATAATTCGCACAATTGAGTTTCACCGCGGTAATCGATTTCCCTATTTCATCATTATGAATAACAATAAAAGGGTTGTCACCACCACCGCTACTAACCTCGCTAGAAGATTCGATCCCCACCATGCTTGCAGATACAACAAGAACACGAGATCTCAGAGCTCCTAGATCTCACAATGAACAAGAACACAAGATCTGCAGAAACTCGAGATCTCGTCCACTAACACACCACGAATAGCGAGATTTGAAGAAACGCTAGATCCCATCCACGAATACACCACGAACAGAGAGAACTGCAAAAACCCTAGATCTCACACCACGAACATATCACGATCATACAACCATCAAGAAATGCCCCAAAATAATTGCTCTGATACCAAGTAAAGGTTGAAAGATTGAAAGGAGAAGAGAGAAGAAAAAAGAGAGAGAGAATTGAGAAAATAAAGTGCAAGGGGATAAAAACCTAGGTTGCAACTCATGTTTATTTATATTAGCTTATAATCATACTCATAATTACTTGACTACACCCACATCAAGACTAAAAACTCTAACAAGTACAAAATGATAGCCGAAAATAGAACATTGCTTGTATCTAAAATTTGGAGAGCACAAATTGATCCAAACTTTTGATCATGAACTAAACATTCAAAAACCTTAGACACTAATTTTTGTTAGGTCTTAAACATTCTACACCGTTAAGCTAAACAAAATGCTATTTAGGCAGTCTTTTTTGTGCCTACTTGATGCATAGGCAAATAAATAAAAACACTTGAATTTTGGCTCAAGGGACTACTTGATGAGAGAGCGAGAGAAAGTCCAAAGAAACGCTTTCGTCTTTGAAACGCGTGGGTGCTGTTCTGAATCAATAATAGAGAAACTTAAGAGTGAAATCAGAAAGGAAACATATGGCAATGCTATATTCCAACACATACAGTGTTTTGGATTTAAAGTCAGTCATGCTTGCATTGCGGGTATATCAACAAGTTTGCAACTCCTGTGGTTAAGCTTTGAGGGAGGGGGGTACGGTAAGGGTTTTATTCTCCCTCTTGTCTAAATATTGAATGCTTTAACCTTTCACCGACGAGTAATTTTGAAACTAAAATTAGCGTATATTAAGAGGGTAAGGGGTAACTTGTAAAATATTAAAAAAACAACATGCTTAAAGCTAGTGAATTTTTCATAAAATACAACTGTGAACCATATTAAACTGTTTTAGCCCAACTGGCCTACGATTGATTTTCAAGTTATCACACAACCATACACCATATGAGAGTTATTTTAATCAAAATACAATGTGAAAGAACATTTTCCTTAGTTAATACACAAACGAGACAACTAACAAGAAAAAAATTGATGCTCAAAGGAAAAGGAAAAATAGAATCTCTAAAAATGTGTAAATATTGTTCAGCATAAGAGAAAAGTATTGAAATTGTATGATGATTTATATCATATGGGTAGTAAATAGGTAGGGTATAAACATCTTACTCTTGCCCTGCCTCTTGATATATATATATATATATTTGTTTGCTAAGAGAGCCCAAGGGGCAAAAACAAAACAAACAAGCGAAACACAAAAGTTAGGGAAGAGCGACGGCGTTACGGTCGCGAATTGAGACTGAAATGCCTCTCGATCTCCTCTGGGTTGATGTCATAAACAGGCAAAAAAAACATCACCTTTTACCCTATCCAATTAGATTAAAGAGTAAGAAAAACTTTCCCTTACCCTAAATTTAGTGTAAAACATCACCCTTACCCCATCCTATTAGATAAAAGAGTAAGAAAAACTTACCCTTACTCTAAAATTTAACCCTAAACTCTGAATAACATAAACAGGTTTCAAACTAGGCATATGGAAGCAAGTTTGGGATTGTTCAGCATAAAAGAAAAGTATTGAGATTGTATGATGATTTATATCATATGGGTAGTAAATAGGTAGGGTATAAACATCTTACTCTTGCCCTGCCTCTTGATATATATATATATATATATATATATATATATATATATATATATATATATATATATATATATATATATATATATATATATATATATATATATATATATATATTATATATATATATATATATATATATTTGTTTGCTAAGAGAGCCCAAGGGGCAAAAACAAAACAAACAAGCGAAAAACAAAAGTTAGGGAAGAGCGACGGCGTTACGGTCGCGAATTGAGACTGAAATGCCTCTCGATCTCCTCTGGGGTGATGTCATAAACAGGCAAAAAAAAACATCACCTTTTACCCTATCCAATTAGATTAAAGAGTAAGAAAAACTTTCCCTTACCCTAAATTTAGTGTAAAACATCACCCTTACCCCATCCTATTAGATAAAAGAGTAAGAAAAACTTACCCTTACTCTAAATTTTAACCCTAAACTCTGAATAACATAAACAGGTTTCAAACTAGGCGTATGGAAGCAAGTTTTCCCAAGATCAAATAGTAGCTATAAAAGTATGTCATGAATCACCTCTGGCTGCATCTGAAACCTTGCTACCCCATGGATCAGCTCCTTGTTCTTTGTCTGTTCGAGATTAGAGAAAAAGATAATTAATCATCTTTCAAATTCATACCCATATAACAGTGACAAAGACCAGAATGACAGAAAACACTGGTCCAACTAGAAGCAATTCTAGCCTGATGCTATATACCCACCAGACAATGAGACACCACTTGCTGTTGAAGGAGTGCCTTTGACAGAAGATTTGTTCCAACCATCTGCGTCTTTTTCACAGCCTCCTACTGCCCCCTTATTCCATGTAGAATTCTGTTCTTCACTAGTATTGGAAGACTTTGCCCAGCTATCAAATGCTTTATCAGAGTGTCTGGAATCAGCAAATGCTGCCTTGCCACCCCATGGACCACTTGCTGTTGAAGGAGTGTCTTTAACAGAAGATTTGTTCCAACCATCTCCATCTTTTTCACAGCCTCCTGCTGCTCCCTTATTCCATGTAGAATTCTGCTCTTTACTTGTATTGGAAGCTTTTGCCCAGCTATCAAAGGCTTTATCAGAGTGTCTGGAATCAGCAAATGCTGCCTTGCCACCCCACGGATCAGCCTTTTGCTCTCTATCTGCTTAAGATTAGAGTACTATAGTTAGTAAGCTTGCATCCACGAATCAACATAGAATAGCATTCACACAGTTCAAGATCTGAGAACAAGAGAAGACAATGGTGGTTGTATTGAAAAGCCATGTATCACCTGTAGTTGCCGCTGTCACATTGCTAGCCCATGGATCTGCACCTTGTTCTTGTTCTGATAAGATCAAGTGAAAGGAAGGAATCCTTCAGCTAAGCAACCCATGTATATATTATTCTGCGCTACAGCAGGTAAAGCACTAACATGCAAATAAATTTAATGATAAAATTACCTCTCCAATTGCTACCTCTTCCACTTCCAGATCCCCAACCCCCACCAAAGTCACCTGGACTATTCTGATTATCATCACCCCTGGTTCCTCTTCCCCCAAATCGACCCCTTACTCCTCCCCATCCAGACCCCCAACCCCCATCAAAGCCGACTACGCTATCCTGATTATCTTCATCTCTGTTTCCTCTTCCCCCGTATCGATCCCTTCCTCTTCCCCTTCCGAACCCCCAACTCCCACCAAAATCACCAGGGCCATCCTGATTTTCTTCATCCCTACTTCCTCTTCCGCCATACCGACCCCTTCCTCTTCCCCGTCCGGATCCCCAGCCCCACCGAAGTCACCTGACTTGTCCCGATCATCTTCCTCTCCAGTACCTCTCCCCCCATATCGACCCTTTCCCCTTCCCCTACTAGATCCACAAACCTCATCGGAATCTCTTTGCCTGTTCCAAACTTTATCTTGGCCTTGACTGCTACCAGCTCCGTCATTCCCATCAGACCCTCTTCCCCAACCAGATCCTTGACCCCAACCATGGTCTGTTGGTTTATCCCATGAATTTCTACCTCTTCCTCTACCAAATCCACAGCCACCTTCGAAATCACTCTGTTTGTCCCAATTATCGCTCTGGTAAGGTTTGCCAGAATCCCCACTGTCTACCTTCTGCCAGCTGAATTCCTGATCACCACCAAAAGATTTTGGATTATTCCACCCATCTGTCCCTTCTCTTGCAGACGAACCAGTTTTACCCCAACCGGCAGTGTCCCACCCAGACAGGCCATCACCTGAAACTTTCATTTTGTCCCAGCTGCTTGGTTCACCTCCATGTTCCACAGCTGATTTGGTACCCATAGCAGAAGTTTCCCAACCAGATGCCGCAGTTGCACCAGATGCACCAGCACTTGTTACAGGAGCGCTTCGCAAAGAAGGTTGGTTCCAACCATCCCCATCTTTTTCCCGACCTCCACCTGCTGCCTTATTCCATGAAGTATTCTGCTTGCTGCCTGAATTCGAAGCCTTCGCCCAGCTACCAGGGGATTTATCAGAATGACTAGAATCACCTAATCCCACCTTGCTACCCCATGGAACAGCCTTTTCCTCTTTATCTGTTTACAATTATGGTATCAGCAGTAGTAATCAACTTGCATATGTTCATTAACAGCGAATAAATTTCTCAGTGTTCAACTAGGAAAACAGAAGGAAAACGCTGATTAAATTGTAATGCAATGCATCACCTTCAGATGACCCTGCCACATTGCTAGTCCATGGATCAGCAGCACCTTGTCCTTGTTCTGCTTAAGATCGATGGACAAAAGTTAAACATCAACTAAAAATATAAACACACAATATGATTTCCTCAATCATAACAGATAAAGAAATGATAGCAGAGTAAATTAAAACATAGTCACCTCTAGTCCTAGTTGCCAATTTGCTACCCAGGGATCAGCTCCTCCTTGATCTGCTTAAGATAAGATGAACAGAAGACACACATTAGCTCAGACAATAACGCTAGCATAATGACATCTACACATTGCAACAGGTAAAGAAGAGAAGGGGGGGAAAATAAATATATTAGTATATCCACCTTCAGCTGCAAGTGACACTTTACTACTACAAGGTTCAGCTCCCTGTTTGTGATCTGTTTAGCATTAGAGGAAAATGTGACCAATCATTTTGCATGTCCATAAATAGAAAGCAGCATGCATACCGTTACAACAGACGAGATGGATGGATAATTATTAACTACAAGTATAGCATGAATCACCTTTCTCTGCGACTGAAACCTTGCTACCCCATGGATCTGCTCCTTGTTTTTGGTCTGTTAAACAAGGAAAAGGGGTAACGAATCATCTTGCATATCCACCAGCCTTATAAAATAACATTCATACTGTCATAAAGAACAAAAAAAATGACAGACAATATTGATTAAAAGGTAGCAGTGTTCCAAGCCTGATGCTTTAACCTGAAGATGAGATACCACTTGGAAGAGTGGTTTTAACAAGTCTGGTCCAACCATCTCCATCTTTTTCACACGCTCCACCTGCTGCCTTATTCCACAAGGAATTCTGCTCTCCACTTGCACTGAGAACCTTTGCCCAGCTATCGAAGACTTTATCAGAATGGCTAGAATCACCCAATGTTGCCTTGGCACCCCAGGGATCAACCCGTTGCACTTTGACTGCTTTAAATTATATCAGTCAATAAGCTTGTATGTTCATATCCACACGTTCAAACAGGTAAGCACAGGAGAAGAGAAAGCTGGCTGTATCAAAATGCCATGGATCACCTGTAGATGCCCCTGCAACTTTGGTACCCCATGGATCAGCACCTTGTTCCTGTTCTGCTTAAAATCAAGTAAATAGAAGTAACCCTTCAGCTAAAATACCTTCGACCAACGTCATTCCTACTGCTATGAAGATAAAGAAATGATGTGCAGATAAATTAAATGGCAAAAATTACCTCCAGTTCCAGGCACCAACTTAGTACCCCATGGATCAGAAACTGCTTGATCTGCTTAAGACAAGATGAGTAGAAAAAAAATCTATCAGCTCAGCCACCCACCCCAACACATAATGACAAATTACACCTAAACGCAGGTAAAGAACAGTAGCAGATATATTGATATATTAAAATGGTAGATCACCTCCAGCCGCAAGGGACGCTTTACTAGCCCAGGGATCAGCTCCTTGCTCATGATCTTTTAACATGGAGAAAACATAATTAACATCTAAAAGTTCTAGGCAATATATAGCAACATGCTTACTATTAAATACTAGCAGCAGTAGTTTGACAGGAACCACCTTTAGCCACAAGCGGGCCCTTGTTACCCCATGGATCAGCTCCTTGTTCTTGCTCTGTAAAAGATAAGGAGAGGAAAGGTAACCAACTGATTTCCAGATGTCACTTGAACTAAAAAACATAAGAAAATTGGACGATAATTTTGGTTATGTCACAGATGGTGTAATTGCCTTTCACAGCAGGTGCCAGTTTGCTACCCCATGGATCAGCCCCTGTTTCTTGATCTACTTAGATACATAGATTAAAAGAGGAAGAGTGCAATAAATCATCTGGAATACCCATACACAGATAGTGAATATCAGCGAGAAAGCTACGAGAAGATAGCTAAAATAAGCCTCACAATAGCAATAGAAAATATTCAATTCAAGCATCATACAAAGTTTGTCCCAGAATAAAAATGTTCTAAAAAAAACATTTGCATGGTTTAGAAAAATTCATCTATTCCTTTCACCAGTAAGAAAATGTGATTCTTGTGACTGCAAACCATTTAGTTTCACCTTTCATCCATAGAATATAAGGTTCCTAAACGTCACATTCACATCCATTACAATAAATAACAGGCAACAAAACTTCAAAAATTGTTGCAGAAAACCCAGTAAATGCTTCCAATAATGAATTATAAAAGTGTTATCTAATCTTTAGATGCATGAGTTTTCAACCATCGGATCTACATTATAGCTGTTATAGAAATTATGAGATCAATTAGCAAACACAATATTACAATGTACAAGAGACAACATTAGCATTCAGTATTCACATTATTGTATTGCAATCGGTAACAGCAACATAACAACACTACAAATATCTGCATTAAATTTTCTTAAAACTACTACGAATAAAAAAAACCAAAAATGCAAGTAATAAAAAAATGATCCAATATACATCCCAAATTTTTTTAAAAGGGTACACGCATAAAAAACGACTATTTTTTCAACCATATATTATCTAGCATGCATAGTTAGTGATGCATAAAATTAGTGAATTAAAATTTATTATATATTAAACATAACAGGAAGGGCCAAAACCGGTACAAAATTTCTATTGTACTGGTTTTAAAATCAAGTTCTCACAGTAGTCTTGTTGATTGAAACATCAAGTGAATGACATTGAGATTTTTCTACTTTGAACATAATGATTATAATGCCTACAAGCAGGCACGTGTTTCAAGACGCATGCACTTATTGCTATCAAAAACTTTTGAATAAAATAACATGCTCAATGACCAATTATTTTTCTTCTGCTATATTAACCTAACCATTCAAAAGAATGTACAACTGCCACAGTAATTAACATATACCCCTTATATTTCTATTGTTCTTGCTGCTTGAAAGTGAGATTGAATTCAAGTCTATCCAATAAATAATCAACTACTGTACTTAAAAATATGACAATTAATCATATGCATCAGTTGCTGCTAATGCACGATCTATTTTCCCCTTACTAATATACCAAAGCAACTTAGATGACACAGCAGACAGATCTCTGGTCATACCTTCACTGAATCTAGAATGCGTATAACATTTTATAATGTGGTGATTCCCATACCTGCTTTCTGATCATTACTGGTAGCAAATGAAAAGGTGGAGGTTGACAATGCCTGCCAAGAGCAACTACAAAGGTAGAAAGACAAAGAACCAAAAATTAAGAAACGTAGAAACTATACTCATAACTACATATATTTCTACAACTATGAACAAACTTCCAGAATATACAGAATAAGCTGCATGTTCATCAAAGTTGGTTGCCAATATAATAATCCCAGACAGTTAAAAACGCCAAACATTCTTCAGATGGGAACTCAAAACTGTAACTAGAGGGTATGGAACTAAGAAAAAAAATCCATATCAGCATGTAATGTGCACGCCAGCAGTCAATGGTTCAAGGACAGGGCAAAAGCAAAGGCATCATAGTTGAGAAGGCTAGAGTTACTGATGTAATACCACCTGGATCGCAATCACCTTCAAATCGGATTTGGGTTTCCACCCCTTGCACGGGCTTCTCACCCTAAACTCGAGAGCAGAACTCAAGAATTTAACACACAATTTGAGGAAAAGTTTTAATCATTCATTCCTTAATCCATTCCAATAGTTTAAGGGGCCTTATATAGGCTTTACAAAAGAGGACTACTGGAAAATAACCGATGTGGTACTAAACGTCCACAAAAGAACAAAAATAAAAGGAAAACAAATAAAGTTAAAAACATCTGCTATCAATAAAGTCTGAAACAAGTCCCATCTAAAGCCATAGAAGACCAGCGCGTGAAACAAGTCCCATCTAAAGCCATAGAAGACCAGCGCGTCGCCTCCTAAAGTATACTCGATCGAACCTGCTCCTGGGCGGTGGCATGATGTCCTCATCAGTTACACACTAAACTTCCAAATTTCAACAGATTCATGAATGTAGAGGAATCCTCCGGAGCATGGTAGGAGGAAGATGGACACTAAAGTTTAGAGGGGAAAAAGGGCAAGGACGACTTTGGAGAAGAAAAATAGGTATGCAAAAGATGTGGATATAGCAAGATGGGACTTCTCAAATAGATGTAGTGAAGCTTTGTTCAATCATCCATGTGCCGTGGTACTTGTTAGATGAAAAGTATAACCTGATTTGAATGGAAGAGCATTAAACACTAGAGACACGATGCATCAACGACAACAAAGTAATATAATGCAGTTATAAGATATGGCCATGTTACAAGTTATAACCAATCGAGATAGGTCATGCTTGATTTATATATATATATATATATATATATATATATATATATATATATATATATATATATATGGGGTTTCTGTACCTCAGCCGTTAGCTGAGAGAGTTTCTCAACTGGTGGTGACGTGGCTCAATCTCCAGAGTGTAGGTGCTAAAGAAGCCCAAAAATCCCGCTAAAATGACCATCAATCACTTTACTGTTAAAATTAACCAAAATCACAGTTTTACTTTTAATCTAGAAAAAACTCTTCCTCCCCAATTTTTTACCGAGCAAAAAATTGTGTTTTTCATACAAATTTCCATTGAAGTAATCTGGAGTTATAAATTTCCTAATTCATCCACATTAATTTGTAAAGTGATAAATAAAGATCAGATCAAGATGACGAGCAAGAAAACAGCAGACGGAAAAGATAAAAATCACGTGAACCTTAGAAAATTGGTTGTCATAAAAAAAAATTCATGGTTTATTTTCGGTTATTTTTCCAATCATTTGTATTTAATGAAATATTTCACACTTTACACATCATTTGGTTTAGATCGCAGTCTCGACGCTCAAAAAAGACATCTTACGACTTCGTATTACGTGTCAAATTTTGGAAAAAAGAACAAAAAACAAAATTTTCGAATAAAGAAAGGTTTTTTATTCACATTTCAAACTTTGGAATGTAAAAAATACAAAAAAAATTATGTTTCTTTTAAAGGAATGTGACCAAAGTGTCCGTATTAAAAAAAATTACTCATTTTGATTAAAAACGATTTTAATCACTATTTAACTGCAAACTGCGACTGTAACCCTTTTTTAACTTTTCTTGTTTAAAGAAAGTTGTGATCAAAGTCGCAATCTTTGAAAATAATAATTTAGAATAAAAAAGTGGTTTTAAAAATATTTCAAAGTTTATACTACGACTTTGTGATTTTTTAAATTTGTTTCTTTAAAGAAGACTGCAACTCAAAGTCGCAATCTTTTAAAATTAATAATTTTGAATATAAATCATTGATAAATATTTCAAGCTATAATTTGTTTGTTTTAAGAAAAATGCAACCAATGTCGCTGTTTGTAGAAAATAGGATGTTAAAACACTGCGACCTTGGTCGCAATATTGTATAATTTTTTTCTTAATTTCAACCAAAAGTCGCAGTCTTTAATAAGAAGCTGTTTAGAATACTGCGACCTCGGTCGCAGTCTTTACTTTAAAGAAGACTGCAATTCAAAGTCGCAATTTTTTAAAATTAATAATTTTGCATATAAATTATTTATAAATATTTCAAGCTATAAATTGCGACTAAGTTTTTTTTTAATTTGTTTGTTTTAAGAAAACTGCGACCAAAGTCGCTGTCAGTAGAAATTAAGATGTTAAAAATAATGCGACCTTGGTCACAGTATTGTATAACTTCTATTTCTTAATTTCAACAAAAGTCGCAGTCTTTAATAAATAAATTGTTTAGAATACTGCGACTTTGGTCGCAGTCTTTATTAACTTCTTTTTTTTATGTAGCTTTACGTTATTTATGTTTGTGCATCAGGAGTGAGGCAAGTGAAAGTTTGCCCCATGCGATCAAACCTAAAGCCAATGTGCGAAATAATAAAAAGATTCAAGAAGCACATTCATTCTGATTTCATTAATGCTATGAAGGAAACACTTTTTCGTAATATATTCATGACATTCTACAGAGACGATTTTGAAGCAGACAAAGATCTAAAATCAAACATAAGTGTCATGAAAATCATAGACCAATACGACAGGGGTTCAAGATGCTTTGAAATCAGGGGCAAAAGAATCTAGTTAACGGTAGAGGATGCGGCGTTTACGTTTAGTCTACGTATCAACAGAGTTGATCTCATTATGAATAAAACATGTTCGTTGAAAGACATAGGTGTTATTAAGCACTATTTCAAAAATATTAAGAAAATCAAACTTCAACTTCCTTCTCAGTTGTAATAGTCTGATACTATTTCCTCTGCGAATAAAAAAAAATCAATTCATGTGATAATTGAAAAAACATGCAAAGAAAACATAAAAAAAATGATGTAAATGTTTGAAACAAATTAAAATGCATATAATACAAGAGAAAATGTCATACTAATAATGGACAACCAGTACTGTAATGGACCAATTGTTGACAATTTTCACATTTACGTTGCTTCACCTCCTGTGATAGAGAATCTTTAAATCTAGATTTTATCCTAGATGCACTTTTGGGTCTCCCCTTTGTAGCCACAGGACCAAGAGGATCACGAATTATTATTTTTCGCCATCTCTCAATACTACCACTGAAGCACTAGACCCAACATTAGTTTCACTCTGCGATGATTGATCATTCAATGTCTTGGATTTGAAGTCCTTACTGGTTTCTGTAGCAAATCCTTTCAACACACAATCCAACTTAAAAAGATGAATATCTGAATCAGATACCATTTCAAGAATTGCATTGAATTTGGATCGAAGTGACTACAATCTTACAATTTCTCACAGATCTATATTACCTTAATTTTGACACATTTTCATAGCATTTTCAATTCCTACATTCATGTATCGGGCATCCAATCTCTACCTCTGTAGTATATAAGATTATGTAATATAAGTAACATGAATGCGCCATAAGATGCACAAAATATGTTTACAAAGAATCCCCACAATTTCAAAAAAAGCACAACTACACATAACATGAAGCTCGCCGCAATTCTCATAACTGACTTTGTCCCATTTATTTTTGGATTCAGAAAAATCACCAGCCAAATAAGTTATTTTTGAGCCTTCATTTTCCAACTCTTCGGAAAACAATGTCATTACAACTGCTCATTCTTTTTGAAACAACTTAAAAATATTCCTAGTATAAAACTTCACAATTTGTATCTCATATGAAAATGAGGTACAAGTAAGCACACAATTCAAACATAGAAAGTCTTCTTGAGATTCAGATCTACGACGAGCAATGACAGCTTTATCATATTAGTAGACAAACTCAACAAGTTTTGTGCGTGCATTCACGAACCCATCAAAAAAAATTAATACTTACCGACATTTGACTAGTTGTCATTCCCGCCCAAAAAAAATCCTTCAGATAAGCGTCCACCCAATATGTTCGCAATGTGTACATCTTTACCAACCAACCATCTTCTTATTCATCGATATCATATTTTTGCTTCATCACTCTCCAACGTTCTTCGCATGTGCCTATATAACAAGAGAAATACCTAACATTGAAATCAATGAAAAAATTATCTCTATATTTGTTCATCAAAGGTATTTGTTGCGCGGCAATATGTTTACTTATTTACCAAAAACAAAACCAGTGTCGAGAATTAGGTAAAACTATCTTGATAGCATCACCTATATGGGCATCTTGATTAGTAATGATCGCCTTTGGTGCAACTCCGTGCATGCATTTGAGCCATTTCTTGAAAAGCCAAATAAATGTATCCCCTTGCTCATATGCGAGCAATGCACAACCGAATAAAATAGATTGTTGATGATGATTCACTCTTGTAAATGGAGCGAAGAACATGTTCAAATGATTAGTCTTGTATGTTGTGTCAAATACTACCACGTTAGATAAACTTAAATAAAAAGATTTTGCTCTTCCGTCGGCCCAAAATACACTTCTTATTGTGCCTGCATGATCAACGTCACTAGCGAAAAAAATCTGGATGACTCTGATTTCTCTTGAAAATATTTGATGATAGAAATGAACTCCTGCCCAGTATTTTTGTTCTTATGACGAATATAATCAATACATTGTTATACGCTTACTTGTTCACAACCTTCTCCGAGATTCATTGCATTAACCACACGGGCAATATTGAAAGGACACATTCCTACATCATCCAAATTGATCCTGATGGTTCTGCTCGTCTTTGATAATGAGAGTAAAAATGATGCACCTTATCCGGGCTTGATAAATCATGTAAATGCAAATCAGCAAACTTGGTGACCATCCAAAACCTTCTGTCTGCTAATAAACATAATCGAATATGCATCTAAGGGTTGTTTGGATTCAAGTGGGCGAAAGTAAGGAAGTGCCATTTCTCACTTTTGTTGTCCATCCAAACACTGGAAAAAAAAAATAAGAAAACCCTTTTTCTTTTCTCTTTTCCCTTTTACACAACAATTTTCTCACTTCTAGGGTGCTACAGTTAATTTTGTGGTCATGTAAATCTCATTTGTAAAAAGTTATAATACAAAACAGTTAATTTTGTGATTATGTAAATCTCACTTGTATTCTAGTTACAGTCTAATTTTTTTCAAAATTAATTTTTATTTTAATATTATTTTACGATCAACTTTGTGGTTAACTTTTCCACTTTCACATTATTAACCAAACATTGAAAAACACAATATACTTTTTTACTTCTACTTCCCAACTACCAACCAAACACCAAAAAAGATGCACACAAATTCACATTTTCCAAAAGGAAAAAACCCTATTTTCTACTTTCTCACTTCCACCCACTTCCTTGAATCCAAATAGTATGAAAGTTGACGGTAAGTCCTTATCTTTTATCCCCCAATCTCTTAACACCCTCTTTGTTGCAATAATATTTTTTACAAATAACTTCATGTGGAGGCCTCCGTGGTTTATCTATTCCTTTTTTCCTCACTCCAAATCCCTTATTCCTTGCATACGCATTGTAGAAGTTGTATACCTCATCATCTGATGCAGAATCTTCTACAAAAATAATTTCGCATTCAGACAGTTCACCATGCAAATTCAAATTACTTTAAGATTGTTGATAAAGACTGTGATCAAGGTCGCATTCTTCATATCAACCTTGTGATTGCGATGCAGGTCGCAGTCTCAATATAACATAATAATTTTTCATTGAAGGACTGCGAACGACATAAATAATACATAAATCTGAAAAATCAACATTTGCTTCAGCATCTAAAGTTCTCTCTCATACTGCATTTGTTTTTTCACTGATGAAGTTGCACTTGAAGATGCCTAATTCATTTCAGTTAGGAAGAAAGTGAGCGGGGCCGGCGGCAAAATGGGGTTGTGAGAGATGAATTCTGGTTGGGGCTCGACATCAAAAAGGACAGACTGAGAGAGATCTGATACAGGGAGATAACAGATTGAGATGGAGAGATCGACGGAGATCTGATAGATGAAAATTTGTCTGCGAACTCGAAATCAAGATATGATCCCGCTTTTCTAAGATCGAGGTCGTCTGCGAAATCAAAATCCAAATCAGAACGCGCGCGAGACAGAGAAAATAATGAGGAAAAAATAATAATAATAGAGAATATACACCTCATCCCAAGAAAAACTGTCATTTTTGAACTATAAGATGTTTTAGTAATTTTACTTTTTTTTAAAAGCGAGATCTTTATGAAGATTACCAATTTTGTGGCACATATTGCGCCACGTCAATGCCGACTGAGAGACTCAGCTGTGAGCTGATATACATGTTCCTCTATATATAGAGAGAGACTTAGATACTTCCGGAAGGATTTGAGCATGAATCCTTCACTCAAATTTAATGCTACGATATTCAAATACAAGATCCTCTATATTTTTTTATAGTAACTAAAAATCAAAAAGCAAGTATTTTGTAATTTTCTTGTCCATGTATCAAGTAGGCACAAAATGAACAGCTGAAAGTAACATATTACTTAAATGACTTTAGACATATAAATTCTCAATCCAACCATTTGATTAAGATCTAAACATTTAAAACCCTCACATTCCAACTTTTGTTAGCTTTCAAATATTCTACACTGTTAAACTAAACAACTCGCTATTTCGGTCGTTCATTTTGCGCCTACTTGATGAATAAGCAAAAAATATTCAAAACACTTAGAATTTTTTTTAGTTACTTTAAATAATGTAGACCAACTTTAATGGAGTGGATCTTGTATTTGAATGTCAGAGCATGAATAAGTGGAAAGATTCATACTCAAATCCTTCCCAAAGGATCCAAGTCTATCTCAGTGTTCAAAAAAAACGCGTTACGATAACTAACGTGAGGGAATCGTTATAAAACATGTGTAAAAAACGCAAAAACCTATAACCTGGGTTTTTTACACAGTAACGTACGTTACGTTAAAAACGTAACGCACAGTAACGTACGTTACTATGCAAATCAAAAAAATATAAAAGGGGAGCTGAGCCTCCTCGTTCTCGATCTAGGGCACGCCTGCGAACCAAAAAAAAAACAAAGGGAGAAGAAGAAAGAAGACTTCCTCGCTTCCCTACCGCCGGATGTTCTTACCGCCGGAGATTCCTCGCCGCTGTTTGACTTCCTTATTGTTGGCGCCTTGAAGAAAGAAGAATAAAGAAGAAATAAAAGGAAGAGACATACCTGCCTTGTCGACCGCCGACGGTGAGTCGTCGTCGCTCCGGTCTTAATCTCTAGCCCTCTGATCTCTCTCTAGCCCTCCTATCTCTCTCCCCCCTGATCTCTCTCAGCTCTCTTCCTCTCCCGATCATCTCTCTCGATCTCAGCTCTCTCCCCTTCCCATCTCTCCCTGTCTCTCTCTGCTTTCTGGTTCTCTCTCTCCCAGCTCTCTCCCTACCTCCTGATCTCTCTCTGCACTCTCTCCCTCCTGTTCTCTCTCTGTCTCTGTGTGTGCGTGCTCTCTCCCCCTCCGATCTCTCTCTGCTCACGCAGAGAGAGATCGGAGGGGGAGAGAGCACGCACACACAGGGAGAGACGCAGAGAGAGATTGGAGGGGGAGAGAGCACGCACACACAGAGATAGAGAGAGAACGGGAGGGAGAGAGTGCAGAGAGAGAGATCGGGAGGGAGGGAGAGAACTGGAAGAGAGAACCAGAGAGCAGAGAGAGACAAGGAGAGATGGGGGGAGGGGGGAGAGAGCTGAGATCGAGAGAGAGAGGGGGGATAGAGGTGAGAGAGAGATCGGGAGGGGGATTTTAAGGGGAGAGAGACTGAGAGATATTAAGGGGAGACAGCAGTGATATGTGAGCGATGGGGGAGTAAAAACAATTTAATTATCATGCTTTAAAATTCAATGTAGAGAATTATCATGCTTGTTATATTTTTTTTGCTAAATTAGTATGCTTATTAGTTGTTAATTGTTATAATTCAATTTCAATTATCATGTTTGTTAGTTAATTGTTATAATTCATTCTTGTTTGTGTATATTGAATAACATGGATAAAAGGTTGGATCCCGCACATGAATTTACGGATCATATAACCGGTGATCCTCTGAATGTGTTTTATTGCAAATTTTGCAAGCATAAAATAACTGCTGGAATCACTAGGCTTAAACATCACTTGGCCGGTACTAAAAAAGGCGTTAAAATTTGTGCGCAAGTCCCATCCAATGTGAAGCAAGCTTGTAAAGACATGTTGGTCACAGAGGTAGAAAAGGAGTCAATAATCCGTGAAATTGGGAGGATGGGAGAATCACAGGAAGATGTGGTAAGCCAAGTTTGCAAAGCGCTACCGGAAGCAACTCCCAACCCCGAACTCTTGGGCCTATGAATAAATTTATCAATCTTGAAGCCCGCAGAGCTCTTATAAAAAGGCAAGAGAGATGTGTAAGAAAAATTGGGAGATGCATCTATGCACTTGGGCTTCCATTTAATATCATTCAAACTCCTTATTGGAAGAAGATAATAGAAGAGGTCGGATAATTTGGGATAGGCTTGAAGCAGCCATCCTCTTATGATATAAGTACATGGGTACTTAAAGCTGAGGTAGAGGATATAGATAAGATCAAAGTGACGCACATGGCGGCTTGGAAGCAATATGGATGCACGGTAATGTCGGATGGATGGACAGATAGGAAGAGTAGGAGTTTGATAAACTTTCTTGTAAATTCACCCGAGGGGACTTTTTTTTATAAGTCCATTGATGCGTCAGAATCGATCAAGACTGGAGCTTTCTTGTGGAAGCAAATTGATAAGGTGGTGGAGGAGATTGGTGAGGAGCATGTTCTTCAAGTGATTACCGACAATCATGCATCTTATGTGAATGCCTGTGCAAGAGTTATAGACACAAGAAAATATCTTTATTGAACTCCTTGCGCTGCTCATTGCCTTGACTTGATGCTTGAAGACACAGGCAAGATGAAGATTCACGCGGAGACTCTTGAGATGACAAAGGGTATAACCCAATTCATATACAACCATGGTTGAATTCTTAATTTGTTTCGGGCACACACAAAGGGGAAGGAACTCCTAAGACCGGCTATTACACGATTTGCTACTTCTTGACTCTACAAAGTTTGTACCAATTAAGACAACCTTTGAGAAAGATGTTTGCATCTGAAGAATTCAATAGGAGCACTTGGGCAAAAAAACCAAATAGAGTGAAAGTAAAAAGAGCAGTGATTTCTACTAGAAATTTTTGGGCCAAAGTTTTGTTTTGCTTTAGCACCATACTTCCACTCGTATATGTTCTACGAGAGGTGGATTCGAATGTGAGGCCATCTATGCCTTTTCTTTATGATATGCTTGATACTGCAAAAGAGAAGATACGGGATGTGTGTGGTGGCAGTAAGAGGAAGTACATGCCTTACTGAAATATGATTGACCAAAGGTGGACAGGTATGTTGCATAGGCCTCTTCATGCGGCAGCGTACTTCCTAACCCAAGATGTTTCTAGCGTGAGAATTTTAGCAATGATGCTGAGGTAAGAAGAGGCCTTCGTGAATGCATGCAGCGCATGATCCCTGACATTCATGAGTATGCACAGGCTAATGTGGAGTTAGATAGTTATAAACAGAAGTTTGGAGAATTTGGAAGCCAGTTAGCTCAAATGACCTTGAACGCTCGTAGTCCAGGTATAATTTAGTGAATATCTTTGATTCTTTCATTATTTGTTTAGTCATGCAATGTCTAACGCTTAATCTTTTAGCTGCTTGTGGGAGAGATTTGGAGATGAAGTTCCAACACTTCAAAAGTTCACAGTTCGAATTCTATCTCTTACTACTAGTACTTCCGGATGTGAACGCAACTGGAGCACTTTTGAGCAAGGAAAGTTAAAACTTACAACTTATAAGTTATAATAAATAAGAAATGACTTAATTTTAATAAATAAATTTGTTTGTTGAAGGTACACTCAAAGAAAAGATGACGCTTGAAGCAATTACGTCTGCAATCCCTCGTTTATGTTATGTACAACATCGAGCTTCGAGAGAGGAATATTCGTAGGAGGCGATTGCATATTGATCCGATTTTGATAGAGGAGGCTATAGTTCACAGTCTCGGTCTCGGCCGCCTACTCGGCGGGCACTGAGACGGATCGGTCTCGGCGACTCGGATCGGTATCGGGCGATACGCGCAAAACGCTATATAAAAGCTCAAAAAACTGAAAAAATTATAACAAATCTTAAAAAAATGTAGATATCCACATTCATGAATTACATGTCCAAAATATATCACCTAGCACACTAAACATAAAGCGAAAGTATAAATACACGAGTCGTCGGTAGAAGTATATCAAAATACATGCACAATATAGTAAATTGCACAAACTACATTCATAAATACATGCTAATGTAATTATTTTCACATTGAATTGTGATGAGGTACAAAATTATCATCATAATACCGAGTCGACCGAGTCAACTCCGATTCTCAGCCAAGTCGGTCTCCTCTGAGTTGAGTCGACCGACTCGTGACTCGGACTCGTCTCGGAGCTGACCGAGACGGATACGACTCGGCCGACTCGTCTCCGACTCGGTCGAGTCTTTGAACCGTGAGAGGAGCTTGCTAGCGATGAGTGGCTTGTAGAGACCGAAGAGCCTTGTCTTATGGACGATATTGCATGGCTAGATGAGGTAAGGGAAGAAGATGAGGCAAGAGAAGATGAGAACAGAGATTTTCTAGATGTCACCGCACTTGGTAATGAAGGCACTAGCATTGTAGTTGATAATAAGTCTAGAGAAAAGAGACAAAGGGTAGATAGTTGTTCTTCCATGGACAAAGGGAAAGGACCTGTCATTGATGATGTGGATGAGACCAGGGACGATATCGATACAGAGGATGCTGAGTACATCTTAGAGGAGGATGATTTAGTCATAGTAGATGAGATTAAGGCATGATATTATTCCAGAATATTATGACTATTTTGTTTTGTATGACTATGACTTATGTTTGCGAACTTCTTTTGAAATTTGTTATGTTTGTGAACTTGTTATAACTTGTGAATGTGAAAAATTATTATGATACTTCCTAAAATTTGTTGTGAGACTTGATAAATGTGTTATATATTTGTTTTGATTTTTTTAGATTTTTTAAATTATTTTTTATTTATTAAAATTCTTAAATATAGTATATATATATTTATTTATTTTTATTAAATAAACATTAAATCACGTAACCTACGTTATGTGTTACATTATAAACTATCTTAACATAACAAAAGAAAAACGTTATCGTTACGTTATCGTTATTTTGAACATTGGTCTATCTATATATAGAGAGTCAGAGTCTTGTAGCATTCCAGAAGGATTCGAGGCTGAATCATTCCACTCAAATGCAACCCATATGACATCTGAATACAAGATCCACTCCGTTAAAGTTGATTTTATTATTTAAAGTATCGATAAAAAAATCAAGTGTTTTGAATACTTTTTGTTCATCCATCAAGCGGCGCAAAATAGACGGCCGAAAGTAGTGAGTTGGTTAGATCTATGTCTTTAGACATACAAATTCTCGATCCGACCATTTAACCATGATCTAAACATTTTAAAAAACTCTACAAACTAATTTTTGTTAGGTTTCAAATGTGCTACACCGTTAAACCAATCAACTCACTATTTAGATCGTCTGTTTTCCCCTATTTGATTCATGGGCATAAAGTATTTAAAATACTTGATTTTTGGTTTATAGATATTTGAAATAATATAAATCAACTTCAACAGAATGGATCTTGTATTCGGATGATGTATGGTTGTATTTGAGTGGGAAGGATTCGGGCTCGAATCTTTTCGGAACTACACAAGTCTATCTCTACACACACATACATATATATGGATTGATGAAATATTAAAAAATAAACGTCAAAGGGCAATTATGATAAACTATGATGCACAGTTACTGCACATGGGGGTCCTTACCCGTGTGCGATATATGTCGCCACATACACTGCTGGAACACGCCTCCAACGTGGTGTCAGACATGGATGAGTCGTGTTAGAGCCTAAAAGGTAAGTTTGGGTTTTCGGGTTATTAACGCAATAACCCGCAACCCATTAGAAAACAAAAACAAAAACCCCGATCCCATTAAGATTCCCAGCCCTTATCCCTCTTTTCGAGTCATCTCTTCCCCTTAATCCTCTCCGACAATGATGATCTTAGGTTCGGTAAAGGCGATCATCATTGATCGAATCCTCTTACTACTTTCTATCTCTCCTCCTTCCAACTTCCTCTCAGTTGAAAGATGACCCAAAGGCTTTGATTATATTTAAACGACGAAGGGGAGCCTCTGACAACTGCTTTGACGCCCGACGACTGCTTTGAAGCCCGACGTGTTGGCTCTGGCGACGATCAGCAGCAACACAGGCAATGCAACATGAACAAAAGCTATAAGTTTTTTCCAAAATATATGCTTTCCTCTCTTTCTGTCTTTCATTCTTTCTTCATTCCTTTCTTTTCATCTTAATATTTTACTCTACGCGTGTTGGTTTTGGGCTTGATGATTTGTTACTACTTATTTGAGGAATTAGGGTTTTTTTTTGCCCTTTTTATATCTTGTTTTGTAGGCTGAATTTGTTGATTCATTGCTAGATTTCTTGCTTTATGTTTTCCTTGTAGCCCTGTTTTAAATATCAGCCGATATCTCATTTTTTCTCTGTTGCCGATAGATATTGGGAAATCATTCGCCCATATCGTTTGCAGCAAAAATGACCGATATTTGAAATGTCGACCGATAAATCGCCCGATATGAGTCGGCGCAAAATCGACCGATATGAATTTATTTTAATTGGGTTCGTTTTTTTTTACTCATCAACATTGAACCAAACCCAATCCATCACCCGACTATATAAATATTGTTTGCATCGTTAGGGCTCGATAAAAATCTTCTCCTCCGTGCATTGACGGTGACGACGCTTGATTTGGTAATTATACAACTTCTAATCTTATATTTTTTTCAATTCCATGAAATAACTTATTTATTGTACGATTCACGGCTGCCTGCAAATGTACATTGTTTTTTTTTACCGTCTTTGCATACACATTACATTATTTTTATTTGATAGATGATATCTATGACACTAAACTAACTTTTAATTATCAATATTTTATTATATATGGTGTCCGATATGAACGCCCGATATGCGAGCGTATCCTCAGTATATTCCTCGTTATCCGATATGAAAAACCGTCATCTGATACGATCCTCATATCCAATATTTAAAACCTTGCCTGGTAGAAATATACAATCTGATTTAGTATTTTCTTAAATCTAATTTAGTTTTTTTTTTTTGGCTGAATTTCAGAGCATGCCGGTTTTCTTTGCTAGATTTCACAAGAATCACAACATGCTTAATTCTGATTTGGTTTTCTTTGCTGAATTTCACAACATGCTTAATTCTAATTTGGTTTTCTTTGCTGAATTTCACAGTATGGTTAAATCTGATTTGGTTTATATACTGTTGAATTTCACAGGGCATAAATCTAATTTGGTTTATTTTGCTAAATCTCATAGTATGCTTCTCTTTGCTTAAACCTAAATCCTTCTGCTGAAGTCTAGATTTTAATTCCTTAATAAGTTTCTGGAACCATCCTAAATGTTAATCACATTGTGCTTTTAGAATATTATACTCTATTTTTTATTATATATTATATAATATAATATGTATAGCCATGTCCCCGTACCCTATATTTTATAAATTTGTTGTGTCCATATCCGTGTCTGTGCTTCCTTGTGTATAAATGAGACGGATGCAAAGATGAAAAGGGTTAGTTTGTCCTATTCAACTCAGTCAAACAACACATGAAACCAGATGGATACAGGATTTCCAGACCCAGTTGTGCGTGTGTTGATAGGTTTCACTTGGTTGCATGTGCGCACCCGTACGGAGAGGAAGGGGTGGCCGGTGGGGTTGGGGTTGGGGTGCTGGGGGTTTTGGTCTGTTACCTGGTTTTAAACCCCGGGGTCACCGACCAAAACAACAAATAGGTGATCTGCACCATTCATGTGATCTGTTGCCATTAAAAATATATACAGGTAGACATTATGCAACCTTGAATTCCAATTCATCAATCTAACAGTGGCAAAATGAACAATCTTTTAGCAAACACAAAAAAAAAAAAAAAAAAATGCTGAAATGGTTTAGAAGCTCTAAATCAACTTCTACTAATATGAGGTTAATGGCCTGTAAATCAAGCCAAAATGTGGGATCACCGTTGGCAGGTCCACCATGTAGTTCAGCAAGTGAAACAAACTTATTTCCCAGCGAACTCCAAAAAGTCTTCTTATCCATACCTTAATTTGTTTGGAGTAAAATATTTTAAGTTCACGTCATAGCAAAAGTTGAATTCATAACATGAAGTAATACTGAGGGTGTGTAAATCAGTTTGACAAGTTAATGTAGTGAGGTTCTTGATTCTATACCTCAAAACCGCAATGCAGTCAGGTTATTAGTCCTATATTCATTAAGATTTACCTCAAAAATGTGCACCATTAAGAATTTAAGATTTATCTTTACCTGAATGCCATTAAAAATATTTGAGGATGATTCAAAACTGAACATAGCCAAATCTAAATTAACTGTAAAACATTACTCCTGCACATTTCTTGACTTAACAAGTATGAGATCAATTCGATAGAACACATAGGAAGCTGCCATTACAAAGCAGCCATTGTAGCAAGTCAGTCTGATAAGTTAATGTAGTCAGGTTCTAGATCCTATATTTACTAAGACTTCCCTCAAATTGCACAATATTAAGATTTCCCTTTAACTGAAGCCCAATAAAAAAGTTGCAGGTCAATTCAAACCCGACCCTATCCAAATCTAAATTAACTGCAAAACTTTACTCCAGCACATTTCTTGACCTAACAAGCATAACTTCAATTCGACAGGCCCGTGAGGGCATAGGAAGCAGCCACTGAAAAGGTGTCAGAACAGTGGCGTTCCTAGCAAACACTACGGTCGGTTACCCTAACCCCCCACCCCAATTGTTTTTCCCAAGGCATATGTTGTATTGATCTCATCACTGTTCTTTTGGTTCAAAATTTAATACAGGCTTTTTAGAATTCCATGCTCTCTTGAACTTCTGACTTTTTGTGCTTCTGTTCTTTCCTTTATTTCGTGTATTTTAAGCTGAATGGGCAGAACAGGGTTCCAGCCAAGTTATGACTGAAAAGAAACTGAAAAAGCAAAATCAATCTATAATAACACCTAAACCTATGAGTACACCAGGTCCAAAAAAAAAAACAGCTTCCTCGTGACTCAAATTACATAACAATTCCTTCCATGCACAACAAACAATTATGCCATTTATTCAAACAGTTTTCTTTTACATTTTAGCATTTCCTTCTATATCTTTTTTTCCCCCTACATTTAAAAGTTAAGACATCCTTTACAAAGTGTCAAATCATTTCACTCAGACATGAGTTAGTGAACAACAGGTTGCTCGTTATCACAAAATTAAAGTGCGACCAAACAACCCCAAAAGAGAGAAGAAAAAAGATAGATGGCATGTTCCCAGACCTGAGTTAAAAAATTGAACAAAAGACAAACAAAGAAACAAAGAAAAAAAAAAAGAAAAGAAAAATTCAAAGCCCCATCCACAGGAAACTGTAACTATACCAACCACCTAGTAATATATGTATATTACCATCAACAGGTCCACATTACATGTAGACATCTGAAAGAGCAATTGCCAGAATTCTACTGTTTTCTACTTTTCTTTTTTCTGTTTCCTGCTTCTAAATGATGGTTATGATGCCAAAAAAAAAAAAAAGGTGATTCAGCCAAGCAAAGGGCATTCCATAGTCCGCATTTGCTTTACTACTTTAAATTATTCAGACTGTATAACATGTACAAAAAGCTTGCCATTGTGAAAAAGAAAACATAAAAGCTATACCTGCCAACATCCCATGAGCTTGTACCCATTGTTTGTTCTCCTCCACTCCTAGACAGTCCACCTAAAATAATTAAATACAAAATATTATGTTAGATGACGGACCAAATGTCACTAAGTCAAGCAATGCACCTGCAGCCTGCTAAGAAGTTTCAGTTTGAGCACTAAAAAGGAAGAACTGTCCAAGGGGCACACCCAAAAAGGACAAAGAACCCAAAGAAAAGAGTTGTTACAAATTTATAAATTATATATTAAACATCCTGCTTTGAATAACAAGTCTCATGATAGAGCCGCCGCTTGTCACCCCACTAGCGTCCAAGAAATGAAGTTATGTTAGATGGCATTGACAAAGGTGTGAAAGAGACACTACATCACAGACAGCATTACCTATAGGTCTTTCCTGAGTTCCAAAAATATCAGAGGGCATCTCAGCTTCAACATCCCTGTTAAAAATGGAAAATGACACAACAAGAATATAGAACACAGGATAATTTGCTTCATACAAGAAGAAATTGCAAATTATTGAAACAGGTTGTGAACAAAGGCAGGATACCATAGAAATCTACATACCTCTTTAAGTTAGGAACAGAAAGAAACTGTTCTTCAACTGCATAAGCATTATTTAAAAGAATTCATTAGAATGAATTGCAAGACCAACAATACTCACATAGTTTCTTATCATGAACAAACCTGTAATGACCTTCACCAGAGAATCCAACTTGACGGTAACATCAGAACGGTAAATACCCACAACGCGACAAAGGTAGCCCTTCAAAGGCCCTTTTCTAATTCTCAAGGTCTGTCCGATAGAGAAAGTTTGGTTTGACTCACTACGGCGATTCCTGCTAACTGCATTTAAGTCCGGCATATGTCAGAAGGTCCATACTCACCTTCCTTTATCTATAAGTCTATAAGAAGGTAAAAAGAAACAAGGCACGTACAAGTGCAAGAACTATCTTCCTGCTCATAGGATCTTACAGGAGATTGGTTGAATGAAGAACTTGACTTGTTACCCTGCAACACCCAAAGAAATCCAGATAACTGAGAATCTGAACACAAAAGGCGACGGAGAAAGAACCACTTACCGCCTTCCGAAATGAATCCTTTGGTGGTGAAATGTTTTCACATAAGTCTGACTTAGCACAAAAAATTCCACTATTCTCCTCTTGGTTTTCATCATAGATGAAAAGTGTGCCTCTGTACATATGCTGGACGATTCCTTGTCTACCCTGCAAGAAGAGGATTCAAGCATAATAAAGACAATTTCAGAGCACGAAACATAACAATTTGCAACTTGCAACCACAGTAAATAAAGCAATCTGAAAGACATATTATGTTACACATTGACATTTTTGGTTCACTGCATGTAAGTCATGTTTATCTCCATTTTATTCTTGACATTTTTTGGGCAGTTAAATTAATACATACCTCCAATGGGCCATCAAAAACCTTTACAACGTCATTAATGTAAATGGTTTTCCTGTGGCGATCTGAAGCTGTGAACATTTTATCAACACAACTGCTTTTTATGTCCCGAGTCTTAAGTGTCATCACTTCTTGCCCTTTTATGTCGTTGCCCTTCAATATCTGAACAGAGGATTATGTCAAAAAGTAAATAACAAACTACAGAAGAAACTCTATGTCAGAACCTGCCCACCTTGATGCCATCTTTCCCAATATCTACTATGACACCAAAGCCCTTCCGCCTGAGAGAGAGAGAGAGAGAGAGAGAGAGAGAGAGAGAGAGAGAGAGAGAGAGAGAGAGAGAGAGATTATTATAACATAAATGCATAATTTAACATTTCTGAGGAATACCCTAAATAAAATGCATGGCAGTGCATTACTAACCCAAATAACACAAGATCATAGAGATTGAAACCCTTCCCATGCTCAGAAGGCCCTTGGAGGTCTGATGCTTCTGAAGATTTCATCTTTTTACGCATGTTGTAAACACTAGAAAGCCAGCTTACATCTTCCTCTTCCGCCTTACTCATCTCCGTAAACTTCAAAAGCTCGTCCTTTGACGGTTGCACGCCCCAGTAGATAATTGATGTAATAGACACCTTTTTGTACAAGTAACCATCCTTCAGCATTAAACCATCAAATACCTCAAAATATTCACCACTGTGACGGTCACACTTAATCTCTATATGGGGCCTGAAGTGCCTGATGAGCACAAAATGTAATCAAAAGTTCCAATATCAAGACCATAACAGAATTTCAACAATATACTAGAAAACTACAGAAATTACTCTAGTTCATGAGATCTTATCAATCGTGGAGCAGGAATAGCAGCTTCCTTCAAAGATACACCACCACCCTAAAAAATCAACAGCAACAATGCATCACACATAGCAACAAGAAAGCTCGAATAATTGATTATGCACCAAATAAAATAACTATAAGGTGATAGAACTTCAGTAAGCAGAAGAACAATAACCAAACAATAACCATTAAGTGACAGAAAAAAAAACTCGAGTTCCGTGGAGAGAACTAGTCTAGAGGAAAGATATAATTCATAGGGTTGTCTGCAGGGCAGGAAAATGTCATGAATCTTCTTACAGAAAGGATATACTTGTGCACGAGCATGCTGCCCTGCCAAAAATGTGTGGAACCATTGGCGTTGAGTGGCTCAACAAAGCATAACAGCGAAGTAGTGAAACCTGTGAGACTAGATCACCATGTTTTAGGAAACTAGGCTCTTTTCTTTTTCTTTTTCTTTTTCTTTTTCTTTTTCTTTTTCTTTTTCTTTTTCTTTTTCTCCTTTGTGTGTTTATTAGATGATAACGGCTATCCAGAAACTTAGAGAGGAGAAAAGAGATGGAGGGGAATATATAAGATCAAGGCCCTCTGCCTTCCAATTCAAACAAAAACCACAATCAAAAATCACTTTATATTCATCCAAACCTGTCTACATTTTCCCTTTCCGAACCCGAGAAATAGGGGTTTGTTCACATTTTTTAGGTTAAAAACAAATTAAACCAACCTTGTTGGCTCCGTAAGAAAAATTAAAAACGCGACTTTTGCCCTCACTGTCGTACAGAAGCTTTGTCCATAAAGAAATTTGTCACTAGTTTCCATGAGGGCTCATCACAAGTATCTGATCAATCTTCTCCTAAAGGTGTTCCCTCATTTCCCTCCTATATATATTATATTTAGTTACATCTAAAAGTAAACTTCAGGTCTGAGAATGTCAGCAACTTTTGAATAAATTAAAAAAAGTAAAAAACAAATCCCTATCATGAAAATATTGAAAAGTTAATGGGATGAGGCTTTCGAGTTTGAGGCCATGTTCTTTCCCTCAAAGAAAAAAAAGAGAAAATATTGAAAAGGTCCTAATTAGACCATAATCCAAGCCAATGTTAAACATGCTTTCCGCCAATTTTGTTATAAAAATTCATCATGTCAACAAAACATATTGAATGTGGCATAATATTTAAACTTCTTATTCGTATTAATCATGATTCATGGACAATGGCAGAACATACTAGATAAACAAAATAAGAGGTATTCAAGTCTTCAAACAAAGCATCTTTATAGTTTTCAGCATTAAAAACTAACCCACGATTTGTAACCTATGTCATGAACTTCATAAGCTCAAACCATTAGTTAGTATTTCAAAATTTAACGAATGCACTAAACTGTAAGCAGAAAAAGTGCAGCAAACCAGATTCAGGTCTGAGTTTGAATACTTTCATTTTAATCGTGCAAACATGGGATATGGACTTATCATGACCGATATTCATATAATCTGCATTCCTATCAACCCTTTGGTTTCAGAATACTAAGAAAAATATATGAAAATTTGAGCATATTATTTTTTAATGATCAGAATCTGAAATTAGCCCTTATAATGTATCGGTTGGTGTTGCAATGAAAATTGACCAAAGAACAGTTTATGCCAATTCCACATATTCTTGAAATACATTTCAAGCAAGATCAGGTTCTCTACCAAGAATAAAATAATTTGTGAGATGCTCAGATTAAATAGTTAACCCCAGAAAAAATGATATACAACAAGAGACTGAGACAAGAGACTGAGACATTATGGCATGTCATTTCCTATAGTTGATATTCAGAAGTTGTACTCACATATTTTTTCGCAATAGATTGTAGATCGATTCTTGGAACCAGCTTAATTGTTGCTCTCCTCCGTACATCATCATAATCCACAACCTTTTAAATAGGAAAATGATGAGGAACTGGAGTATCAGAAAGCAGCGAAAAGCATCAAGAAAATAGCAAATTTGCAACCAAAAAATAGAATCTTATACCTGCCCGAGGTCACCTTTATATCTCCCATTCTTCATGCGAACCCATGTACCTTTAGAAATTGCACAGGCTTTATTCCGAATGGAAAGCAAGTGAGGAATTTCCATCCCAGGTACAAGCCCCGTACTGGCTGGATATATATTGAAAAACCCTTTGCAGGCCTAAGATAGGTAAAGTGTCAACTAATGCAACTACAAGAGGCTTGGCAGATATAAAGACAACAATTTAGCTCGAATCAAAACACAATGAATGCCACAATGAATTTTCCCGATATTGAGATGGAGATGGTTGTTGAATTGGAGTTGCTAATGATCAAATTCTATATATATACTAAGAAATTAGCGCAAAGGTTGGATTGGAAGCCTAACACTTAATTATACAGACAATTCCCCTCCTATCTAAATGAATCTATATCATCTGATGACAAGCAAGATAAATACCTTGTACAAAATATATAAGATATAATGAAATGGACAGGCACAATAAACTTGAAAAAGAGTAATGGAATGGTTACAGCATCAGAATTTGAGATAATTTGCAGATCATCATTAGTTAACCTGGAATATAAATAAAATTTTAAATCGTCGCACAAAATTCACAAGAAAATACTTGTGGTTGAGTTCCCTTGTTTGTTTAAAGAAATAATGTACTGGAATTGAAGCCTTTAGACTTGAAGACTTTACTTCTATCTTTAGACTTGAAGGCTGCACTTTTATCTCCTTAAAATCCCATATCTCCATATGAATTGTGCAAGGAAAGGAGATAATATGGAGAAACTGCAGTGCTCGTTAACAGTTCTAAAATGGAACATGGGTCCAAATCTAAAGCAGTACCTGTCAAGCGCCAACAATTAGTTATTGTCTTATGTCATATTATCTTCCTTTTTCAGTTTTTCTGTAATCATATTATCTTCCTTTTTCAGTTTTCCTGTGATCATTTATAGTCTAAGAAGCTTCTTTAGGAGCGAGAGTTGCATTTTACTTTAGCAAAGGCCTTGGACAAGTTTACATCAAGGAGGCAAAATATCACTGATACAAAGATAACTAGTTAGCCTTCTCTAGCTAGGTGATTCCTTCATTATCTGCTAATTTTCACTAGTTCCAAACCACAAGCTTCATCTATGGTACTTCATCAACAATTGATCAGTTTTTACTTGGAAGTAATTTGCCCTCAAAAAAAGAATATTAGCTTCTGCATTTGTTTTCATCCCAAGCTTATTTCCATCTTCCCTTCGTTCACTTTTTTGCTCTTGCATGCTTTAAACATATTATTTGCAATAGAAACTCTGAGAAGTTCACACTCATTATGTGTAGCCTCAAAAAAGATAAGGAGTTAAGAAGTGTGTCCTACAGGATTTACAAAAGAATTTAATTTTATATAATTCTCATGCTTTCAAATTATTTTTCTAAAGTTTTTCCATGTCAATAAAATAATTGTCCATAACAAGTAAAATTTCCACATGGAATCCTCGCAAACAATATTCCATTAGTTCCAACTCCTAATTTTATAATACTATGTATAGGAATCATAAGCAACCATTGGCCTTGCGTAAAAGAAGCTGTCAAGGACATACCTCAACAACATCACATGCTTTATCAGCTTCAATGTATACATATCCCTTAACATGCTCGAGCATAAATGCAGAAATTATCTCCATCTTTGTTCCAAGCCTCTGCAAGTCTGCATACTTATGCATGAGGCAGAGGACAATCTGCTGCTCCCGACCAACCTGCAACCAAATATTTAGTCAGGAAAGGATTCAAATGGCAGCAGCTCGGCAAAAGTATTAGGTGAGCAAGGACAATCCATAGCGAACCGTGCATTTGACCCTCCAAATATTTGGATCCTCCACAGAATGCTCTACTGATACACCATCATCACGTTCTTTAGGATCCTCATCATATACAACATACTCTGAGCCTCTTCCATAACGGTCTTTGATTAACTCCTCCAATTCATCACCACTCAGCTCTTCTTCCTTCACAAAAAATGGGAGAAAACGGGACCTCCCAGCACCTTTAAATTCTTTGCCTTCTGGTCTGCTTTCCTTGCTGAAATCTATTCACAAACGAAGAGAAATATTCTAGAATCAGGAATATATTTTGAAAATGTGGAACAATTAATGAAGAAAAAAAGGTTTTACAATAAACAGACTAAGCAGTTTATAATGAAAACTACAACAATTACATTTCGGTACATCTTTAGAAGCAAAGACCTTAAACATTAATCCAAAGTGACATTAATTGTTTTGAGAAGGATGAGACAGAAAGAAGATTGACGTCTTCATGAAGCAACAATTAAGTGAGAGTGTTCGTCTCAAATAAAGTAAGTTTTTACCCTGTAATTGAGATTTATGTATAAAATAACTAAGTAACAACTGATAGCCGCAAGAAGTTGTAATGCTTATCCATAAAAAATGGAAATGAGCCGAAAGGATGGGTACTTGGCAAGAGACAACTCCAGATGTTACTTAAGACCCAGACTACCAGAAGCTAGGGATACCCTACAATGCAGATAAGCCCATTTCCAACCCAAAAACCACCTACATTCATACAGAGACTCACATTAACTAAAATTGCAGAACTAGCCCTAAATTCCAAGAGCTGTTTTAACTAACTTTGAACAAAAGCAGAAAAGGCCTAAAAACGATAGAAAGAGAGGTCACCAAAAGATGATGCATTGTCAAGTTCCGTTAAATCTACAATTATTTGTAAGTAGCACATTATAATAGATGCAGTAACTGGATTAAGAGTAACATAAATGCATACCTAAAGCTAAAAAGCTGAATAACAGCAAAACTCTAACAATGTGCTATCTTGAAACCCTAGAACCACCCACATTCACACGGAGATGAACCTACACCAACATGCAATCGAAAGTCCTAACTACTAAAAACAGAACGACCAAAATAAGGGGGGAGGGAGTCGGTTATGAAATTATACCGAGGTCGAGGTCCTCATCGTCGAAATCGAGGTCTTCGTCGTCCCCTTTGTCCTCCTCCTCTTCATCATAGTCGGCGTCCTGAGCGGCGTCATCGAAGAACTGGAGGGCGCCGGAGCGCCGCCTCCTGCGGCGATCGCGGCCTTCCTGCGACCCGGATACTGGTTTCTTCCTCTTCCCCGAAGAGGTCGAAGGAGAGGATGCCAGAGCTTTTCCGCCGATCTGCTTCCCTTTTCCCTTCACCGCCATTGGGGAGCTCACCAGCACATTGAGAACTGGGGGCTCGAGCGGAGAGGAGGAGACGGTGAATGGAGTGGTTTTTACTGTATTACATTTTTTTTTCACCCAGGTTTATAGTGCTTCTTTTAGCATGCACTTCTACATAGTACCATAAATTGGGACTGCAAGGGGGGCTACGCGTGGCACTATGACAGGAAATCTAACAGGCCGAAAGCCGTGGGTGCCGAATGGTTCCGGTCCAAAAAGAAAAAATTCTGAATTTAAACCATCAGAGTGGGTCCCACGTAATTAGGACGTAATCCTTTGTATTTAATTAGTTAGATGTCATGTTAGGCGTGAAAATAATTGTTTTGTATTTCCAGAAAGGGTTGCAAAATTTATCTTGGAAAGTGTCAGAGGATCCGGCCATGTCAGCGTTTTCTAGAGGCAGTGTTGGTTATTAACAGCAAAAAAAATATAATGATTGCGCGATGGCCCGCAGACAGTGTGGGCCGCACGCACCGCAGAGAGACTGCGGTTTTCGCTCCCGCGAGCTGAGAAATGGGTGAAAAGTGTCAGAGGACCACTGTAGTTGCAGTATATTTCTCAAGAAACCCAGTTTGTTTGTACATGTTATTTAACAGAATCTTGACTCGGAGTACTATACATGCATCCATTTGCCACGACAGATCAATGATAAGCAGAAAACAAAAATTGGTGCACTGAGTGCAATACTTTCAGGGTCCAGAACTTCTCGGTACCCAGTTCGGTGAAAACCCAAAAGCAACATGTCACATACTCATGCCATGCAGGTCTATACTGTTCTCAAACTAATGAAGCCTTGTTATATTTCGAGTTGATCATACATCATCTCCCTTCAACTGACAGTAGGGCCCATCCATCTGAAAATTAGCCTTTTTGAGCCTGTTTGACGCATACTTAAAAATCAGGATTTCTGAACCCCGGTTAGTGTAATGTTGTTTTTAAGTACTCACCCGTAATACCCCTTTCAAGAGGGTTCTCGTAGCACGGGTGATTTAATTTGGGTAATTAATGATGGGTGTGTGTTGTGTATAGACTAGAGGTGAGCTTCATACTCATCCTCTTCCTCAGAAGGAAAAAGAAAAATAAAATAACCAAAAAGCCTTATTTCAGAAAACAATCATGAATTTCAAATCAATTTCAAAAAATTTATCACAAACTTTTGAAAATATGATAAACAATTATATTTTGGGCACGATGCTACGCAAAGTATAATTGATGTTAAAATAATTATTAAAAGTATTATTTTGTACCATTATTTATTTATAGATGTTTTGCTCCGATCATGGGCGGACCCATTAGTGGGCTGGGCCAGGCTACAGCCCGGCCCATTTTTTTATATATAGGCCTAAACCTAATTTTTATTTTGTTCTTTTTTATATATTGTGTTAGACCCCTCTCTATATTAGTTTTTTTTTTAGCAAATTTATTTCTAGTTCCACTCTTGATTTAGTGGAGAATACTGTTTTATTCTTTTGATAAATTCATATAATTCATAAGTATATGTTATAAAAAATTGCAGCCCACCCTAAAATTTTTTTCTGGTTCCGCCCTTTTGCAACAATATGACCCTGTAAGTGTGGTGGCAGGAGCACTGTATGAGGAAGTGTAAGGATATATGCCAGGGTAACTCTTGATGACAATCGACAATTGACGACAATCGACAATGTTCCGAGATAGTAGATGTTGCATGTAGAAGTTAATCAATGAAACAACCATAACGCCAGACACAAGTGATTGTGGTAAAATCATTGTCACATAAGTGATGTTCTTGAATCAAATTCGGAGGGTTGCGTGGATACATGATAGAAGGGTCCTGAGAAATCCATGGATCGAACCAAATTCCATGGATCACATGAGGTAAGTAAGAATCACAATTAAGACACCGGAGAGGAGCAACACACGTTTTTAAAACTGTATTATGTTATCAACCCCACGTCTTGTCATAAAGTTCATAAACACTTGCACCTTTACAATTGCAACAATACAAGATTTATGATGTGACAAGAGGTAGTCGATGTGACACTCTTTGCAACTCCCACGCTTTTGCATTTTTGCTCTGTCTGTTTGGTTGTCGTAACTGGCCGTAATTCGTAGTTGTAATTGGTAAAGTCTTTTACAATTGCAAATGAGTTACATGTATGTAAATTTTACGGTGTTTGGTTGGTAAAATAAAATTGTAAAGTGGGAAAGTTTATTGTACTTTACGGTGTTTGGTTGTCGTAATTTATAAGTCGTAAGTGAAAAAGTTGACCACAAAATTAACTATTTGGTGATTTTAAAAGTTTTAATACTGCAAATAAATATTAAAAAAAGTTAAATATTAAATTTTTTAATATTAATATAAAAATATTACAAATTTGTATGACCACAAAATTAACTGTAACTGGGCTGTAAGTGAGTGGTAACTGGGTTGCAAGTGAGTGTTAGTTGAGTTACGTAAGTCTTTTACGAATTACGGTCCAAACAAACGCTGTAGTTGTAACTGGGTAGTAAGTCATTTACGAATTACGGAGTTTTACGCGAAACAAACGGCCCCGAAATTGAATTCTCTAGTATCGGAGCCAAGGGCGGAATCAGAAAAAAATTAAGGGTGGGCTGCAATTTTTTATAGCATATACTTATGAATTATATGAATTTATCAAAAGAATAAAACAGTATTCTCCACTAAATCAGGAGGGAACTAGGAATAAATTTGCTAAAAAAACCAATATAGAGAAGGGTCTAACACAATATATAAAAAAGAACAAAATAAATTAGGTTTACGCCTATATAAAAAGATGGGCCGGGCTGTAGCCCGGCCCAGCCCACTAATGGGTCCGCCCATGTTGTTGCATTTGAACTCTTCGCCCTTCATGTTGCACATTGTTGCTATCGGGTCATATTGTTGCTTTTGGATTCTTCACCCTTCATGTTGTGCATTGTTGCTATCAGGTACCACCATATTCTTTATTGTTCTACTTCACATGTTGCCCAAGTACGTCATTTAACAATCTCCGGTAGATCTGGGCACAACCTAAGATGATTTTGTGCGCATGGAAAGTTCTCCGCTACATTTTATCAATAATAATTTTTTAATTATTCCCACGAGCAGATTGCATCGACTCGGCATCTCTATAGAAAATTTTTTTTTTTTGCGCACCGTGCCACGCTCTTGGTGAGCAGTAAGATCATGGTGGGCCCCACCGAGTGGGCCACACCGGTGAGACCCACCACCCGGTGTGGCCCACCCAAGATAGATATGCACATTCTCTAAGTTGGCCCTATGACTTGATAGTTCTGGACCCCCGTTGCAGACTGGACCTACTAACCGCTTTAGTTCATATGCGAGTCTTTCTCTTACCGGTTCTTAACTTTACATTACAAATTTTCTACCTCTCAAAATTACTCATTGATGACAGTTGGGCTATTTGGCCATAGAGAAACAAGTACCCACAGCAGCACGATCGACTATTTCGTTCACTCATGCCTACTTTATGAGCTTATTGAACCAACAAATACTATATCACACTTCATATCCTAAGAAAAATATGATTTTATTAAAAGCATTTTGGGTATTTTTATAAGAAATTATTAAACTGAAATTTACAAGAAAATCTAGTCTATTGTCCTAAAGGCTTTATTTTATCGTCAACAACATTTTGCTTCATGAAGCTAATTTTCAACTTAAATCCAACATGAGTTTATTTCTCTCTTCCATCGATTTAACAGTCAAGACGTTTTTTTTTTTTCTTTTTTTTTTCTGTGCTTCTTAACGAGAGAGAGAGAGAGAGAGAGAGAGAGAGAGAGAGAGAGAGATTTATGTTGGACTTAAAAATAATTAAACGGAGGGTTTTATTTACTTTTAATGGATTTAATCGCTTGTGGGAAGTTGTGGTTCAAATCTCCAATCCATCATGCGTGAGGAGATTTTTTTGAACTAAAATTTGCAGGTGCACTAAATTTTTTGAAGTAAAGTAATTTACATCATTAGCCAATCTCTACCAATTTGCTTTTAGTTACATGATTATTAAAATTGAATTCAAATATAGTCAAGATTTTTCATTTTATAGTTTTCTTTTTCATCAATTTATATTATCTTAAATTAGGCGTTTGTTGTACTATTTTATATGCCTTATCTAGTAAACACCCTCATTCTAAAAATTTCTTTTACTCTACACCATCAAATACCAATCATAATATGGTTTTGGGTGAAGCTGATTTATTCATTTTGTAGTGTAATCTGAATCCAAAAAGGTTGAACCCAATTTTAGAAATAGAAGAAAATTATAGATTAGGTTGAAATAAGAGCTCATAAAGGTTGGCCCAAGGGTACACTCCCTAGTTTTTATTTTGATGATTACAAAACACATGTTATAAGGTACTAATCAAGTTCTAGTGTTTCTAAGTTTTCAGGTATAAGGAGTTTGGAAGAAGCTTATTCTTCTTTATAAGGAAGGTTGAGGAGATCAAGTTGATTCAAAGAAGGGATTCAAGCATATATGATCAAAATATGGATCTTGGATAAGCCCTCCTTGATTAAGACTTGAAGTTTTTGTAATCTCCTTTGTAAGATCTTAGTATGTTTAGTTTTGATATTAAATTGATGCTCAAAGAAGATGTACGCACATATTTCAAAAACAAGTTTTGTTTTCAGTATTTTTGTTCTAATTCATTTTTCAAAAGATAGATATTATTTCTAGTCTATATTTTTCATTGACTTTTAAACCTGCCTTATACAAGTTTTCTTGAAACCCATATGTTGTCAAAACATCTTATATACCTATATAATTACTTAAAAAATGGATTCAACTTCAAAAATTCTATTTACTTTGTTTTTGGGCTTGGTCGATTGACCACCCGGTCGGTCACTAGTTGCGCACAGTGTTTTGTACACTGGCTGAGTCGACCGAATGTGCACAGAGTCAATTGGCTCTTGTGCATGTAGGTCGGCCGATCGAGCGGTCGACCAACTTATATGTCAGGACTTACGGGATTGTTCAGCTGACCGCCCGGTCGACCAATCTTCTAATTTGGTGATTTGTGTTTTAACCCATTGGCTGGCTTATCAGTCGACCGACTCTTTGTCAGGACTTACTATTTTGTTCGGCTGACCGCTCGATTGACCGATAGCCTATAACGATTAATTTTGACCAGCAGCCGGTCGATCGATCGCGTGGGTCTTCTCTAGTAATGGCTATAAATTTCAAAATTGGCAGATATCTGACTTCTCTAAATGGCTATATTTTCTTCTTTTGAGCTAATCACCTGGGATTAAGACATGATCTCTCTTCTAAATGTGTTGTCTGTATATATAGGTCATTTGAGAGAGATACATAATAGTTTTTTTTACAAGTTTTTAACAAGAAAATTTCAGTTTTTGAGATCTAGCTTAGAAGAAAAATCAAGTTTTAATTGTCAAAGTTTTGCTTTCAATTCTCATTATTTCTCTAAAGTTTTTGGATCTTAAAAATTACTTACTTCACTGATTTTTCTCTTATAAACTTCTTTGAGCTTCATTTCTCCACTCAAAATCTTAAAAGTTGCAAAGAGATAGTTTGTAAATTTTGTGGTTGCTAAGAGCTTGTTAACCTCATTGGTTTTATGCTACCTCTTGTGTAGAGGATTGAAGGTTGGAGTTGGTGCTCCAGGTCTTATGTAGATCTTTTAGTTCCATTGTAGAAGTTCCTTTGTGGATAGTAAAATCTTTCATGCAGTGAAGACGGGTACGTAGAGCTTGGTGCTCGAACCTCGAAACAAATATTTATATTTGTGATTGCTTTCTCTCTTGCCCTTAGTCTATCTCTATTTCTTGCACTTATGTTTTTAGTTTCATTGCACTTTCTATTCATCTTTGCATCATTCATCTTTGTCAGTTTTTCACTTTCAATCAAGAAGGCAATTGAGCACTCAACTCTTATCTAGAAGAACATATAGGAGAAGTTCTAGAACCCTTAATTGGGAATCCGACTTCACTTTTTGATTTGAGATAACCATTTGCATTATTTACTTTAAATTGTTGCATTTTCGCATTAGATTAATTTTACACCTATTCACCCCCCTCTAGGTGTACTTTCAACAAAAACTCAAGTTTTCTTTTTTAAATCAATAACACCAAAACCTCTTCTTACAATCTGTATTTATTGTGATTCAAAATAAATTTGATGCTATTGCAATAGTTATCCCCAAATAAATGGGTGAGAGAACTAGTTTTGTTCTATGTGAAAGCTTCCTATTATAATTTGCTAAAACAAAGAAATGATGATGGTGGTGGTTGTGTTATTGTTACTATTTGTTGTTGTTTTGATTTAGTTTGGTTTGTTAATTTACAGTGAACTATTAGTCTTTACTAATTCAGATGGGCTGATGTTCTTCTTGTAACTTGGGAAGCCGGCTTGCATAACACAATTCAACCAAGGACAAATGCGGGCACTCAGCTTATCCTGAGGTAGGAAACTCTATTAAAGAAACAAAGAGTGCCCGATTTAGAGCTAAATAGAACTTTCTTTTAATGGAGCACCATAAGGGTACTTATAGGAAGGTCAAAAGTTAGCGAGATCATTTGGTGAGCCCAACCTCCAGAGCTTTTTTATTTTTATTTTTATTTTTTGAACAAAGATCACATTCTAATCTTGTTGAAAACTTAGAATTAAACCAAGTAAATTTTTGAGAAAACTTGAGCTGAAATTTAGGTGCGACTCATTGCTTGGAATGCACGGGAGATGTTAGAATGTGTTCTCCTTCCATTGGGGATGAACATGGTGTATTCACATGTTAAATTCTGTTTCTAAATGAATGAAATATTCAAGTCAGAAGTTAGCCTAATATAATAGCTAAATGGGACAAAAAAAGTGAGAACTCTTTAGTCTCACATTGAAAGTGGCATAGAAATGGATGTGTCTATTTGGAACGGTTGTGCCCGGTCCGACCAAATGATGTGCCTGCTCGGGGACAACCAGTCATGACCGAATGAATGTGTCTGTTCGTCGAACAAATGTGTTTATTCAGAACAGTTGCACCCGTTCCAACCGAACATATGTGTCTGTTCAGAAGGATTGCACCTGTTACAATCAAAAGGTTTTCTCTAAATCCTATACAAAGTACAGATTTTCACTCTAATGAATAACTCACAATTACTCACAACTAAGAATTTCAAAACTCAATCAACTACAATGAATAATTGGATTCTTTTGAAAAAGATTCTTTAAAGTACTGTTCAAATTTCATAATTGTGTCTGAAATATGATTTTTGGTCTGTGTATCCTTTTTTCTACTTTTGGTCAAATTAAAAGTATGGGTCAAGTTTGGTTCAACTGTACATGGTTTCACAAAATGTTGCACAGGACACATGAAGGACTATTGTATCTTAGGAAACTAACGTCTATTATCTTGTATGCATCGTTGCACAGAACACATGAAGGACTATTGTATCTTTACGCGTATCTCACTTCAAAATCTGATTCTTATTCTATTATTCTGTCTGTTTATATTAACATTCAGTTATGCACGAATTATTGTTAATAAATATTATCTTGTATAAATAATGATTGTGGAATTATTGAATTCAAATATATTCTATGTCTATTTGAACAATCTTATTACAGGGATATGCTGAATAATTATACATGCTTGAATATTTATTTTAATAAATATTTTTGCTAGATAAATTATTGTTGAATTATTTATCTTGATGATTTATTACTTATACTAGACTGATTAAGTATCAGTCTAATTGGTGTTTAAAAAAGGAATTTGAAAGGTGCTTCTATAATTAAGGAACACTCAATTGAACGGAAGGCCTCCCACCTAATTTTCACTGACTTGGCTGATTGGACTGTTTGATCTTGATCTTGAATTAGATTGGCATGACTAAAAATCTTAAGATAATTATGTGATTTTCTAATGCAGCTGCATTAGCGTTTTAATTTTGTGTACCAAGATTTTTTATCTCATAATTCCTGTTTTATTAAATACCAACAAAGATTTTTCTTTTTAAAGAGTTTATTTATGAAAGTTGTTCTGACAAATTTTAGTTTTCTCAAATTATCGAGGATATGTATTAAAGTTGCTAACTTCTACTCTGCATCGAACTGCAAAAATAACTGATACTAATCAAGAGAGTACCAGTGGCCACTGGGTGTGTCAAGCCAGACTGTGATGTCTATTCCCCTTCCTATCCCAAAGGCGGTGAATGTGAATCAAATGGATTCAGTGAGTTGTGTGCTAACTTTGACATAAACCACTAAAACTATAGCACCATACACTCTTTAGTAGAATAAGATTATTGAAAGAGAATAAAACTTTAAAAGAGATTATCAATTCCATAATCGTAAGTTCTAAAACACCGTCAGAACTTGAGGCGGAGTCTTGCCGCAAAATAAGGTACCGCATAATAAACTTGATCTTATTCCATTTGAGTTATGGCATGGAATGCCTTCTTCCTACCATTACCTCAAAATGTTGGGGTGTCTTGTTGTACCAACACCATTATCTAAGAAGACTAACTTGGAATCTAAAATGATGGATTGTATTTTCATAAGTTATGTCTTGAATAGCGGTGCATACAGATTTTTGGCATACAAATCAGAAATACCTGATATCTATGTGAATATGAATATCGAATCAAGAGATGTTGGGTTTTTGAAGATATCTTTCTGTATAAACTGAAAGAAAATAAGACTTCTAGGAAAAGAATACATGAAACAACATTTACAGAAGAAAGACACAGTGAACTAACAATTAATGCAAAGTTGAACCAAGAAGGAGTTAGAGATCGAGAATATCAAAATTCTTTTCTCCAAACTTTGTAGCATATGCAGTTATAAGTGAATCTCAAACATTTAAGGAGACTATATCTACCCCAGAAGCACAATATGGGAAAGAACCTAAAATAGGCTCCTAAAAATAGCATGAGAAGTCTGATAGTGTCAAGATAAAAAAGGATTCACTATCAATGAATGTGACAAGTGTGTTTACACTAAAATAGTTGAAAAATGCATGTATCATTGTATGTTTCTATGTAGACGACATGCTGATACTCAGACTAATATTGGAGTTATTAAGTCCACTAAAAGGATGATATCCAACAATTTTGACATGAAGGAACTTGATATTGCTGATGTAATTTTAAAAATTAAAATTACTAGAACAACAGATAAATAAGCCTATCTCAGTCACATTACGTGGACAAGATGATAGAAAAATTCAAGGAATATAAGATCAAAGGAAATATAAATCCTTTTCTTCCATACACCCACCTTCGTAAGAATACATGAACTGAAAAATGACAGTTAGAGTATTCTCATATCATCGAAAGTCTAATGTGTTTAATGAAATGCACTAGATTCAATATAGCTTACACTATAAGCAAATTGAGCAAGTACACTAGTAATCCTAGTGATGATAATTGGACTGTTATACTACGAGTAGTGGGCTACTTGAAAAATATCAAAGAGTATGTCTTGCATATGAAAAGTATACACCTGTATTTGAAGGGTACAGTGATGCAAACTAGATTGCAGATTTTGAGGATTCGAAATCAACTAGTAAATACATCTTTACTCTAGGAGGAGTGACCGTATTTTGAAAATGCTCCAAACAAACTTGCTTAGCCCGTTCCATAATGAATCGAGATTTATAGTCTTGGATAAAGCTGTAGAAGAAGCAAAATGGCTTTGACTAATTCTGGAGGATATGTCTTTATGGCCTAAACTAGTGCCCACCATATGCATTCATTGCGATAATCAAACTGCAAATCTAGGACAGAAAACTTTGTATATAACAGAAAATCTAGACACATCCGTCATAGACATAACACTATTAGGCAATTGCTCTCAAATGGAATTATCTCATTGACTTTGTGACATCAAAAGATAACTTAATAGATCTATTCACTAAAAGTTTTAGTGGAGAGTGTATAAACTGCACATCAAAGCTAATGAGGCTAAAAGCCTAACTATACCGAGTCAGCTTAATGAAAACTCACTTAGTGGTTTGAGATCCTACAAACTAAATTCAAGAGGAAAACGGGTTATGATTGACTCTGCGAGTAAACACTTAGAAACTTGACTCCAACTCATTCCTCTAGTGCACCCAAGTGCTTTCTATAAAAGGACTTAGGATAAGCTTAACACTTTTAATGATGCTTATATATTGTTATCAAAACAAGTGGGATAGAGTAGACTACTCTTAATAGGATGATCATCTAGGTGAATATAGAGTTGAAGCTGGCTCTTTGGGAGTCTCTATGGAAGCTGTGATTCTCTAAACACACTCTCTGAATCAAGAATGTCCAGGGTTGAAATGGACATAATCGAGAACCAACGTTGATTTTGGAAAGTGACCGCATGAGGCCTATTGACTTACACAAGCAACCGACAGTTCAAGATCTAGTTCACTGATTGGCCAGTAAGCCTGATAAACCTTTCGCTATGAAAGGTTTAATACCTAAATCACCAATCCAGATGCAGTTACTTTCTTAAAGTACCTTTTACCATGGAGTCAGTCTCATGGTGTATATAATTTCTTTAAATTTTCATTCATTGTGAGGGATTGTTGGAAACTTGAAATTAAATAAAGTGAGTTCTGAAAAAAAACTTGAGCTGAAATTTAGGTGTGACCCGTTGTTCAGAATGCACGGGAGATAGTTGGAATGTGTTCTTCCTCCATTGAGGGTGAACTTGATATATTCAAATGTTCAATTCTGTTTCCGAATGAAAGAGATACTTAAATCAGAAGTTAGCCTAATATAATAGCTAAATGGGACAAAAAGAGTGAAAATTTTTTAGTCCCACATTGGAAATGGTATAGGAATGAATGTGTCTATTTGAAACGGTTGCACTCGTTTTGACCGAATGGACGTGTTTGATCGGTAATAATTAGTTATAGTCGAATGTAATTTCTGTTCGGCGAACGAATGTGTCTGCTCAGAATGGTTGCGCTCGTTCCTTTCGAACAGATGTGTCTGTTCGGAAGGATTGCACCTGTTACAACTGAAAGGTTTTCTCTAAATCCTATATGAAGTGCAGATTTTCACTCTAATGAATAACTCACAATTACTCAAAACTGAAAATTTCAAAACTAAATCAACTACAATGAATAGTTGAGTTCTTTAAATATGATTCTTTAAAGTACTATTCAGGTTTTAAAATTATGTCTGAAATTCAATTTTTTTTTGCTGTGTCCTTTTTCCTACTTTCGATTAAATAGAAGATACAGGTCAATTTAGTTCGACTCTATGTGATTTTGAAAAGTATTGTACAGAACACGTAAAGAAGTGTTGTACTTAAGAGATCAGCGTCTATTATCTCATATGCACCGTAGCGAGGGACGTAATATCTTAAGAAGATTCGCTTTACGTGTATCTCACTCCAAAATCTAATTCTTGTTCGGTTACTCTGTTTGTTTATACTAATGTTCAATTTTGCATGAATTATTATTAATAACTATTTATCTTGCATAAATATTGATTGTGGAATTATTGAATTCCAATATATTCTCTATCTATTTGAATTAACATTCTTATTGCAGAGATTGCACTGAATAAAGTATTCACGTTGAAATATTTATTTTAATAAATATATTATTGCTAGATAAATTATTGTTCAATTATTTATCTTGATGATTTATTACTAATATGCAACTGATTAAATGCCAATCTGATTGGTGTCTAAAGAAGGGATTTGAAAGGTGGTTCTGTAATTAAGGAACATTCAAATGAACGAAAAACTTCCCACCTGATTTTCACTGACCTGGTCAATTGGACTGGTTGATCTTGATCTTAAATTGGATTGTCAAGACTAATAGTCTTGACCTTAGGACCTTTCATTTTTTGAACCTAACTCTTTTACTACTGTTGGACACGGAAAAGAAGGAGGTGTAAAATTTTCTTGAATCAGATGAAAAATTACAACAGACTAATCTTCCGGTTACAAGGGAGGGAGGATGTTGAAGCTTGAATCCCCCCTTTGTTTAGTGCTGGGTTCTTCGTGTGGCAGTGGAGAGTGAATCTTGTTCTCCGTTGACCAGATGACCGTCTGGACCGTCAAGGGATCTTCTCCTTGGCAGGTAGAAGGAGTAACTCAGCCCCGTCTACCAAAACTCTAAAAGAGAAGGTAGGCGAAGAGCAACTTGTACGCAGCAAGTTAGCTTGAAGAGTCGAGCTCTCTCTCTCTCTGTATGTGTCGCGCCTGTTGATATCTCTCGGTCTCTTTATGTCTATTGATGCCCTTCGATTTCTTCTGATGCCCTCCCCCCTCCATAGCAACTGGGCTATTTATATAGGCTGTAGGGGGTGAACGTGTCCCCTAAAAATACTCCACGATGAGAGCCAACTTTCCCGCTACATGGGCGGTGAATGGCGCCATAATCGGGTGGTTGTAACCGAGACGCGGGTCTGGACCCTAGCGCCTTGAGGTTGAGACGCGGGTTTGAACCCTCGCGTCTTGAGGTTGAGACGCGGGTTTGGACCCTCGCGTCTTGAGGTTGAGACGCGGGTTCGGACCCTCGCGTCTTGAGGCTGAGACGCGGGTGTCGGGCCCACGCGTCTTGATGCTGAGACGCGGGTTTGGACCCTCGCGTCTTGAGGCTGAGATGCGAGTGTCGGGCCCACGTGCCTTAATGCTGAGACGCGGGTTTGGACTCTCGCGTCTTGATTGTCACATTTAGCCTTGCGTCTGGATCTTGGATCTCTGCGTTTTGGTGGCTTGTCTTGGTGATTTTTAGACAGCCTACAGAACCCCCTCCAAAGTTTTCGATATTCCGCAGTTAACTGGGACGGATTTCGAAATACTTTGGATTCTAGCTGCATTTGCCTTCATGACTAGACTGTTAATACTCCGGGTTTGATCTATTCTGGAGTTGGTCTTCGTGAGTGTACTGTTGAACTCTTTGAAGCCACCGGAGTTGATCATGTTGAGTGTCTAGATACACAGTCTAAACCTCCCCGTTTGCTTTTAAGTCTGTCACGGGTGCGCTTTAAGCCAGGAGTGGTTGGTCTTCTGCTTATGCCAGTGTACTGTTGAACTGATTCGCAGAAGCAGGGACTGAACGCGGGTTCCTTTTTGAAAAGCAGAGATGAGACTGCTTTAAAGACGCGACTTCTTAGCGAGATGCGACCTTTTGGCAATGGAAACGCGACTGATCTTCATAAGGCAGACGCGATGTTCAGCTGAAGACGCGAACTTCGGAGAGACGCATCTTTTGAATATAGACGCGATTGTCTGGGCGCATTTATGGCGATGCTGACGGGGCATATCCATCGAAGAGACATGGTCGTCGGGTGCGAGTCCGTGCCACGTCATGATTGCGCTGCCAGTTGGTCTGGGGAACCGACGGGATTTCACCTTTTGGCGCGCGGATTTCCTGGCTCATTAAATGATCCGTGCCACGTGTCGAGCGACGATTCGCTGCAGAGTCGTGGCGCATGATCTTCTCTGTGCGTTAAAGTGATTTTGTTCCACGCGTCGAACAGAGATTCGCCGCAGAATTCATCGGGCCATACGCTGCGTATCTTCGCGAATCCTTGTGCCTATAAAAGGCCACAGTTGGGAAGATTCCTCTTCTTCTCCGAACGCACTCGCTGATAAAATTAAGAAAGAGAATTTCCCCTTCTGTTCATCTGTTTAACCTCGGATTGAATTAGCAATGGCACCCAAGACCAAGCCGACTGCTTCTTCTTCAAAGGCGACCGTCGCCGAGGCCCGAGGGGCAGCTTCTCCTCTGCGCAGGATGTTGTTCTCCAAGGTCTCCAAGGTAAAATGCCTTTTAGGCGTGAATTTCGCCATTAAAGGAAGTTCAAAGAACCCTTAAGAACCCTTAACACACAAATTTAAATCGTGTTTGATTCCCAGACGCAGTCTTTGGGTTGATAACTGAGGCGCGGGTTTGATGACCCGGTGCCATTAGGTCCTGCCTTTTGGATCCTTCACTTAGAATATTTCTAATTGTGAAGGGTTTAAACGCGGACTTTGATCCTTGCATTCTGCAACATCAGTGCTGGTTCTTACGGTCTGGCGCCTGAGTCCAAGTACTTGAATCTCATAAGTCTTGGTTTGCAAAACGCGGATCTTGCAGGTCTGGACGCGGATTTGATAATTCCTGCGTCCAGTATCTCCTCTGCGTTTGGACGTGGATTCGCAGGTCTGGACGCGGGTTTGATAATTCCTGCGTCTAGTATCTCTTCTGCGTTTGGACGTGGATGCGCAGGTCTGGACGCGGATTTGATAATTCCTGCGTCCAGTGTCTCTTCTGCGTTTGGACGTGGATGCGCAGGTCTGGACGCGGATTTGATAATTCGTGCGTCCAGTGTCTCTTCTGCGTCTGGGTTATGAACACTTAGCATTTTTTCCTTACTTTTGATAAAGTATCTAACTAAGTGTCCTTTTCTTTTTGCAGCGCCACACCTTACTACTTCACTCGCCAAGACGCGCCACTTTGGACATGTAGGTGGTGCTGACCGGGACTTGACCTTTGTGCTACAAAGGACTGTCCACTGCTGACCAGTCGCAGGCTCGTGAGGAGAGGCTCTCGAATGTTGACATGAGGACTCTTCGGGTGCTTATGACCGATGCAGCATTCACAACGGATGCTGGCATCAAGCTGGAGAAGCCTGCCTTCTTCTTCGGAGATCGTGTCCACGATGGCGGCTATCGCGTATATGACGAAACTTACAAATGGCTCCGTCAAATAAGGGGTGAAAGATTCTTTCTTCCGGACATGGAGAGGATGTTCCCGCTGTCCTATTTCCAGCACATGTCCGTCCCTCAGAAGATGGAATGGGACCTTTCTCGATATGTCCCTGAGATTACTCTCGGTGATTTGGGCTCCCATAAAGTACACCGTCATGATAGCCATGACAGGTCGGTTATCGGCCTTTTCCCTAGGTCGCGCAAGTCTGAGGTTCCAGTTGGAGAGATATCACAACTTGGCACTACCTTCCTCAACGCATTCATGAAGCGGAGGGTGATTATCCGGTGGGTTCCGTGCGCCCGGGTGGGTCCATTCCACGGAGAACTATTGGTGGGGCAGGATGGTCGGCTTTGTCCTTACCGAGCTCGGGGATCTGCTAAAGCGTGTGGGACTGTACTCGGCAGTCAGGGCCGTGCAGTGGGGGATCCCTCAAAGCTCTCAGAACTTCTTCGGGGTTCTAGAGTGTTATAATTCTTTGACGGGGACGTTCTTCACTCCGGTCGGGGAGATGGGCCTCGCTCTGCACGAGCTGCATGAAGTCTCAGGATTGGCAACAGGGGACATTCCCTATGAGGAATATGTCCCGACCACTGTGGAGCTTCACCTTTTGAAGGAGGAGTATCCTCTAATATATGAGACCTACTGGGAAGTGCTATGTCACTTCCACATTTGCGGCCAGATAACCAAATGGCGGTCGCAGGGAGTCAAGCAACTGTCTTGGGCCAGTTACTTGTTCAACAACGTCAACACCAAAGACCATCTGATAAACCGATTGGCTCCCAGCTCCGATAGGGAGATTGAAGACAGGATCGACCAGGCTTCTGACAGTTTCTACACCACGGAGTCGAATGAGGACGGTTTCGACCCTGACTTGGTTTTTGAAAGCTTTCACCATCAAGCCCGGACCCCTATCTCCGATCGGGCGCTGTTGGCGGGCTTTCTGATGCTGTGGCTGAAGCGTTGTGTGGTGCCCACGCTGCCACATGAAGTTATTGTTGCTGACGTGGTGTACCCGGCGGTGCTCCTGGCTCATGGCAACCCCATAGCCCTTCTCCCGGCCGTGGCGGCTGGTATTCAGAGCGGGCTGCGGGCGCTAGCTAAGAATTTCTGCGAGCCACCGAAAACTGCAGACTCCGAGGGAAAGCTGTATGTTGACTCAGAGGGGAATCCGACGGTGAAGCGTCCCAACCCTCGGGTCGAGCTGCCTTACACGTACCTCATGGCTTGGTACGTGATGCATTGCCCTTCCTTGATGACGGCGGTGCGTTGGAGGGAGAGTTCTGTCCCTTTTGTACAGCGGTTGGAGGGTTCGAACTGGCGTGATCCTTATATATATTACGTCCGGAAGTGCCTTTCAGACCCTGCGAACTACCAGCTCAATCGTTGCCTCCCCCAGATCCCTGGTGCATCTTTCGGGGATCTACTTATTGATTCCGCGGGCCCAGATGATTTCACGAGGTTATCCACGGGAGCCTTCTGGTGGTTGCTCAATATTCGGCCCGGATATGTGCTTTTCCGGCAAGGGACGTCATGCACCATTGAGCCGTACATGCCGAATCGCTTCGCTCGACAGTTCGGCTATGATCAGCTCTATGTCGGGAACCCCAATGCTCGACTCTCGCCTTCGAAGGGAACCTGTTCGAGGGTGCTCGGGCCTGGTACTACAGTGTGGCTGGAGGGACGGGAGCAACTTTCCGTCTACCTCTCGAGGGGCCCAAGTGCCATATGAGCCTCAGCTTCTGCACTTGGTACTCCCAAGCCATCCAGACACCAGACTTTTTTCCGGCGTCTTCATGCATCGAGAGCATCAATGCAAGTCTCGAGGCAAGGACAGAGTCCGGTAAACCGTCGAAAATCGTAGAACAGTACCTGAAGGCCCAGAAGGAGGTCGGGAGAAGAACGAGAAGGGAGCCACGAGCCACGGAGCCATGACCACCAAGGGCAGAGCCGCAAGCGACTAAGGCGGAGCCGCGAGCAACAAGGGCAGAGCCGCAAGCAACTAAGTCTCGACAGGCGGTGAGCAAGCGTCGTCAGGGCTCTACTTCTACTACTAGGCCTGCCCGTAAGAAGGTGCGGAGAGACTTGGCGCCAGCAGTTTCTCTACCAGCGGCCATCCCTTCTGGTGTCAGGGAACTGTCGACAGCTGTGGTTCCACCGGCAGTTATCCCTTCTGATGTTGGGGAACTGAGGGAGGAGGATATAGCTGAAAAAGAAACTCCTCTAGTCCGTGTTCCCAGGTCGCTTAGCAGAGACCACGGGTCTGCGGAGGAAGGGGAGCTCGTTGATCGATCCACCGCCACTGACGAGGATGAGCAGCTAGAGGTCGACATCATGAGCGGAGGAGATGTCGATATTCCGGGGATTTTAGCTCATCCCGAGCCTTCTTCTACTCATGAAAGAAGAGATGAGGCACAGCAGTCGGGGTCACCTTTTGTCTTCATCTCCAGTCCTCGGGCAATTGATCCCAGTCCTACCACTGGGGTAATTGGAGGCAAGGCTCCGGTTGCAGAGCTTCCTCGCGTTGAGCTGTCTTCTTCCTCGTACTCAGGGGAAAGCGAGTTTGAAAACGAGGTCGACTACGGTGATGAACCCACTCTTCCTGATCCGAGCAAGTTCTCCCATATCTCGGAGGAAGAATGTACGGGGGGGAACCGTTGACGGCGCCATCACCGTTGGCGACAGTTGCTCCCATTGCAGGTACTTTCACCCGATTTCCTCTTTGGTTTTGAAGAAGGTGTCTTAACATTCTTCTTTTACGCTGCAGGGTTGGCTGAGGATGCCGAGACTACAACCTCCTCGCATATCGAGGAGATGGTAAAAGAGGTGACCCAGCTCGAAGGAGTTGAGGCTTCGGTTGGCGAGACAACTTCGGAAGGGGCGATTGCGGAAACTAGGGAGCCCTCCGCTTTGCCGGAAAAGGAGGTACCCACTGAGGCTGGGGAAGCTCTCACTCTGCAGGATTCACCCAGGGTTTGATATCTCTGGACCTCCCAGGTGGTAAGGAAGTTCTGATATTTTGAATGTTTCGCTTTTCACCTTTGTGGCTAATGTTGTGGTCATTTGCAGAGAGAACTAAGGGGGCTCAGGTGGAGAGTCCAATGATTGATATCCCTCCAGAAGGCCACACAGCTCAGGTCTCGGCTGAAGTTTCTGAGGAGGAGGTTCCTGCAGAGATAGCACCTCTGGAAACGCCGAGGCTACTTCTGCTCTAGCCGTATCGGTGGTCAGCACAACTCTTGTGCGAGAAGATCCGCCTTATCCCGTGACAGAAAAGGGTCGGGAAGCTTCCCAGGTGGTGACGATATGGGGGAACTGGCACGCCAGATGTGCAACAATTCTTTACTTCGATGGGATCATGTATTGATCTCATCTTACGTGGAAGCAGCTCCTTCAATTTTGCCCAGACGCTTCTCAGAATCTCAGAAATCTGGCTGAGAACGTCGAATTAACCGGAGGCCCCTCACTTGCCCAGGCGTGTCTGCGGGTGGTGGAGCAACTGGGAGACGACTTGCACGAGCTGAAGTCTTTGGAAATGCCAGCTCTTCTAGTGAGGCCCAGGCCACCCTAACCCGGCTCTTAGCTGCTCAAGAACAAGAGCGACAGGAGGCAGAGGCACAAATAGATGCAGAGATCCGCAGCCTCGAATATTCCCAGGCTGAATGTCAGAAACTAACTGACGATTCAAGGGAATCCGAGATTGTCATGCAGAGCACGGAGCACGTCATCATTAGTGCTCGGGACACCATTGCCAAGGCTCGGGACACCATTGCCAAGGCAGAAGCTGTGCTTGCGATCAATGAGAAGAAGCTTGTTACCATCAAAGAGGAGCTTGCGGAGCAACAGGCGGCTAAGGCGCGAGCTGAAGAGAGTCTGTCTCTACATTCTTCCAGGGTGGAATCTCTGCGAGCGCAGCTGGCTGCAAAACCCTTCCTATCTGAAGAGGAGCTGCGGGTCCAAGCCATGATGGAGGCTGAGAAGGCACGTCAGATCAAGATGCATCATCTCAGGGAGCAAATCCGTTCCTTGGCGAACCAGGACATTTAGCCTTCTTTTCTTTTTTTTTGTAAAGAAAAGGACACTCTATTTATCAGAGTGTTTGTATCCACTTTTGATATAAAAAGGACATTTTTGTTCCATCTTCTTTGCTTAGCTGTGGATGAATCCAACTTCTTGATCACTGGCTGTGAATACTGAACTTAGGTAAGACTAAGTTCTTTCAATGAAACGCAGCATCGACTCGCGGCTCTGTTCACAGGGAGACGCGGGTATCAGTTCAGAAGAACTTGGGCAGAACCAAGTTCTTTGGGCGAAACGCAGCGTCGATCCATAGGGAGACGCGGCCATGAGTTCAGAAGGACTTGGGCAGAACCAAGTTCTTTTGATGAGACGCAGCGTCAATCCATAAGGAGACGCGGCCATGAGTTCAGAAGAACTTGGGCAGAACCAGTTCTTTTGATGAAACGCAGCGTCAATCCATAGGGAGACGCGGCCATGAGTTCAGAAGACGCGGCATCCGTCTGTAGGGAGAGACGCGAATCTGCTTCGCTAGGAAAGACGCGGATCAAGCAGACGCGAGGGACGCAGCCTTGTGCATTTTCCATTAATCCCAAAATGGACTAAGTGTTCTCCTTTAAAAAGGACCCCGTTTGCTGAGGGGACGCGACTTTGCATCACGCGGACTTTCCTCTAGGACGCGGGTGATCGTCATCCAATCTGGGGAGGGCACGCGATTTTGGATACGGTTCTTCAGTCTGCGTCTTGGTGTAACCTCCCAGGCGTTACATACAGCCTGTCATAAGGATTTGATGTGATCTTCAAATCTCTATTGATGATCGGGAATGCAGATTTTCGCTGTTTCCCGAAGCGGTTATCCACGCGTCGGCTTCTTATTGGTCTTGAGCGTTAATTCCCTTTAATGAGAAACCGATGCGGGTGGTTGAGATTGGCGCCTGCGACGGTTTTCGAAGCGGCGTTACACGCGTCAGTCCCTTATTGGACCTTGACAATCGTGCGGTCATTAAGGCCGGCGGTTCAGATTAAGAGATCATTAATTGCAGTTATCGGGGGCTGCCTATAATAGGGCGCACCCTCTCCCTTCAATCCAATCTTTGGACTGTTTTCTTTTTGAGAGCGAGCGCTCTGAGAACCTTCATCCTCTTCAGAGTATTGTCTCCATGGATGAGGATGGCTCTGTGGATGAAGATGACCCAGGGCTTGTATGCTCCTGTTTTGGTCTCTTCGGGCAGAGTGTCTCTCTGATCATCTTGCACGTCCGCGTTTGGACGCAGAGAGCCCGACTCTTGTAGAGGCCTCTGTTGGTACGCCGTCCCGATTAGCCATGATATTTTAATCTACCACGGCCTGTACCTTGGCATCATCATTATCTGGACCCCCTCACGAAGTCTGTGTTGGTGCATTCCTTCTGGAATTTGCGCCACAGACTTGAACTTCTCTGGACGCGAGTGCAGGGGTCTTTGCACTTGGCGCTGGCTTTGTTCACAAAGCTTGCGTTTTAAAGCCACTGTCTTGGCGCGTTTTTATAGCCACTGCTTTGGACGAATTCCAAAAAGGTTTCAGACCCGAGCCTTGCAACTCTTGTTCACTCAACAGGAGATGGCAACTTTCGGCGTCTGTGCCTTTTTCTGCGTCTGTGCTTTCGACTTGGCGCAGAATGAGACCGGCGTTTTGATTCGCGTTTGTCTCTGCTGACGCAGCAGTTTGGCTCACTGCGTGGGTCATTCCCGCGTCTGCTTGGCTGACTGCGTGGATCATTCCCGCGTCTGCAGTCTGCATTTGCGACTTAGTTTTTCTCTGTTGAAACATACTAAGTTGCAGATTGTTCTGATTCCTTTGTTTCATTTCTTGCAGGTAGACTTGCTGGTTTGCTGGGCCCCTGGAAGGATGCTTTGGCCGGCGAACTTGTTCGATGTTCACCTATAAGAGAGTATATTATGGTCCTCATCACCTATAAGAGAGTATTTACGTCTCTGACAAGGACCCAACCCTCGCCAAGGTCTCTTCAGATCTGCTTCGCCATTCATGCCTGCTGGCAAGAGATGGTCAGGCTATGCATGACGGCGATGAGGGTTCCGGTGGTTGTGGTGGCGGACAAGATCCTCTTCCTCTCCCACTCCAGAAGTGACATCAAGGACAGTCTATGTCCGTTGGATGGCCTGCTAGGGAAAGAGACGCTCCTGAACGAAGGTTGCAGGACTTTCTGTTGCCACCAGACCTCAAGAACACCATTGCTCTTAGCTTAGTCAGCTAGGGCGCTTTCGATGTTTACATCATGCATTGTGGTGTAACCAGCTTCTATTGTAGCCACAAAACATCGCGCAATTGGAATCAGACGCGGCTTATAAGGAGTGAGTGCAACCTCTGAGAGAGAGAGAGGGACTTCTTTGTACTCCTTAATTGTAACACTCAATCTTATTGTATAAGAGAGCGTTTTTACTGTAACACTCCATCTTATTGTATAAGAGAGCGTTTTGTATCACTTTCATATGTTTGGAAATAAATAAAAGTGACACTTTTCTTTTTGCTCTTTCATTGTCTTGAACTTTTTTGTCTTAGACTCGTTGAAGCAAAGAATCTTTGACTTTGTTAAAATTATGATGGTAACTTTAATAAGTCAAATTTTGTAAGAAAAGATCCTATTTCAGGAACTCTCACAATACTGTCAGAGTGTGATGTTAACTTGACAGGGATGAAATGACTTTTTGGTAGACCTGCCACTTGTAATAGAAAGTGACAAGTAGAATTTGGTACCCCCAGGGGGGTGAACTCTGATCAGAGGTTTAGAATTAACTTAATCGAGTTCAGCTGGGGATTTGATGAAAAACTGTTAATTGGTGTAATATTAACCTAACAATGTTTTTAGGTGGACCTTTATTCTATTGAAGAGAATACAAGTGAGATTAGACTCGTGGAGAGTCTAGGAAGGTTTGTTACCATCAGAGGTGTGATATTAACTTGACGGTTTAAAGTGGTCTTGTCGGAAGTGTAATGTTAACTTGACAAGGATGCGAGTCAGAGGTGTGATATTAACTTAACTCAGAAGTTCACTGTTATAGGTGTAATGTTTAACTTGACAGTGAGGGTAATGCTAGAGGTGTAATGTTGAACTTAGCATTGGTCATCTCGGCTTGGATAAGGAAGTCCGAGGGAAGTCATGGCCATAGGTGTATTGTTGAACTTAGCAATGACTTGGATGCTAGAGGTTGGTGTTAACTTAGCATCATCCATTTCAGCTTCGATATGGAAGTCTGAAGAAAAGTGACTGCCAGAGATGTGATATTAAACCTGGCAGAAACTTGAAGTACTGCTTAGAGGTATAATGTTAACTTAAACAGTAGTTTTGTCAGAGGTGTGATATTAACTTGACAAGAATGGCTTGAGCCGAAAACAGTTTGAGGACCTGTCATTCTATGGATGAGAATTGACAAGTGAGATTTGAAGTGCCAGAGGTGTAGTGTTAACTTGGCAAATTTGAAAATTTGGTACTCCGTGTAGAGTTGACAAGCAACTTTGTACTCGACAAGGAATATTAAAAAGTTTCCATTACCAGAGGTATAGTGTTAACTTAGTAATGGTTGTATTTTGTAGACCTACCATTCTGTGGATGAGAATTGGTAGGGGATTGTGGAGAAAGAGTGGAGCCAAGTCACTTTAGGATTTTTTAGCAAACCCTCAGCTATCAACGATTTGAGGTGCCTTTACTAACTACCGTTTGAGTGTGGGCTAGCCATGCTATTCCCCTCAGCATGATGAGTTGTCGAAGACTTATGTTGGGCTTAAAAGCTAACATTTTCCTCTATCCTTAGCCGTTGGAGGCGTCGGATGTTAATGAAGAAATCTTCTTGCTTTGATCAGAGGTGTACTATTAACTTGATCAGCGGAAGAATACCATCTAAGGATAGTACTTCTTCAGGAATCTGCCATTGATTGGCATCATAAGTGTATCGCCATTCGAGGTTATGAGGCGATATGATCCATTCGAGTAGACTGACTCTACCACAAATGGTCCTTCCCATTTGGGTTGGAATTTTCCTTTTGTCTTGTGCGTCATCACCATGGGTCTTCTGACGGCTAAGACAAGATCGCCTTTCTTGAAAGTTCGTACTTTAACTTTCTTGTTGAAGGCTCTGGTGATTCGAGCTTGGTAGAGTTCGATTTGCTGTTGGGCTTGCAGACGCTTGTCGTCTAAGGCCTCCAGTTCCTGGAGTCGCTGTCGATGCTTCTCCTCTGTCGTCATCTCCGCTGTCAAGGCGACGCGTAGAGATGGAATTTGGATTTCCAGGGGAAGCACGGCTCCCCACATCCGTATACCAGGAAAACGGCGTGCCTTTGTCGGGGTTCGCACTGTTGTGCGATAGGCCCATAAGCATTCGCCTAGCTTGTCGTCCCAGTCGCGTTGACTCTTCGAGACGAACTTTTTGAGAAGCTTGCCAATGGTCTTGTTGAAAGCTTCTGCGAGGCCATTAGCGGCAGATAGTATGCCGTTGAGGACACACTCTGGATTCTGAACTTAGCGCAGAATCTCTGGAATGCCTGGCTGATGATTGGGGTCCATTGTCATGGACAATCCGCCGAGGTACACCGAAACGGTAAATAACGTGATGTTTTACGAACTTGATCACGTTGGACGACTTCACCTCCTTCAAAGGAATGGCTTCGGCCCATTTGGAAAAGTAATCAGTTATTGCTAGAATGAACCGATGTCCCCTTTGATGATGGTGGGCTGATAGGACCAACCACATCCATCCCCCCATTCAAATGGCCATGTAGAGGTCGTAGAGTGGAGGTACCCTGGTGCTTGATGGAAAATCTCCATGTATTTGGCAAGCGTGACATCTTTTGGCATAGGCGACGGCGTCGGCAACCCATCTTGGGCCAATAGTAACCCAACCTTTGGAGTCGATGTGCCAGTTTTGGGCCAGATTGATGGGCTCCGCACGTACCGTTGTGGGCCTCTTTCAATACCTCCTGGGCCTCTTTTGGTGAGAGGCACCAGAGTAAATCCCGTCATGCGACCGACGATACAATGTTCGTGTAATCGCATTATAGTAAAACTTAGGGGCTTTCCTTCGAATGGCAGCCGCCTCTTTGGCGTCCTCAGGCAGGATGCCGTACAAGACATAGTCGATGTAGGGGAATCGCCAGTCTTTAAGCTCTGGACTGGCCGACAATTCTAGCACTTCTTTGCCTCGACAATCTCCCTTTGACTCCTGATAGTCCTCGAGAGTATTTTTTCGGCAATGCAAGTCGTGGCTGTAGACGAATATTTTCTCCATTGCTCCAGCTGAAGAGCTAGGGAGGCTACAAGGGATGCGAGTGCATCGCGTGCGCATTTTTCCTGCGCGGTACATGGTCGATGTAGAAGTTAGCAAACCCCTCGGCCATGCGGATAGTTGCGTTGTAAGGGTACTAAGTCTTCATGTCTGACTTCGTACTCCCCGCGAATTTGGCTGACGATGAGTTTTAGAGTCACCGTATGCCTCGAGATTTTTTAAACGCCAATCTCATCGGCGAGCTGCATCCCGATCAATAGAGCATTGTACTCCGCCACATTGTTGGAACAAGGCTCCGTTAGCGAGACAGCTCGGGGGATCACATAATTTTGTGGGGAGACAAGTACTACTCCTACGCCCGCCACTACGTGTCCCTTGGGCTTGTCCTGAACGAGTCCCCGTCTTGGTTGGTTGGGCTTTGCGGCCAGACTATTGTTTCCTCTTCTGAATCAGTCAGTGAGGGAACATCATCCTCTGCTTCTCTCGAGGAAGCACATACCACATGGCAAGACGAAGCTTTTGCTTGCCTTTGGACTTCCTGTTGGTTACAGTAGTCTACTGCTGGCTGTCCACCTAGGTCAGGGTGGACCACATGATTTCCCCTTGAGGCGTAGGGACGGGTACCAAGCCCTTCTCCTGCTGCTGGTGAGGGTCTGTGTTGACCACTCTTAGTTCTCCTCTTGGGATTGGGACCACCCCTGCAGGTGCTGGAGGTTGTTTTCCAACTGGAGAACCGACGTCTGTTGGCTGTCACCTCCTTCTGTTCTGGTCGGAGTTTCAACACCTTCGCGTCAATCAGAGCCTGAAGGATGTCCTTGAAGATGTAACAGCTTTTGGTTAGGGTGTCCCAACATCCTGTGGTACAAGCAGTAGTTGGGGTTGTCGGTCTTGCCGACTTCCTGAGGGCGCCTGGCCTCAGGGAGCTTCAGTCGGTTGCTTTGTTGAGTTGCTTGAAGAGCGAATCGACATGTTCCTCCTTGAAGGAATACTGCTTGTTGGCGCGGGATTGGCTTGAAGAGCCACTCGCCTGGCTGGTTGAGGTTTGGTGGGAGATTTTGGTCTCCGTCGCCAAATTATCCTTCCGCTTTGTCTGGAGGGAGGTGTCTAGCGCTCGCCTAGTTGACCTCTCCGGCCGCGGCTTGCCTTCTTCTGCCATGACGCGGGCAAACAATCTCCTCAGCCTGTTCACCTTGTTGGACTAATTGTTTCCAGGTGCGGCTTTCAGCAACTCCTATTTGAGCAAGGAGTGAGGTTTGGAGGTTGTGGCGGCATGTTTCCACCAGGGTGGCCTGGGTCATACCGCTTGGACACCGGAGTGCCACGTTCCGAAATCTTTCCACGAAAGATTTGACGGACTATCCCTTTCGCTGTCTCGTAGCTAACAGGGTGGGCATTGTGACCTCGGGAGTCATCTTCGAAGAAGCGTGTTAAGACAGCTTCTCCAAGTCGCCCCAGTTCTTGATAGAACCTTCCGGGAGTTTCATGAACACTCAAAGGCCAACCCTTTCAGGGTGCCGATGAATAGTCGCGCCAGGATGGCGTCATTATCTACTACATCCCGGTTTGGGATTTGAGTAGCAGATGTGCTGATTAGGGGACCCCTTCCCATCAAAGGCTTGGAGGGTTGGAGCCTTGAACTTAGGAGGGTACGGGACTAAATCCCACTCAGCTGGATAGGGCCGGACCACTCAGCTTCTTGGAGGTCTTTGTGACTGGCAAGGGCATTGAGGCGTTCCTCCAATTGACTCATCCTTTTAGCATGAGCCTTCCCTGGGTCTCGGTCGCCCTTTGAAGAGGGTTTGGACGAGCCAGAAGTAGATCGAGGCTTCTCTTCAGAAGGCTCGGAAGATGAGCTTCCTCCCTTTCTCTCTCTGTCGCTCGGCCTCCTAGAGGAGATCTCCTCCTGTCTTCGAGCAGCTGTGCGAGCGCCAGCTTGATAGCATCGATAGATTCCTGTGAGAACAATCATCTCCATTTGTCTCTTTGGATCTGTTCCAGACGTCTAGCTGTCTCATCAGGAGTGCCTGTCATGTAGGCAGAGGTCTCCTTCTCAACGGAGGAGTTTGAAGCCCCTGATTCCACTACGGCGGAGTGGGAATCGTTCACTTTAAGCCATGGGCTAAGGCATTATAGTCAACCGGGGGAATGGCCCCAGTCCGGGTACGAGTGTGTGATACACCCCTCCGGTTCAGAGTCAGACTCATCTGAGCTGACTGCAAGTCCTTTCCCTTGCTTCTGCTTGTCATGTTCGCAGTAAGCTCCGGGTATTCAACGTCAGAGAAGATTCTCCTTCTATGGGAGCGCCTTCTTTTGGCTGACGGGGGGATCGAGGTCAGCTGTCTAACTAAAGACTGCTGGTGCACACTCGACCCGCAACGGCACTCCGAGAGCATGGAGATGAGCGTTGGCAAGCAGCAAGATGAAGTGACCTGGTGGGCACTTCTTTTCTTTGTTAAATAATCCCTCAAATCCATGGAAGAGCGATCAAAGAGACTAGCCTCACAACGTCAAAGACGGGAGGCATCCATGTGCTGTGCAGAATGGACGCAGACTTCAGGGACGCAGCTCTTGCGTCGCGGCTGTCTGATGCGCGCCTGGCGTCTCTGTTGAGATGAGACGCGAGTCTTGCGTTTGATGCCTGGTGCGTCCGGCAGAGACGGTGTGAGAGAGAGTGGGCTGCTGGGCCCCATGCTGTGAGAGCGCGTGTTTCTTGCGTTTGACGAGACGCAGAAGCTTCGCTTTGGCGTTTGGAAGCTGGTCTTCAGAGGACTCAACTTGAGGAGTTACGCACTTGGGCCGCCAAACGCGGATTTCACGTACTGGACGTGCCGCGGGCAAAGCGCCAGATTGCATGTCGCGTTTAGCTCAGTCGGACAACCAATGGTTCCAGCTTGAAGCTGACGCGCGCGTCTCCTCTGTCGACGCTCAGCATTTCGGTTGCGTCGCGGAGGAGGAGAGAAACCGACAACGTCCTGATGCTGAACATCAGGGGTTTTAACCACGGGTCCTCTGAGGGACACTGACGCGGGTCTTTTGTGCGACGCAATTGGTCGCAGCAGCAGTCGCGCGTGAGACCACGCTGGGCCTTCTGAGAGGCGTTGACGCGGGTCTTCTGTGCACAAGGGACCGTAGCAGTGGCGCCCAAGAGAGCCTCAGATCGAGCTTCGGAGTTATTCCCCGCCGAGGACCCTGCGACAGACGCGGGTCTTTGGACTCTGGAGCCAGAAGAGAGAAACTCTTCGAATTTCGCATGGTCGAATCCACAACAAGTGTCTCGACCATTTCCCCCTACGGAGGAGATCATCCTGCGCCACGGCTTGTTCGTCAGTGACAAACGTATTCCCCAGCGGAGTCGCCATCTCTTGTTTGACACGGAAAAAAGAGGGAGGTGTAAAATTTCCTTGAATCAGATGAAAAATTACAACAGACTAATCTTCCGGTTACAAGGGAGGGAGGATGTTGAAGCTTGAGTCCCCCCTTTGTTTTAGTGCTGGGTTCTTTGTGTGGCGGTAGAGAGTGAATCTTGTTCTCCGTTGACCAGATGACCGTCTGGACCGTCAAGGGATCTTCTCCTTGGCAGGTAGAAGGAGTAACTCAGCCCCGTCTACCAAAACTCTAAAAGAGAAGGTAGGCGAAGAGCAACTTGTACGCAGCAAGTTAGCTTGAAGAGTCGAGCTCTCTCTCTCTCTATGTCTATTGATGCCCTTCGATTTCTTCTGATGCTCTTCGATTCTTCTGATTGCCGATTTCATAGCAAACGAGGCTATTTATATATGTTGTAGGGGGTGAACGTGCCCCCTAAAAATACTCCACGATTGAGAGCCAACTTCCCCGCTACATGGGCGGTAACTAACCCACGTGCCTGCTAAAGACACGCCACGATAGGAGCTGATTTCCCTTACGTGTGGGCAGTGATTGGTTCCTTAACCAAGGTGGTTATAACTGAAACGCGGGTTTCAAGCCAACGCGCCTTGATGCCGAGACGCGGGTGTCGAGCCAACGCGCCTTGATGCTGAGACGCGGGTGTCAAGCCAACGCGCTTGATATTGAGACGCGGGTGTCAGGCCGACGCGCCTTGATGCTGAGACGCGGGGGTCAAGGCAACGCGCTTGATGCGGAGACGCGGGTGATAGTCCCTCGCGTTTAGAGCTTGAAACTTTGCTTTTCAATAGCTTGTCCTCAGTAACTTTTGGACAGCCTACACTTTCTTCTTTGGAGACCACATTAGCGAGGGCGGCTATTCTTTGCATGACGGAGATTATAAATGGCTCCGTCAGATAGGGGATAGAAGGTTTTTTCTTTCGAACATGGAGAGGATGTATCCACTATCTTATCTCCAGCACATGTCCATCCCTCGAAAACTAACATGGGAGCTTCCCGACCCGTCCCTGAGGTTACTCTCGGCAACCTAGGCTCCAAGAAGGTATATCATGCTGGTAATAATAAGGAGGCTCTCGGCCTGTTTCCCGGGCTGTTGAGGACCGATCATCCAGTAGGGGAAACTCCTAAACTTGGCACCACCTTCCTCAACGCATTCATGAAAGTGGGGGGTGATTTTCCAGTCGACTTCCGTTCGCCCGGGTGGATCCATTCTACTGAGAAGTATGGTGGGGCAAGATGTGAGCTTCGTCCTTGCCGATCTGGAGGCCTGTTGGAGCATGTGGAATTGTACCAAGCGGTCAGGGCCGTTCAGTATGGTATTCCACCAAGTTCTCAAAACTTCTTTGGGATCCTGGAGCGTTATAATCCTCTGCGGGGACATTCTTCACTCCGGTCGGTGAGATGGGTCTTGCCCTGCACGAGTTGTACGAAGTCTCGGTGCTAGTAATGGGGGACTCTCCCTATGAAGAATACGTCCCGACCACTGAGGAGCTTCACCTTATGAAGAAAGAGTCTCCTCGGGTGTACGAGACTTATTGGGAGGTGTTATGTCACTTCCACATTTGCGGCCAGATAACCTCTTGGAGGGCAAGGGGAGTCAAGCAGCTATCTTGGGCAAGCTACTTGTTTAATGGCGTCAATCAGAAAGACCATCAGTGACCGACTGGCTCCCAGCTCCGACGAGGAGATTGCCGATAGGATCAGTGCTTCTGTAGACTCCTACACCACGGAGTCGAACGAGGATACTTTCGAACCTGACATGGTTTTGAAAGTTTCCATCATCAAGCCCGGACCCCTATCTCCAATCGAGCACTATTGGCGGGCTTCTTAATGTTGTGGTTGAAGCGCTGTGTGGTGCCGACACTGCCACATGAAGTGATTGTTGCCGATGTAGTGTACTCGGCGGTGCTTCTGGCTTATGGTAGGCCCATAGCCCTCCTCCCGGCCATGGCGGCCGGTATTCAAAGCGGGTTGCGGGCCTTAACTCAGAGTCTGTGCAGGGTAGAGAAAGTTGTCGACTCGCAGGGTGAGCTGATTGTCGACTCAGAGGGGAGGCCGACGGTAAAACGTCCCAACCCTCGGGTTGAGCTTCCCTACATGTACCTAATAGCTTGGTACGTTATGCACTGTCCCTCCCTGATGACGCCGGTGTCTTGGAGTGAGGGGTTTACCCCTTTCATACAGCGGTTGGAGGGCTCAAGCTGGTGTAATAATTATATGTATTTCATTCGGAGGTGCATTCTAGCTGCTTCGAACTACCAGCTCAATCGCTGCTTCCCCGAGATTGCTGGTGCATCTTTCGAGGATAAACTTGCTGACTCGTGGGCCCAGATGACTTCATGAGGCTGTCATCGGGAGTTTTCTGGTGGTTGGTCAATATTCGGCCCGGGTATGTGCTCTTCCGACAAGGGAATTCGTGCATGATCGAGCCGTACATGCCGAATCGCTTCGCCCGACAGTTCGGCTATGATCAACTATATGTCGGTAACCCCAATGCTCGACTCGCCTTCAGTGGGAATTGTTTGAAGGTGCTCGGGCTTGGTATTATAGCGTGGCTGGAGGGACGGAAGCGCTTTTCGTCTGCCCCCCAAGGAACCGAAAGGCTGTACAAGCCTTAGCTTCTGTACCTGGTACTTCCAAGCCAACCAAACGCCTGACTTTGCTCCGGAGTACTCATGCATCGAGAGTATCAACGCATCTTACGAAGCAAAGTTGGGGTCCAACAAACGCTCACGAGGCGTTGAGGGGTATCGGAAGGCTCTGAAGGAGACCAGAAGAGTATCAAGGGAGGAGCCACGAGCAGCAAAGGGTCGACAGGTGGCGCGTAAGCGTCCTCAAGGCTCTACTTCACTGTTGAGCCTGCCCCAAAGAAGGTCGGAGAGACTTGGCGGCCGCAGTTTCTCCGTCTAGAGACATCCCTTCTAGTATTAAGGAACGGAGGGAAGAAACGGAAGATGAGGATGACGCCCCCTTAGTCCGTACTTGTGGGTTGCGCAGCAGAGGCCCCAGGATTTTAGAGGAAGGGGAGTTCGCTGACAAACCCACCGCCACTGATAAGGCTGAGCAGTTTGAAGTCGACATAATGAGCGGAGGTGATGTCGAGATTCTAGGGGTCTCAACTTAGCGCGGGTCTTCCTCAGCTCACGAGAGGTGTGATGAGGCACAACAGCCTGGATCCCCTAGTGTATTAATCCCCAGCCCTCGGGTAGTTGACCCCAGCCCTACCACTAGGGTATTTGGTGGCAAGGCCCCGGTTGCCGAGGCTTCTCGCGTTGTACTATCTTCTTCTTCATCCGAAGGAGAAGGGTATGATTCAGGCGATGTGGTCGACTTTGGCGACGAACCCGCTCCTCCTGATCCGAGTAAATTCTCACACATCTCGGTGGAGGAAATATATGGGTGTGAGCCGGTGACGGCGTCACCACCAGCGGCAGTTACGCCTGCTAATGCTGCTGAAGATACTCTTTTCGCCTAACTTATCCTTTTAACTAGGAAAAGGATTTTGACATTTCTTTTTTCATTTGGCTTCATATCGCAGGGCTGGTCGTAGTTAGCGAGGCCGCTGCTTCCTCCAAGATCGAGGAGATGATACAGGAGCTGGCCCAGGAGGAGAGAGTTGAGACTCCTATTATTGGGATGCCTCAAGAGAGGGCAATCATCGAAGTCAGGGAGACCTCCACCCTGCGGGGTTCGCCTAAGAACTCGCCATCTTTGGACCCTCAGCTAGGTGAGGAAATGTTGATGCCTTGAATATTTTCCTTTTATCGTCATGACTGATGTTCTGGTGTTTTGCAGAGAGTGCTGAGGAAGCTCAGGCAGAGGACTTAGCAGTCAGCATCGACTCAGCAGAGGCAGCCAGCGTTGAGCCCGCAGGTAGTACAATTCAACCCTCGACTGAGGGTTCCGGCGAAGCCAAGTTCGCTGCTACTTCAGTCGCCGTGGAGGCTGCTATGACGGCAATTGCCCCGAAAGCGTCGGTGATCATCTCAGCTTCTGTCGCGCCGGTGGTTGATCCTACTCCTGCGCAGGATGAGTTGATTCCCATCCCTCGCCCTGTGATAGAAAGGGGGTCTGGGAGCACGTCAGCGGAATTTTCTCGGCCGGAGATATCATGGAAGAACTGACACGTCAATGGTGCAGCAGTTCTTTGCTTTCATGCGATCGTGTATTGATCTCATCCTCTCTGGGGTAGTTCTTTCGAATTTGCCCGAGTGCTTCTTGAGAATTTGATCGAAAACATCGGTCACACTGGAGGTCCTTCACAGGCTAGGGCGTATCTGCTGTTGGTGGAGCAGTTGGGAAGCGATCTGAAGGAGCTTAAGTCTTTGGAGGACGCCGGTTCAGTTCACGAGGCCCGGGCAACCTTGAATAGGCTCCTTGCTGCTCAAGAGCAAGAACGAAGAGAGGTGAAAGAGAAGATAACCGAAAGGACCCGTCTTCTTGAAGGTTTCCAGGCTGATCATCAAAAGCTAGCAGTCGAGTCAAAGGAATCCGAGATGATCATGCAGGCTGCGAAGCAGGCTATCCTTGACTCTCGGGCTGTTATAGCCAGAGCTGAGGCTTTGATTGTTATTAATGAACAGAAGCTTGCTACTTCTAAAAAGAGGCTAGCGGAGTTAGAGGCTGCCAAGGTGCAAGTTGAAGCAAATCTCTCTGTTACTCCTCCGAGCTGGAATCCCTCCGAGTACAAGCGAAGAGATTTTTATCCGAGGAGGATCTGAGGGCTAAAGCTCTCATGGAAGCTGAGAAGGCGCGTCAACATGAGATGCATCACCTCAGAGAACAAATCCGTTCTTTGGCGAACCAGGATTTTTAGCCTTCTCCTTCTTTTCTTTTTGTAAAGAAAAGGACACTCTATTCACCAAGAGTGTTTGTATCTACTTTTATTTTTGAATAATAAAAGTCGTTGAAATTTTGTTCCACCTTTATTGCCCTGCTGTAGATGAATCCAAACTCTCAATCACAGATTTTGGTTGCGCTCCCCTACTGACTGTGAATACTGAACTTAGGTAAAACTAAGTTCTTTTGATGAAACGCAGCGTCGATTCATAAAAAGAGACGCGGCTCTGAGGCACGCGATTCTGACCTGCCAGTGAAGACGCGGTTCAAGCGGACGCGAAGGACGCAGCTTTGATTTTGATTCACTGGCCGCAATCCTTAACTTTATCCAGACGCAGAGTCAGGATACATTAAGAATGTGGTCTTACGCCCCTTAAAATTGACGCAGTCAGGGACGCGACGCTGAGACTCGGTACAAGACCCATCATCTTCCATGTAGACGCAGCTCCGAGACACTTGTGAAGGTGATTGGCCCTCTCTGCTGAAGATATAAGCTTCGGGACGCAGCTTTTATGTGCTTTCCCACTGAGACCCCCAGAATGAGTCCCTTCTGTTGATGGACGCAACCTTGAGTCGTCCGAGAGATGCGGAGCAACTTTGAGTCATCCAAGAGACGCGAAGGGTCTTCTAACTCAGAATGAAGGAGGACGCCACTTTTTGAAAAAAAAGGCGCGCGAACCTCTGTATGCGGCTCTCACATCTGCGTTTGGTGCAACTTCCCAGGCGTTATGTGTAGCCTGTCATAAAGATCCTGTGAGATTTTCAAACGTCAAGTCTTCGTTGACGATTGGGAACCCGCATCATCTGTTGTTTCCCGAAGCGGTTGTCCACGCGTCGGTTTTCATTGGGCTTAGGCGTTAATGCCTTTTAATGCCAAACCGGTGCTGGCGGTTGGAGACCAGCGTCTTCGATGTTTCCCGAAGCGACGCTCTGCGCGTCAGGCTTCCATTGGCTTTGACAGTCGTGCGGTTGTTAAGGGCGACGGTTCTAATTGATGAACCATTAATTATGGTTATTATGGGCTGCCTATAAATAGGGCTTACCCCCTTCCTTTAGCAGTCCCATACTTGGACTATTCTCTTTAACAGCGAGTGCTCTGAGAGACTCCATCTTCTCCCTTCAAGGACTTTACCAGGGCTTGCCTCCATGGATGAAGATGACCCAGAGCTTTCATGCTTCTGTTTGGTCTCTTCAGAAGATTACCACTGTCAAGTGATTTCAATAATAGAAAGCGTCTCTTTGAACTCCTTTTATGTTTGCGCTTCGATGCAGAGAGTTCAACTCTTAATAGAGGCCTCTGCGGGTACGCCGTTCTGATTTACCATGATATTTCCAGTCCAACTAATCTTTGAACTTGATATCAATTAAAGAGATTCATCATCTGGATCTTCTCCTAAAGTACGTTGGTGCCTTCCTTTTCTGGAATTTGCGCCATCGACTTAAACTTCTCTGGACGCCCATATAGTGGACTTTGGCACCTGGCCGCCAGCTTTGCACACAGAGCTCGCGTCTTGAGGCCGCTGACTTGGAAGAATTTTAACTTCAGGCTGGAGGTCTCAGGCCCGAATCTTGCAACTCCTGTTCATTCAACAGGGAGATGGCAATTTTCGCGTCTGATTCTCTTCACGTCTCGTCCTTTAAACGCGAATGCAAAATGAGACTGCGTCTGAATTCTGTGTATATCACAATTTTGACCGCGTCTGTTTCTGCCGCCGCAGATGTTCGCTGCGCGGGTCATTCCCGCGTATGGAGTCTTCAGCAATAGCTGCGTCTGTCACTTAGTGTTTTCTGTCAAAGTACACTAAACTTCGGATCTTCTAATTTCTTTATTTTCTTCTTGCAGGTAGGCTTGATCATCCTTTTTCATGTTCGTTGGGCCCTTGGGAGATTATATCGGCCAGCGAACTTGTTCGATGTTCGTCTACAAGGGAAGAAATCATGATCCCCGTCGTCCACAAGGGAAGAAATCATGGTCCCTGACGGGGACTTAAACCCTCGCCAAGATCTCATTGGACGCGATGCACCAGTCATGCTTGCGGGCTGGTCATGGTCACAGTGGGTATGGCGGCGGGGTAGCGGTGGACATAGTGGTGGGTAGCATCCCCTGTGAGGTCTCAAAACCTCCTCTCTTACCCCAGAAGTGACATCGAGGAAACTCTGTGCTCATTGGATGACTTTCTGGTGGAAGAGATGTTCATCAACGAGGGATCGCATCCTGCCACTTCGGATGGTCCGGCAGGATCGGAGGATTCTACTGCCATTCGATCTCAAGAAACACCATTGCTCTCGGTCAACCAGAGACTTTTTCGATGTTTACATCATGCATCGTGGTGCAACCAGCTTCTGATTGTTGCCACAATGTCCGACCCTACTTCGGCGCCCTTTCAAACATCTTGTACTTGGAATCAAACGCAGCTTTAAGGAGTGAGTGCAAACTTCCGAGAGAGAGACTTTTTTGTACTCCTTTATCTGTAACACTCAATCTTATTGAATAAGAGAGCGTTTTGTATCACTTTCATATGTTGAATATAAATAAAAGTGACACTTTTCTTTTTGCCTCGTCTATTGTCTTGAACTTTCTTGTTTCTTTTTGGTCAGAACACAGAAACAAAGGATATTTGGCTTATCAAAACTATGATGAAATTTTAACAAGTCAAATTTTGTGGAGAAAAGATCCTATTTCAGGAACCCCACAATGCTGTCAGAGGTGTAATATTAACTTGACAGAGATAAGATAATTTTGGTGGCCCGCCACTTTATAAAAAGAAAGTGACAGGTTGAATTGGTACCCCCAGGGAAGATGAACTTTTATCAGAGGTTTGGGATTAACTTGATTAAGATCAGCTGGGGAGTTAATGAAAACACTGTTAATGGTGTAATGTCAACCTAACAATATTTTTAAGTGGACTTGTTGTTCTGTTGAGGAGAATAACAAGTGAGGCTAGATTCGCGGGGATCTAGGAAAGTTTTTACCGTTAGAGGTGTGATATTAACTTAACGGGTTGAATGAAGTCTTGTCAGAAGTGCGATGTTAACTTGACAAGAGTGTGAATCAGAGGTGAGATATTAACTTGACTCAGAAGCATTTCAGCTTTCATTTGGGAACTGAAAGTGTCACTGTCATAGGTGTAATGTTTAACTTGACAATGAGGGCAATGCTAGAGGTGTAATTTTGAACTTGGCATTAGTCATCTCGACTTTGACAAGGAAGTCCGAGGAAAAGTCATGGCCATAAGTGTATTGTTGAACTTAGCGATGACCTGGATGCTAGAGGTGTAGTGTTAAACTTAGCATCGTTCATTTCAGCTTCGGCATGGAAGTCTGAAGGAAGGTGACTGTCAGAGGTGTGATGTTAACATGACAGAAACTCGATGTACTATTTAGAAGTATAGTGTTAACTTAACAGTAATTTGTCAGAGGTATGTATTAACTTGACAGAAATTGATTTGCGATATGAGCAATTTGAGGACCTGTCATTCCATTGATGAGAATTGACAAGTGGATTTAAAAATATATGTCAGAGGTATAGTGTTAACTTGACAAATTTGGATTCGCGATATGAGCAATTTTGAAGACTTGCCATTCTATTAATGAGAGTTGGCAAGTGGAGTTTGAAGTGCCAAAGGTATAGTGTTAACTTGGCAACGACTGTATTTTGTAGACCTACCATTCTGTGGATGAGAATTGGTAAGGGATTTTGGAGGGGGAAATGGAGTCAAGTCCACTTAGGATTTTTAGCAAATCCTCAGCTATCAACGGATTTGAGGTGCCTTTACCAACTACCGTTTGAGTTGGGCTAGCCATGCTATTCCCCTCAGCATGATGAGTTGTCGAAGATTTATGTTGGGCTTAGAAGCTAACATTTTCCTCTATCCTTAGCCGTTGGAGGCGTCGGATGTTTAATGAAGATGGGAACATAGGCCCTAGGGTTTTTAGCAAACCCTCAGCTATCAACGGATTTGAGGTGCCTTTACCAACTACCGTTTGAGTTGGGCTAGCCATGCTATTCCCTCAGCATGATGAGTTGTCGAAGATTTATGTTGGGCTTAGAAGCCAACATTTTCCTCTATCCATAGCCGTTGGAGGCGTCGGATGTTAATGAAGAAGCTCTTCTTGTATTGATCAGAGGTGTATTTTTAACTTGATCGGTGGAAGAACACTATCTAAGGATAGTATTTTTTTAGGAATCTGTCATTGATCGGCATCATGAGAGTATCGCCATTTGACGTTATGAGATGATATGACCCATTTGAGTAAACTGACTCTACTACAAATGGCCCTTCCTATTTGGGCTGGAATTTCCTTTTGTCTTGTGCGTCATTACCATGGGTCTTCTGACGGCTAAGACAAGATCCCCTTTCTAAAAGTGCGTATTTTAACTTTCTTGTTGAAGGCTCTGGTAATTCGAGCTTGGTAAAGCTCGATTTGCTGTTGGGCCTCAGACGCTTACCGTCTAAGGCCTCCAATTCCTGGAGTCGCTGCGATGCTTTTCCTCTGTTGTCATCTCCGCTGTCAGGGCGACGCGTAGAGATGGAATTTGGACTTCGAGTGGAAGCACGGCTTCACACCCATAGACTAAAGAAAATGGCATAGCTTTAGTTGGGGTTCGCACAGTTGTGCGGTAGGCCCATAAGCATTCACCCAGCTTATCGTCCCAATCACGTTGACTTTTCGAGACGAATTTCTTGAGGAGCTTGCCAATGGTCTTGTTGAAAGCTTCTGCAAGACCATTAGCGGCGGGGTAGTATGCCGTTGAGGATACATTCTGGATTCTGAACTTAGCGCAGAATTTCTGGAAAGCCTGGCTGATGAACTGGGGTCCATTATCGTGGATAATTCGCCGAGGTATGCCGAAACGGTAAATAACATGATGTTTCACAAACTTGATCACGTTAGACGATTTTACCTCCTTCAAAGGAATGGCCTCAGCCCATTTGGAGAAGTAATCGGTTATTGCCAAAATAAATCGATGTCCTCTTGATGACGGCGGGCTGATAGGGCCGACTACGTCCATCCCCCACATTTCAAATGACCAGGTAGAGGTCGTAGAGTGAAGGTACCCTGGTGCTTGATGGATGAAATCGCCATGCACTTGGCAGGCGTGACATCTTTTGGCATAAGTGACGGCGTCAGCAATCATCTTGGGCCAATAATAACCCAACCTTTGGAGTCGGTATGCAAGTTTTGGGCCAGGTTGATAAGCTCCACACATACCGTCATGGGCTTCTTTCAACACCTCTTGTGCCTTCTTTTGTGAAAGGCAGCGAAGCAAGATCCCGTCATGCGATCGACGATACAATGTTTGCGCAATCGCATTATAGTAGAATTTGGGAGCTTTCCTTCTGATGGCAGCCGCTTCTTTGGTGTCCTCAGGCAAGATACCGTGTAAGACATAATCAATATAGGGGAATCGCCAATCTCTAGGCTCCGGACCAGTTGATGACTCAAGTGCTTCTTTGCCTTGACGACCTCCCTTTGGCTTCTGATAGTCCTCGAGAGCAATTCTCGGGCAATACAGGTCGTGGCTGTAAACGAATATCTTCTCCATTGCTCCTACTGGAAGAGCTAAGGAAGCCGCGAGGGATGCGAGTGCATCTGCATGCGCGTTTTGCCTGCGCGGTACACGGTCGATGTAGAAGTTTGTGAACCTCTCAGCCATGTGGATAGTTTCGTTGTAGTAGGGTACTAGGTCCTCATGTCGGACTTCGTACTCCCCGCGAACTTGGCTAACGATGAGTTAGAGTCGCCGTATGCCTCGAGATTTTTAACGCCAATCTCATCGGCGAACTGCATCCCAATCAAAAGAGCATTGTATTCCGCCACATTGTTGGAGCAAGGCTCAGTTAGTGAGACGGCTCGGGGAATCACATAGTTCTGTGGCGAGACGAGTACTACTCCTACTCCCGCTACTATGTGTCCTTTTGGGCTAGTTCTGGATGCACCGTCAAAGAAGAGTTGCCACACTTGACTTTCAAATGATGTCTGAGTCAAACAGACTTCGCCACTTCATCTGGGAGATCTTCGTAGACTTTGGCTGCTCTCGGATCTGGGTGCTCAGCTAGGAAATCCGCCACCGCTTGTCCCTTAATAGCCTTTAGTGGTAAAAAGTGCATCTCATATTGGGATAGCAATATGGCCCATTTTGCCAACCGGCCATTCAATGATGAAGGCTTAGTCATAAGTAACCTCAGGGGGTTGACTTTTGATATGACGTTTATAGTTTGGCCTACCAGATAGTGTCGCATTTTCTGAATGGCGAACACTAATGCCAAACATTCCTTCTCGATCGGATTATACCGATGTTCGGCTCTGATCATTGTTCTACTCAGATAGTAGGTCGCTTGCTCTCGTCCTTGATCATCATTCTGGGCTAGTAGAGCTCCCAAAGAACGATCCATTGCTCGGACGTATACCAGGAAAGGTTTTCTGGATATCGGGGCTGCAAGGACTGGTGGTTGTGTAAGGTATTGCTTAATTTCCTCAAATGCTTGTTGGCAAGCGTCGTTCCAAATGAACGAAAACACCCTTCTTCATCAGCTTATCGAAGGGTTGGCATCTTCCGGAGAGATTTGAGATAAACCTGCGGATGTATGCCAGTCGTCCTTGCAATCCTCTGAGTTCCTTGAGATTCCTTGGAGGCTGCATCTGCTGGATAGCGCGAACCTTTTCTGGATCCACATGAATCCCCGTGGATACAACAAATCCTAAGAATTTACCACTAGCCACCCCAGGAAGGACTTAGTGGGGTTCATCTTCAATTGATGAGCCCGCATGATGTCAAAGACAACTTTTAGATCAGCTATGTGATCACCTTTAGCGCGGCTTTTTACTGCGATGTCATCAACATAGCATTCCACCGTTTTGCGCATGTGTTGATGGAAAACGACATTCATCACCCTTTGATATGTCGCCCCCGCATTCTTCAGTCCGAAGGGCATGACGGTATAGTAGTAGACCCCCAATGGTGTCCTGAAGGAGGTGTGCTTTTTGTCGTCAGGATACATTTTGATTTGATTGTATCCTGAGAACCCATCCATGAAGGACATACGTTCGAATCCACAAGTATTGTCAATCATGACATCTGTGATTGGCAATGGGAATTCGTCCTTGGGACAGGCCTCGTTCAGATCACGAAAGTCGATGCAGATCCGGATCTTTCCGTTTTTCTTAGCAACGGGGACGATGTTGGCTACCCAGTCGGGATGCTGCTCTTCCCTGATGAAGCCAGAATCTATAAGCTTTCTGACTTCTGATTGAATTGCCTCCATTATTTCTGGACGGAATCGTCGCTGTTGTTGTTTGACAGGCTTTACGTCCGAATTGATGTTGAGGCGGTGCATAGCCACTTGAGGATCAAGTCCGGGCATGTCTTCGTAATTCCAGGCGAAGACGTCTATACACTCTTGAACAAGAGATATTAGATCCTCTTTCTCCAAAGGTGACAGGCCGTCACTTATGAAGATGGGCTTAGGATTAGCCTCATCCCCCAGATTGATCTGAACAATCTTGTCTTCTATGGGTGGCTCTCGCTGTTCAAAGCGGGTGTCCCAAAGAGTATTTAAATGTTTGATCCAAGGATCTGTATCGGATTGGATTATTTCTTCATCTCCGTCTTCCAGGTGGCTTGTTAAAACCATGTTCACTGAAAGTTCTCTGAAGATGTTGCCGACGCTGACATCTGACTCCCATGATGACATGCCTGAAGAGTAATCGTGACCTGACGATTCTCGAGAATCAGAGGCTGATGGAGCCAGAGTTGATACATAACCCAACCCCCTGCGAGTCTGATGATAATAATCGGGTGCTTTTCCTTTCGGCACAAAGGATCGAAGTAGCGTTCTCCTTCCTTTGCCAAAGTTCAACCGGGTCTGCTGGTTAGGTCATACCCCATGTTTTTCATCATTCTGAGTGCCTTTGGCTCATAATGACCGAACTGAGGGGATTCCTGCTCGCTTTCTGATTCTTTATGATTCATTGGTTCGGATTCAATTCGTCCGAAAAGAATTGGTCTTTGGCCCTTCCTTCTCGTTGGAACCATGAATATTTATTGTTGCGCATCGCCGACATTTCGACATGTTTCAAAGGACGATTTCACTGGTACATGCAACAATTTCAAAGCATCCATTGCCGACCAGAGATCGTCATCCACGTCGGTACTAGTGTCTGACGGCACTGAATCAGACACAAACACAGAAAAATACGATAAATCTAGTTCTTCATTAATGTACCAACCGCCTACATCATCGGCGAAGGTATTATCAACATCGGGCTTATTAATGCCCGTTACAAGGGGATCTAGCTCCCACACACACTCATCTTCCTCCAGCTAGGTGTCGGCTTCATTGCCAGAGTCTGGTTCCTCTGGTTGCGGGACTTCATCTGTTTCCACAGATTCCTGATACAGGAGGGAATCTGTGAAATAATTCTCCACTCCCTTGAACGGATGCCTCTCGGCAATCAGCGTTCGCACCTTTCCACTCCCGTCAATGTATTTCATGACTTGGTGGAGAGTAGAGGGAACGATAGAATTGCGATGAATCCAGGGTCTTCCCAGCAGTAGATTGTAGGAGGTGTCAGCATCTATGACGTAGCATGTCACCTCTGACCTTAGGTCTCCAATCTGGCATTTGAGCTTGACCTTCCCCATCGGACGGGTACTATTGGCATTGAACCCATAAATGGTCGTCTGGGTAGGGCTCAAACGGTGAGTAGGAATCCTGAGATGTTGCATGACCCTGCGAGGTATAATGCCCAATGCTGATCCGGGATCTACCTGAATGCGGTTCACCTCAGATGATCCAATATACCCTGCAAAGTAAAGGGGTCGATCATGCTTCCCTTTGACTTGCATATCATCTACTGTAAAGGTGATGCAGGGAATATTTTGGGAGGCGTGGAGGCAATCCTCTACATCTTCCTCCTTTGGTAGCTGGGTCATGAAGACTTCAGCATTAGCCAGAGCTTCTTGTAGAGCTTCTCTGGTCGACTTTGACAGTCTAAGAAGCTCATAAAGCGTAATCCGTGCCGGGATGTTGGCTAGTTGAGCCAGGACATCAAAGCGATAAGGTGCTGTGGATCCTTCCGCTACGTCCTTCGAAAGAACTCGAGAAAACCGAAGTTCTTTCTGTTCTCCACGGGTTGCTTCGCGGAGGTTTTGGCTGGCTCTGCAGCGGGTCTTGGAGGAGTTACCGTCGTTTCGCCATACTTTTTTAAATATGGCTGCCCCGAATGGGTTTCTGCCACCAGCTGACTGGGTTCTGCAGCCAGAACTATTGTCTCCTCTTCTGAGTCGGTTAGCGAGGGAATATCAGTTTCCGTTTCTCAAGAAGAGGCACACACCACGTTGCAGGATGAAGCCTTTTGTAATACCCCGTTCCGGAATACGTACTTAGTTGCGTATTCAGATTTTTCGATCGTATTTTTTCGATTTGTTTCCTGTATTTGTTTTGCTTTATGATTTCTTATATGATTGTTTTGTCTGGATTTGGATTCGTGGACTCGGAGTCAGTCCCAGTCCGAACCAGGAACTCGATTATAGTATATTATTCGATTTGGTCTTTACGGTGATTAGATTTGACCGATTTTAGTTTTAAATACCATTTTCCATTATTATATATTTTCTATGATTTTCTAGATTTTTCTGGAATTAAATTGAATTTCTTCAAAAACGGTGTCGGCCAGTGCCGCTGACCGATTCCCGGATTTTTAATTCTCAAACTGTTTGGAATTTCATGATGGTCCTTTAGACTTTATCTTTTAGAATTACATTCCTACTTAAATTCTTTTTCTGAGGATTTTATGATTTTATGAAAATTCCACCGGAGTCGGTATCGGCCAGTATCGCTGGTTGATTCCGGGACGATTGGAATTGAATTTCTGAATTCCGCTTTCACTTTACTTCTTAAAACCATATTTTCTTCTTTAATACATTTTCTGGGATTTTTCGGAATTTATCAAAATCCGGCCGACCCGGTGTAGACCGGTATCGGCGGTTGACTTCCGGATTTTTAATTTGAAAACGGGATTTTATTTCTGAAAACCGATTTCATATTATTCCTCAGGATGACGTTTTCTACCTCCGGGTATTTTTGGAGATTTTTCGGAGACAGTCGATTTTCAACCTTATTATTATATTACTATTTTTTAAATCCTTCTTTCTTTCTTTTCCTTTCTTTTCTTTCTTTTCCCACCGACTCCAGCAGCCCACGCACCCCCACGTGGGACCCCTCTCCCATCCATCAATCTCTCTCTCTCTTTTCCTTTTCTTTTCTTTCCTTTTTTCCTTTCTTTTCTATTCTTTTCCTTCTTCTTTTCTTTCTTCTTCTTCTTCTTCTTCTTCTCTTGCGTGGGCGACACCCAACCAAGCTCACCGCCGGCGCCTCCGGCCACCACGACGCCGGCGAAGACCCCAAAGCTCTGGCCATCTCCTTCCTCTCTCTCTCTCTTTCTTTTTCTTTTCCTTCCTTTTCTTTTCTTTTTCCCTTTTCTTTCTTTTTCTTCTTCTTTACTTCTTCCTCCCTCCAGATCCGGCCGACTCCACCGCCGCCGGCGAGCCCTCCAACCCCGGCGAGCCACCTCCTTCTCCTCCTCCTTCTTTTCTTTTCCTTTTCTTCTTCCTTTTCTTCTTTCTTTTTCTTTCTTTTCTTTCTTTTTCCTTTCCTTTTGGGGGTGGCCGACGCCACCCCTGGTCTTGGGCGCCGCCGGCGGTGGCCGGCGGCCGCGTGCAGCCAGGGGCCCACCTGGGCCCCTGTGCTTGGCCGGAGAGGGGGGCAAGCCCCCTCTCTTTTCCCTTGCTGGAGGGGGGCACAGCCCCCTCCTGTGCTTTGTTGAGGGGGCAGCCGCCCCCTCCTTTTCTGCCGGCGGCCGGCGCCGCCCGGCGCCGCCCTGGCCGGCGGCCGGCTGAGCGCCCCCAGTGGGGGGGGCGCTGTGTGCGGGAGCAAGGGGGGCAACAGCCCCCCTTCTCTGTTTCTCTCCCCTATCTCTCTCTCTCACTGTTTCTCTCTCCTCTCTCTTCTCTCTCCTCTCTTTCTCACTCTAGCTCTCTCTCTCCCTCTCAACCGCACCCTCTCTCTCCTGATTCTCTCTCTCTCTCATCATCTCTTTCTCTCTCTAGAAATCTCCCTTTCTCTCTCTAGATTTCTCTCTCTTTCTCTCTCTTCACTTTCTCTCTATATATATATTATTATTTTACGGCGCGTGCGCGAGTTCCATGGATCTCGGACTTTTCGGCTTTCCGGTGATTTAGGCGAGTAGTCTCGCCATTCTTTATTTGAGTTCCCCGTTTCGTCGGGACGATAAGTATTTCGCTTCATGTTTTCATATACTTTATTCCATATATCTTTTACTGCTTCCATACTATGCGTGGCAGACCCTTCGTGGTCGTTGTATTCTTGGTTTCTGATAAGTTGTCACTTGCCCTGCTATTATTTCAGACCTGTCAGTTACATGCTACCTTTTAACACATGTATATCACCTGACCACCTTCTTCTTCATCAACAACTTCCAACACTACCTCCATCACTCCTTCACTTGTACCCCTTTTTGGTAAGTAATTTCAATCACCTAGACTTGGTTAATTCTTAGCATGTTTAAGTATTCATATCTTGTACAAATTATGTCTTCAATTCATGATTATTTGACCATCAAACACAAACCCTAGAAAATCTGTTCTGTTTGCTGTTTCCAGTCGATCAGTCGACTAGACCTAACTATTAGTCGACTAATCTACCATGTCCTGTGAAACCAGTTCTCGGAATCACAGTTTTAGTCGACTTACTTATTTCCCTAGCCGACTAGAGACCCCTAGTCGACTACATTTTAACCTAGTCGACTAATCCCTTCCTGAACCAGAAACCTAACTTTCTGTTACACAGATTTAGTCGACTTAACATAACTGTTAGTCGACTTGTCATGTCTGTTAGTCGACTACTCAATTCATCCAGTCGACTAACTTTTCCTGAATCAGACATCCAACTCTCTGGACCACAGTATTAGTCGACTACCCCATTTTCCTAGTCGACTAGCTCCACTATTAGTCGACTACTATTCCACCCTAGTCGACTAACTTTGGATATCTGTCTTAGTTGATTCCTTTCTTGAGCATGAACCTTACCCTCTAGACTTATATCATGTATAGGTATTACATCATCTTCCCTTCTCTCTTTCTCTCTCCTCTTCACTCTACATATTTATATCAGGTTTTGTGGCGCATCCCAGGCTTCCGTGGATTTCGGATATTTCGGTATATTGGTGACTCAGGCGAGTGTTCTCACTCGCTACCCTCTTGCTTTACCATTCCATTGATTATGATAGTATTCTTGCTCTAGTCTTCATGTATTGTATTTCATGCTTTATATCTTTTATTGCTTTATGCTATGCGTGGCCGACCCTTCGTGGTCGTTGGACTTGTTGGACTTTGGACCATTGCTTTTACATTACCACTTGGCATTATTTTAGACCTGTCAGTATGTGCTACCATTTATCATATGTATATCACTTGGCAACTGTGTTATCATCTAACCACCTGCCATGCCACTATTTGGCAAGACCCTTTTATTATGTCATGACTTACCTGACTACTATCCATTCTTGATATGCTTGGTTGTTTACTAAATATCACCACTCTGTCATACTATCACTTGACACCCAGCATGATGACTTGACTTGTGATTATCATCTTTACGGGGACCTTGACTTATGATTCTGTGTCATGATCAGTGACCTGTTTTCCTGCTTTACATGCAGTGACCTGACTATATAGTACTTATGTACTCCTAATTCCTGATCATGCCTAATTCCTGATTATTCCCGTAAAGTGATAATTAAACTATTGAATCTTAAAATGGACCAACTTGTATTGGGTCGGGGGAAACATGCGGATATCGATATGTGTTCGTGTTTACAGTGGCATTAGGTATTGTGCACTATATTTCCGGTCTGACCTGAGGGCCTCCAGGGGACCGAGGGGAGAGCTGGCTCCCTTATTCCTGTATGATAGGGCATACATAAGCCCCTCCTGTTTAGCCTTGCGGCTGGCTTCCGTTTCCATGCAACGGAACAATCCTGGGCCGTGGTCCCGGGTATGCACGGGACCCACTGTAAACATAGTTCGTTGATACCCCCGCTGTTTCCAATAACAACCTCGACTTGCTTATATATGGATGTATGTGAGTTGGTCGTACACCGAGACACATACCTAGATATATGGGTAAGACGAGTAATAATAAAGTGTCATAATAACCGGCTCTTTAAGTTGTAAGTAGAGGTATGTGGAATGGGACGCATACCAAAGCCTACATCTTAAATAGCTATGAATTTGTGCTGTGCCTTACCGTATTTGCTTTTCCTGGACTTTATATCGGATTTCATGTTTTATGAGTATTATGATATGACTACCTTGTAGCTCGTCCTTGGTTTTATTCTGATTTCCTGTTTTATGATTATCATGCCATATCTATTCTTACCTGCTCTATCCTATCTGCCTCCTGAGTATTTCCTACTTGATATATGCATTATTGTGCTCACCCTGCTTCACCACTTGATTTTGCTTCCACACTCGCCTGGGGAGTATCATTTGACTCCCCTGGATCCTCACGTCCAGGTCATGGAGCTAGGAGCGTGTGTTCGGAGTAGCGCAGCGGTAGCGTGGATCCCGCAGATCATCCAGAGCTTCATCCTTCCAGGCCCCTGTGAGTCTCTCGAGTTTCCTATTAGCAAACTCGTGAGTACTTTTATACTGTTTATACTTGTACCTTTCCTTGTATTCCCGCTGTTCATATATGTATACCTTTTGTACTCTCGCATTTGCGCATTAGTGATATGATATTCATGCAATATTGTAATCACTCTGGTGATAACTCTGAAATTGTATATATGTGTTGGAATGTATAATGCACCATTTGCTTCCGTACTCTGATTCTTGTCTGTACTGATGCTTAGCGTATATACGGGAAGGTAATTCGGACTTACGTATATACGTTGCAGTGACGTCTCCGTATCCGTGGAATCGGGGCGTTACAGGTTGGTATCAGAGCTTAGGCTCTGGACATCTTCAGTACGTCCAGAAGGCAAATCAATGGTAAAGAGATTTGCAACTGGAATACATGAGTCTTGGTTATACATTCCAACTGCAAGTGCAGAGTTATCTATTTCTTGACTATCCTTCCTTTGATTTCAAATTCCTCCTATCCTTTCCCTGTTTTGGTTTTATGTTTTGGTTTTATGAAGCCTTATACTATCTTAAGATATGACTAGACTAGAGAGGTAGTGGCTGGTTCAGAATGAAGCTATTATGTGATCTCTTCGGCCAATTCTATGAAGCTTGGTATTCTCCAGATCGATCTTGATCTGGCTATCTTTCAGAGGACAGCAGTCGGACTCTTAATTATCGGTCTTCTTTATTATGCTCAGGATTTTCGGGGTTTTCTTTATTTCACAGCCACGACATCATCAGTATTATTCAGCATTATTCTAAAGATTTATTACACAGCCACGACATCATCAGCCGGAAATGCAGAGTATGATTATTATTCAGTTGACTTGAGAGCCCTACCTATAGTGCTTCATATCTTAATTGGTATAAATTCCACCCTTGTCCCCTTTGTATTCAATTTGCCCCTTAACGAAATTGCGAGGACGCAATTTTTGTAAGGTGGGTGGATTGTAATACCCCGTTCCCGGAATACGTACTTAGTTGCGTATTCAGATTTTTCGATCGTATTTTTTCGATTTGTTTCCTGTATTTGTTTTGCTTTATGAATTCCTTATATGATTGTTTTGTCTTGGATTGGATTCGTGGACTCGGAGTCAGTCCCAGTCCGAACCAGGAACTCGATTATAGTATATTATTCGATTTGGTCTTTCCGGTGATTAGATTTGACCGATTTTAGTTTTAAATACCATTTTCCATTATTATATATTTTCTATGATTTTCTAGATTTTTTTGGAATTAAATTGAATTTCTTCAAAACCGGTGTCGGCCAGTGCCGCTGACCGATTCCCGGATTTTTAATTCTCAAACTGTTTGGAATTTCATGATGGTCCTTTAGACTTTATCTTTTAGAATTACATTTCCTACTTAAATTCTTTTTCTGAGGATTTTATGATTTTATGAAAATTCCACCGGAGTCGGTATCGGCCAGTATCGCTGGTTGATTCCGGGACGATTGGAATTGAATTTCTGAATTCCGCTTTCACTTTACTTCTTAAAACCATATTTTCTTCTTTAATACATTTTCTGGGATTTTCGGAATTTATCAAAATCCGGCCGACCCGGTGTAGACCAGTATCGGCGGTTGACTTCCGGATTTTTAATTTGAAAACGGGATTTTATTTCTGAAAACCGATTTCATATTATTCCTCAGGATGACGTTTTCTACCTCCGGGTATTTTTGGGGATTTTTCGGAGACAGTCGATTTTTCAACCTTATTATTATATTACTATTTTTTAAATCCTTCTTTCTTTCTTTTCCTTTCTTTTCTTTCTTTTCCCACCGACTCCAGCAGCCCACGCACCCCCACGTGGGACCCCTCTCCCATCCATCAATCTCTCTCTCTCTTTTTCCTTTTCTTTTCTTTCCTTTTTCCTTTCTTTTCTATTCTTTTCCTTCTTCTTTTCTTTCTTCTTCTTCTTCTTCTTCTTCTCTTGCGTGGGCGACACCCAACCAAGCTCACCGCCGGCGCCTCCGGCCACCACGACGCCGGCGAAGACCCCAAAGCTCCGGCCATCTCCTTCCTCTCTCTCTCTCTTTCTTTTTCTTTTCCTTCCTTTTCTTTTCTTTTTCCCTTTTCTTTCTTTTTCTTCTTCTTTACTTCTTCCTCCCTCCAGATCCGGCCGACTCCACCGCCGCCGGCGAGCCCTCCAACCCCGGCGAGCCACCTCCTTCTCCTCCTCCTTCTTTTCTTTTCCTTTTCTTCTTCCTTTTCTTCTTTCTTTTTCTTTCTTTTTCTTTCTTTTCCCTTTCCCTTTTGGGGTGGCCGACGCCACCCCTGGTCTTGGGCGCCGCCGGCGGTGGCCGGCGGCCGCGTGCAGCCAGGGGCCCACCTGGGCCCCTGTGCTTGGCCGGAGAGGGGGGCAAGCCCCCTCTCTTTTCCCTTGCTGGAGGGAGGCACAGCCCCCTCCTGTGCTTTGTTGAGGGGGCAGCCGCCCCCTCCTTTTCTGCCGGCGGCCGGCGCCGCCCGGCGCCGCCCTGGCCGGCGGCCGGCTGAGCGCCCCCAGTGGGGGGGCGCTGTGTGCGGAGCAAGGGGGGTAACAGCCCCCTTCTCTGTTTCTCTCCCCTATCTCTCTCTCTCACTGTTTCTCTCTCCTCTCTCTTTCTCTCTCCTCTCTTTCTCACTCTAGCTCTCTCTCCCTCTCAACCGCACCCTCTCTCTCTCTCCTGATTCTCTCTCTCTCTCATCATCTCTTTCTCTCTCTAGAAATCTCCCTTTCTCTCTCTAGATTTCTCTCTCTTTCTCTCTCTTCACTTTCTCTCTCTATATATATTATTATTTTACGGCGCGTGCGCGAGTTCCATGGATCTCGGACTTTCGGCTTTCCGGTGATTTAGGTGAGTAGTCTCGCCATTCTTTATTTGAGTTCCCCGTTTCGTCGGGACGATAAGTATTTCGCTTCATGTTTTCATATACTTTATTCCATATATCTTTTACTGCTTCCATACTATGCGTGGCAGACCCTTCGTGGTCGTTGTATTCTTGGTTTCTGATATGTTGTCACTTGCCCTGCTATTATTTCAGACCTGTCAGTTACATGCTACCTTTTAACACATGTATATCACCTGACCACCTTCTTCTTCATCAACAACTTCCAACACTACCTCCATCACTCCTTCACTTGTACCCCTTTTTGGTAAGTAATTTCAATCACCTAGACTTGGTTAATTCTTAGCATGTTTAAGTATTCATATCTTGTACAAATTATGTCTTCAATTCATGATTATTTGACCATCAAACACAAACCCTAGAAAATCTGTTCTGTTTGCTGTTTCCAGTCGATCAGTCGACTAGACCTAACTATTAGTCGACTAATCTACCATGTCCTGTGAAACCAGTTCTCGGAATCACAGTTTTAGTCGACTTACTTATTTCCCTAGCCGACTAGAGACCCCTAGTCGACTACATTTTTAACCTAGTCGACTAATCCCTTCCTGAACCAGAAACCCAACTTTCTGTTACACAGATTTAGTCGACTTAACATAACTGTTAGTCGACTTGTCATGTCTGTTAGTCGACTACTCAATTCATCCAGTCGACTAACTTTTCCTGAATCAGACATCCAACTCTCTGGACCACAGTATTAGTCGACTACCCCATTTTCCTAGTCGACTAGCTCCACTATTAGTCGACTACTATTCCACCCTAGTCGACTAACTTTGGATATCTGTCTTAGTTGATTCCTTTCTTGAGCATGAACCTTACCCTCTAGACTTATATCATGTATAGGTATTACATCATCTTCCCTTCTCTCTTTCTCTCTCCTCTTCACTCTACATATTTATATCAGGTTTTGTGGCGCATCCCAGGCTTCCGTGGATTTCGGATATTTCGGTATATTGGTGACTCAGGCGAGTGTTCTCACTCGCTACCCTCTTGCTTTACCATTCCATTGATTATGATAGTATTCTTGCTCTAGTCTTCATGTATTGTATTTCATGCTTTATATCTTTTATTGCTTTATGCTATGCGTGGCCGACCCTTCGTGGTCGTTGGACTTGTTGGACTTTGGACCATTGCTTTTACATTACCACTTGGCATTATTTTAGACCTGTCAGTATGTGCTACCATTTATCATATGTATATCACTTGGCAACTGTGTTATCATCTAACCACCTGCCATGCCACTATTTGGCAAGACCCTTTTATTATGTCATGACTTACCTGACTACTATCCATTCTTGATATGCTTGGTTGTTTACTAAATATCACCACTCTGTCATGCTATCACTTGACACCCAGCATGATGACTTGACTTGTGATTATCATCTTTACGGGGACCTTGACTTATGATTCTGTGTCATGATCAGTGACCTGTTTTCCTGCTTTACATGCAGTGACCTGACTATATAGTACTTATGTACTCCTAATTTCCTGATCATGCCTAATTCCTGATTATTCCCGTAAAGTGATAATTAAACTATTGAATCTTAAAATGGACCAACTTGTATTGGGTCGGGGAAACATGCGGATATCGATATGTGTTCGTGTTTACAGTGGCATTAGGTATTGTGCACTATATTTCCGGTCTGACCTGAGGGCCTCCAGGGGACCGAGGGGAGAGCTGGCTCCCTTATTCCTGTATGATAGGGCATACATAAGCCCCTCCTGTTTAGCCTTGCGGCTGGCTTCCGTTTCCATGCAACGGAACAATCCTGGGCCGTGGTCCCGGGTATGCACGGGACCCACTGTAAACATAGTTCGTTGATACCCCCGCTGTTTCCAATAACAACCTCGACTTGCTTATATATGGATGTATGTGAGTTGGCCGTACACCGAGACACATACCTAGATATATGGGTAAGACAAGTAATAATAAAGTGTCATAATAACCGGCTCTTTAAGTTGTAAGTAGAGGTATGTGGAATGGGACGCATACCAAAGCCTACATCTTAAATAGCTATGAATTTGTGCTGTGCCTTACCGTATTTGCTTTTCCTGGACTTTATATCGGATTTCATGTTTTATGAGTATTATGATATGACTACCTTGTAGCTCGTCCTTGGTTTTATTCTGATTTCCTGTTTTATGATTATCATGCCATATCTATTCTTACCTGCTCTATCCTATCTGCCTCCTGAGTATTTCCTACTTGATATATGCATTATTGTGCTCACCCTGCTTCACCACTTGGTTTTGCTTCCACACTCGCCTGGGGAGTATCATTTGACTCCCCTGGATCCTCACGTCCAGGTCATGGAGCTAGGAGCGTGTGTTCGGAGTAGCGCAGCGGTAGCGTGGATCCCCGCAGATCATCCAGAGCTTCATCCTTCCAGGCCCCCTGTGAGTCTCTCGAGTTTCCTATTAGCAAACTCGTGAGTACTTTTATACTGTTTATACTTGTACCTTTCCTTGTATTCCCGCTGTTCATATATGTATACCTTTTGTACTCTCGCATTTGCGCATTAGTGATATGATATTCATGCAATATTGTAATCACTCTGGTGATAACTCTGAAATTGTATATATGTGTTGGAATGTATAATGCACCATTTGCTTCCGTACTCTGATTCTTGTCTGTACTGATGCTTAGCGTATATACGGGAAGGTAATTCGGACTTACGTATATACGTTGCAGTGACGTCTCCGTATCCGTGGAATCGGGGCGTTACACCTTTGCTTTGCCTTTGGACTTCCTGCTGGTTACAGTAGTCCATTGTTGGCCATCCACAAGGTAGGGATGAACCCACATGACTTCTCCTTGAGGTGTGGGGACAGGTACCAAGCCCTTTTCTTGCTGCTGGTGAGGGTCTGTGTTAACCATTCTCAGCTCTCCTCTTGGGATAGGGACTACTCCAGAGGGTGTTGGAGGTTGCCTTCCAAACTGGAGGACAGACGTCATATTAGCCGTCACCTTCTTCTGCTCTGGTCGGAGTTTCAATACCTCCGCGTCAATCAGGGCCTGAATGATGTCCTTGAAGACATAACAGCTCTTGGTAGGGTGTCCTAACATCCTGTGGTACATGCAGTAGCTGGGATTGTCGGTTTTACCGACCTCCTCGGGGCGCCTAGCTTCAGGAAGCTTCAGTCGATTGCTCTTGTTGAGTAATTTGAAGAGCGAGTCGACATGTTCATCCTTGAAGGAATACTGCTTGTTGGCCCGTGGTTGGCTTGAAGAGCCACTTCCCTTGACCGGTTGGGGTTTGACAGGGGACTTGGTCTCTGCTGCCAAATTATCCTTCCTTTTGGCTTGGAGGGATGTGTTTGGCGCACGCCTTGTTGACCTCTCAGGCCTGGGCTTACCCTATTCCGCTCTGACGCGGGCGACGATCTCCTTAGCCTGTTCACCCTGCTGGACCAATTGCTTCCAGGTGCGGCTTTCAGCAACTCCTATTTGAGCAAGGAGTGAGGTTTGGAGGTTGTAGCGGCATGTTTCCACCAGGGTAGCCTGGGTCATACCGCTCGGACATCGGAGTGCCACGTTCTGAAATCTTTCCGCGAAAGACTTAACGGACTCTCCCTTTCGCTGCTTGGTGGCTAAAAGGGTGGGCATTGTGACTTCCGAGTCATCTTCGAAGAAGCGTGTTAAGAAAAGCTTCTCCAAGTTACCCCAGTTCTTGATGGAGCCCTCTGGGAGCTTCATGAACCATTCAAAGGCCAGCCCTTTTAGGGTGCCGATGAACAAACGCGCCAGGATGGCGTCGTTATCTACCACATTCCCAGTTTGGGATTTGAAATAGTAGATGTGTTGGTTCGGTGAACCTTTCCCATCAAATGCTTGGAGGGTTGGAGCCTTGAACTTGGGCGGGTACGGAACCAGGTCCCACTCGGCTGGGTATGGGCGGACCACTCCTGCTTCTTGGAGGCCTTTCCGATTGGTAAGGGCCTCAAGACGTTGCTCCAACTGGTTCATTCTCTTAGAATGAACTTTTCCCCGGTCTTGGTCGTCCTTTTCCTATGATGAGGATTTAGACGAACCAGAAGTAGACTGCGCGTTCTTCTCGGAGTGCTTGGAAGACGAGCTTTCTCCCTCTTTTCGTTTGCCCTTAGACTTTCTAGGGGGAGATTTCCTCCTGTCTTCGAGCAATTGTGCGAGCATCTGTTTGAGAGAGTCGATAGATTCCCGCTGAGCAAGAATCATATCGAGTTGTTCCCTCTGGATCTGGGCTTGCTGATCCAGGCGCCGGGCTGTCTCCTCAGGAGTGCCCGTCATGTAGGTGAAGGCCTCTTTCTCTGTAGAAGAGTTTGAGGCCTGCGATTCTGCTACAGCAGAATGAGAGTCATTCATTTTAATGCCCTGAGCTAGGGCATTATAGTCAATCGGGGGAATGGCCCCGGTCCGGGTGCGAGTGTATCGGTACACTCCTTCCAGTTCAGAGTCAGATTCATCCTCGGAACTGACTGCAGGTTGTTTTTCCTTGCTCCTGCTTGTCATATTTGCAGTGAGCTCTGGATACTCAGCGTCAGAGAACATCCTCCGCCTATGAGAGCGCCTTCTTTTGGCTGATGGGGGAATCAGGGTCAGCTATCTAACTAAAGACTGCTGGTTCACACCTGAACCGTAACGGCACTCAGAGAGCATGGAGATAAGCCGTTGGCAGCAACATGATGAAGTGATTTGATTAGCACTTCTTTTCTTCGTCAAATAATCCCTTAGATCCATGGAAAGAGGATCGAAGTGATTAGCCTCGCAACTTCGAGGGCGCGAGTCATCTTTGTGCTGTACAGCCTGGACGCGGGATTCAGAGACGTGGTTCTCGCGCCGCAGCTGTACGACGCGTGTCTGGCGTCTCTGTTGAAATGAGACGCGACTGTCGCGTTGCTGCTTGGTGTGTCGGGGCAAAGACGCTTGAGACTGAGTGGGCTACTGGGCCCACGCCTAAGGGTGCGTACCTCTTGTACTTGACGAGGCGCGCAAGCTTCGCCTTGGCGTTTGGTGAGTTGGACTTCAGAGAACCTAATCTGGGGCGTCTTGCTTTTGGGCCGCCAAACGCGGACTTCGCGTGCTAGACGTGGGCGGCCGAGGTGCCGGATTGAACTTTGCATCCTGTCTCAGTTGGACAATCAGAAGTCCCAACTTGCAGTTGACGCGCACGCCTCCTCTGTCGACGCTCAGCGTTTCGGTTGCGTCGTGGAGGTGGAGAGAAACCAACGACGACTTGGTGCTGAGGGAGAGGATGGTCCGGCTGGACACCAGAGATTTTAACCACGCGGGTCTCCTGAGAGACGTTGGCGCGTGTGTTCTGCATGGCGCGGTAGGTCGCAACGGCAGTTGTGCCTGAGACCACGCGGGCCTCCTGAGAGACGTTGGCGCGTGTATCCTGCTTGGCACAGTTGGCTGCCTTTGCAGTAGCAGCGCCCGAGAGAGTATCAGATCGGACTTCGGGGCCACTGCCAGTCGAGACCCTGCGGCAGACGTGGGTCCTTGGGCTCTTGGATCCAGAAGAGAGAAACTCTTCATACTTTGCCTGGTCGAACTTGACAACGAGCGATTCGACCGTCTTCCCCTTATAGAGGACGTCACCTTGTGCCACGATTTGCTCGTCGTAACAAATGAAGTCCCCAGTGGAGTCGCCATCTCTTGTACGCGTCGGAAAAGGAGGATTCGATTGCAAAATTCTTTTGATTGGATAGAAGATTACAACAGATCAGTCTTCCGATTACAAGGGAGGGAGGATGTTGAATCTTGAATCCTCCCTTTGTTTAAGGATGGGTTCTTCGAGTGGCGATGGAGAGTGAATCTTGTTCTCCGTTGACCGGGTGACCGTCGAGATCTTCGGGGGTCTTCTCTTCGGGTGGTAGTTGGAGTAACTCAGCTCTGTCTACCAAAACTCTCAAAGAGAAGATATGCAAAGAGCAACTTGAACACAGCAAGTTTTCTGAAGGGTTTAACTCTCTCTCTCTTTTCTCTCTGAAATCTTCTGACTAAAAAAAATCGACCCCTTCTTCATATCGACGGGGCTATTTATAGGGGTTTCAGGGGGCGTATGTGCCTCCTAAAAACACTCCATAATGGGGGCTAACCTTCCCCGTTATGTGGGCCGTGATTGGCCCAGAAACCGGGATGGTTACAACTGAGACGCGGGTGTCAACTTACGCGCCTTGGTGCGGCTGAGATGCGGGTTTCAACCCTCGCGCCTTGGTGCTGCAGTGTTGGCTGAGACGCGGCTGCCGAGCCTCGCCTTGATGCTGAGACGCGGGTTTGAACCCTCGCGCCTTGGAGTGGCTGAGACGCGGGTTTTGACCCACGCGCCTTGGAGCTGCTGAGACGCGGGTTTGGACCCTCGCGCCTTGGTGCTGCTGAGACGCGGCCACTATTAGCCTTGCGTCTAGAACTTGGCATTCTGCTTTTTAATGGCTTGTCTTTTAGTGATTTTTTTTTAGACAGCCTACATGTCCATGTAGCAGTGGAGAGTGATCTTGTTCTCCGTTGACGAGCTGAATAGGAATCTTGATCTTTGGATCTTCTTTCTCTCGTTGGAAGCATACTGGTAAAGTATAAAATCTTGATCATCGGCTAAAATCTCAAAGAGATTATAGAACTTGAACTCAACAAGTTAATTAAGAGTAGTCTCTTTCAGCAGTCTTGTGCTCAAGTTTCAACCTTCTGTAGTTATCCAGTTTCAATTATTAAACATCAAGTGTGCCTTTTTGGGGATTCTCCTCCTCTGGCCTATGGCTTCATGGGTTCCTCCTCCAGAACTCTCCCTTTTTCCAACTATTTATAGCTATTTATAGTGGATTCTGAGAAGTAACCAACCCCATAAATCTTTCCATAATGAGAGGGGTGTAACCAACCCCTTAAACTCTCCATAATGGTAAGTTATTCCCTATTATTTGGAGAGAAAATGGGGTGTAATTGACCAAGTTCGCAGTTGTTTGTTACAACCGAAACGCGAGTCTCACGTTGGACACGGACCTCACTCTGATGTTGAAACGTAGAGCTTACAGGCTCGCATCTGTGTTGGAATGTGGAGCTCACAGACTTTCGTTGAAGTTGAAGCATGAAGCTACGCAGGCTTGCGTTTTGATGTTGAAACGCGACCCTGAGGTCCGCGTATTGAAGAGCAGCATGACTATCGCATTTGGCATAGAACGCCATCCTCACATCATGTTGTTGATGAAGTCTGTGTTTGAGGCTGGAACGCGACTCTGGTTAAGATCCGCATTTCCAATTCGACACGAGGTCCGTGTTTGCAGTTGGACGCTGGACAGTCTGAGGTCCGCTCTGAGTTGAAACGTTGGACAGGTTGAGGTCTGTGTCTGAGGTCAGAACGCGACCTCTACATTTGACAAAGAATGAGAGGTTTGTGTTTGGGTTGAAACGCCACCCCCACATTTGGCATGAGGCTTGCGTCTAAGGCTTAGTCTTCAGTAATTTTTAGACAGCCTACAGAACCCCCTCCATAGTTTTTGAAACTCCGCGGTTGACTGGGACAAATTTTAGAATACTTTGGACTTCATGTTAATTTGGACATCCATGATTGGACTAACAATCTTTTGAGATATCCTAAGCCTGATCTTGTCTGGATTTCAGTCTTCGTGAGTATACTGTTGAATTGCTTGAAATCACCAGGAAAGATTATTGTAAGTATCTAGATACACAGTCTAGCAATTGTATGAGCTCCGATTTGTTTGTCGATGTATTATTGAACCGGTAGAGTTATCTATTGCTTTTCCAGTATACTGTTGAACTGATTGCAGAAGTACAGATATACTCTTTGTATGGGGGGAGAGAATGCGCCTCTTAGTTGGATGCGACTATCGCGTTAGACGTGACCCTCATCTAGTCCTGAGGCGCGCAGTCATTCTTAGACGCAATTCTCAGTGAAGACGCAATTCTTATTTGGACGTGACTCTGGCTTAAGACTCAAAGGTCGCTCTAAGAGTTTCTGGAAGAGGAAGTCCCTTGAATGTGAACATCATGTTGGACATGTGTCTTGCTCAGATCGAGCTGGAGATTCACGCTGTGAATCAAGGTCATTAAGGGGCCTATAAAATGGCAAGGGACGATTTTTAACTTAGCCAGGGATTTTTGCGATTTGAGCAATGTTGAGTGGACTTATCATTCTATTAAAGAGAATAACAGGTGGGATTTGATTAGTTAGGGATACATTAGAGTCTTATTGTCAGAGGTGTTGGAGATTGTGATTTGCACAATTTACGTGGACCTGTCATTCTATTAGAGAGAATGGCACGTGTGATTTGAACCCGTTGGGGACCAGTTGAAGTCTTACCGTCAAGGTGTAGTGTTAACATGATGCAGTCCGTTAGGGATTAGGAAATGAATTGTCAGAGGTGTGATGTTAACTTGACAAGGGTTCGTTTATTATTAGAAGTGTGTTTTTGAACAGAATAGTACTTTTAGTGGACTTGCCATTCTATAGAAGAGAACGACTAGTAGCGTTTGATCCACTAGTGATATGAAAGTTTTACTGTCGAAGGTATAATGTTATTGTGGCAGATTTGGTCTGTAATCATTTCGCTGGGGTAATAAATACAACTTTTTTGGTCCTATCATTCCATGGAAGGGAATTGTAGGGGATTTTGGAGGGGAAGTAGGGATCAGGTCCCTTAAGATTTTTAACAAACCCTCAGCTATCAGAGGATTTGTTTTGCCTTTACCTACTACCATTTGAGTTGAGCTAGCCATGTTGTTCCCCTCAGCATGATAAGTTGTCGAGGATTTTGTATTGAACTTAAAAGCCAATTGTTCCTCTATCCTTTAGTCATTAAAGGTGTTGGATGGTTATTCCAGAGATAACTTCTAAAATCTTACTGGGGAATAAATAAGTATAAACTCCGTAGGAAATTTATAGGAAAATTAGCGTTCCCTGTAAGTACTAATTTCATCAGAGGTGTGGTATTAACTTGATCATGGATAGTACTTTTGTTTGTTTGGAGTAGTACATGATGTACTTTCAGGGTTTTTTATTCCATGGGGATGAAAAACACAAATAGTCTTTAACATTATACTGATGGAATGATTTAGACTATTCAGAGATAATGTTGAACGTGACAGTCGTAGAAATTAGATCACTTAGTTGCCCAGTTGATTCAATGCTATATGCTCTTGTAATCTTCCTGGTTTACTCTTGCAACTATGTCTTCTGCTCATTCTCCTTGTAAGACTAGTTGCTTCCAGGTGCGATTTTGAGTTACTCCTAATTGAGTTAGGAGTGTGGCTTGCAAGTTATAGCGGCAAGTCTCTACCATTGTAGACTATGTCATGCCACTTGGACATCGGATCGCCATACTCTGAAATCTCTCCACAAATGCTTTAATTGACTCTTCTTTCTTTTTCTTTATAGTTAGGAGAGTTGGCACGAATACTTCGATGTCATCTTCGAAGAATCGCACCAGAAAGAGCTTCTCGAGGTTGACCCATTTCTCGATAGAGCAAACACGAAGCTTCATGAACCATTCAAAGGCAACCCCATTGAGAGTGCCAATGAATAAACGAGCTATGATGGCATCATTTGATACTACATTCCCTGTTTAAGATTTGAAGTAGTATATATGATGGTTCAAAGAACCTTTATCGTCGAAGGCGTGCAGATTTGGTGCCTTGAACCTAGGAGGATAAGGAGATGAATCCCACTTGACCGGGTATGGTCTGACCACCCCCACTTCTTGAACATTGCATCGATTTGAGATAGCCTCCAAGCATTTCTCAAACTCGTTCATCTTCTTCAGTCTCTATTGGCTAATGGCGAGATTGACTCTTCATCGATGATCAGCAATCCGCTTAGCTCGCAGGAGTTGTTGCGAACCCTCTACAAACTGTGTTTGCTAAGCCTTTGGAGGAGTTTGGTGGCGGGATTGGCCTCTGCCACTGTATTAGCTGTGAGCCAAAACTCTGATCTTACGGGTCTCTGGAGAGACGTTGTCACTAGCCACGTTGGCTCCATGAGAGGTTGTTAGAACCTCAAGAGAGGTTGAGCCATTTTCTTTGCCAAGAACGTATGGGCTTCTTGATCCCGGGAAAACCGCGTACAAAAAGTGTATGTTTTGAAATCAAGATTTAAAGTGTGTGTGCTTTGGCTTCCTTGATACTTCCATTATAGCATAGAGGCAAAAACGAGTCGAATCCACAGGAACGGGAGGCGATAGAAGCTTTACCGGAATGTTCACGTGTATGTTAACGGTTCTTCAATGTTTGAAAGAATGAAAAGAAAAGAAAACAAAGATTGAAAAGAGAAGTACGGTGAAACACAAAGAAGTGGGAAATATAGAAAAGAATATATTTGTGATTTTTGTGGTACTTCTAAAACAAAGTGAAAAAGAAAGAAAACCCATGGCTACTAACTAGTAATGACTCCACCAACATACTAATCTCTTAGTGATAGTTGCCTCACATGTATCCTTGACAATCACTAGTCCTTAGTTCAAGAGCGTTTCAAAGCATGACCCACATGTAACTCATCACATCCCAACTCAACAAAACAAGTGCAAGCTATACTTAAACTATCAAAACTAAACAAAAGTAAGCATGGAGTAAAGTAATGTTAGCTTGTTAGAGAGTTAGAAAGTTCAAGTATTAGATCCATCATCATGAGCCATCAATGGCTCTTGCAAGAGCAAGGCCAAGTAGAGACTATTAGATTCATGTGGATTATCAAATAAGAAGTTAGCAAGTTAGTGGTTAGTAGTTAGTTTTCATGAGAGAAAATTAGCTAAACATGTAAAAGGAGTTAGAGAGAAGAAAATAAAGAGAGGTAAAGAGAGAACCTTTCATAGATTGTCACCTTCTATTACTAGAACTCTTGCTTTCCAACCATATACCACTCTCTCTCCTATTACATGATCTACAAGAAATGAAAAATATAAAGGAAGAAGAAGAACTAACCTAAACTAAACTACCCTAAACTACAACATGGAAAGAAACTACCCTAATTCTCTGTATATTTTTCTCCCTGAAGAAGAACCCCGGGAGTATTTATAGACACCAAAGGAAAGGGGGCCGGGGGGACAACCGTGGCCCAAAGCACAAGCGCGGCCGCGCCCTTACGGCTGTGGAAACGCGGCTAAAGCCGCATTTCTGCGGCTCTTCTAGAGCCACGCGCGCGGCACCTGCTACCGCGCGCTGTCCCGTCTATCCCCTGTCGGTTGTAAGTCCCGGTTTCTGGTTTTGGGCCCCTAGTTTTGACAAAACGGCTCTAGGCCTTTAATCACCCATTAAATGGTCTTCTTCTTCATTGCACACCATGGACCTAGAAACATACAAGAGAGGTATTATTAACAGAATTTAATATTAAATAAATATGAAGATGTTATATGAAATATGCAGTTTTAGAGACTAATCACAACCCACACTTATCTTTTGCTCATCCCGAGCAAAACAAAAAACTAAGAAAATTATTACACCACTTTCGCAGGTGACGCGATTGCACTGAGCATGTGCAACAAGTCGTTAAACCTCTAGGTTTTTCCTAGAGGTGGAGTTTTGTATCCTGAGGGTTTTCAGCGGATTACACCTATAAAATCCATAAAGAAAGAAATCAAATGTTAGTACTTTGAAAACGCGCTTTGAAAATAGAAAAAAGTGTTAAAATATTTTTGTGAAAATTTAAGTGATCCAATGTCATAGATTAACCAGAAATTATTTTTCCTTAAACTAAATCAAAATGCAAAATCTTGTTATAAATTAAATGTAAGAATTTAAAATTGAATTGATTCTTTGATCTTTCATAAAACTCTTTGAAAAATATGCACTTTGTGAACAGTGAAGCTTTTTCGGATATCGACTCTAACTTGCATGCCATTTATTTATGTATATATATTTTTATTTATATATTTTTTTCTTCCTTTAGTTTTCTTAGGCTTTCTTATTTACCCGGGTAGTGAGCCTTTAGCCGGTGACTCCTAACCCAGATGATCTTAGGGCACCAGATGAGAAAACATCTCTCGGACTTGAAGACTCGAGTTAACAAGGCCACAAAACTAAAAGGGATTATTTTTATTTTTATTCACCATTTTAGGCGTGAATAATCATGCTTCCTAAGGCATAATTACCCAAACTTCAATAAGTAATTTTTATTATCACCAATTTTTTTAATATATTTTTTTATGACATTTTCAGTCTTTGTTTCAATCTCAAAAAATTGTGTAAGTGTAAAGTGCATAAATTTAAGACAAAAAATTCAAGATCAAATTATCTTTCCAATCTTACTTTCTTATCCTAAAATTTAGACAAGATCTATTATTTTGACTCAGTTTAAAATTTCATAATTTTAGGTCTTCCTAATTCCTAAAATAATCTTAATTTTCTTAAAAAATAAATCAAAACTATTTATCTTGTTTCAAAAAGTTTTGTAAAAGGAAAAGAAAAGAGTTTCTTAACAAAAGAGAATTATAAAAAGTTCATAAAAAAATGTAAAACAAAGAAAATATAAAACTAACTATGTTAGTAAACCCTCTCCCACACTTATCTCATGCAGTGTCCTCGATGCATCGTGAATGTGTATATACATAAAACAAATGAAGAGGGAAGGAAGATTACTTCATGGTGGTGGTTCCGGTGGTGGTCTGACTGGGCCAAGCGTTGCTGCCCAATCAAGATATTGTGGATCTTGTAGAAACCCACCAGTGACCTCTCTAATGCAACTCAGTAAAAGAATGATTGATTTAATGGTCTTATTTAAAAACTTATTCCCATCTAATTTTCAATTTTCAAAAATAATTACTGAGTCATTTTCTTTCAACATCCTTATCCAACAATGAAGTGTGATTTTGGGAGATGATGGATTTGGACTCAAATGGATCAGGAATAAAAATCGATACCGACTCGAGAATTTAACTCAGATGACGTCGAGGGTCAACAATGAGAGTCGAAATTGGTTCAAAAATAGGGTCCAAACCAAAGAATTGATGTTCACACACTTTTCTCATTAATGAAGTGTGATCATAAGATATTGGTGATTTAATTTTACAGTGTACTGGTACAGGATTCAATATTGATTTTGGAATAGAGAAAAAAATCTGGCAAAGATACCGGAGTCATTATTGAATCAAAAAGTGAAATGGAGTCACCAACATGAGGTTCAGGATCACTTTCAAGCTCAAGTTCAATTTCAGAAAAAGGATAACTTGCCAAAATGTCAAGAGGTTGATGTTGGTCAAATTCAGGTTAGTATGATGAAATTAAAATTGGATTTCCAAAATGATATGATTCTTGAGTCTAATCAGTAGATTTAGGGATATAAGGATCGGTTAAAGGTCGACAAGAAAGACTTTCCTCGCTCTCATTGATCAATTCGCTCATTATTGAGTCTGACCTACGATAGGTGGGGTAAAAGAATTTTGAGTCTGAATCATGTCTTCCATACTTTTTGCAAATGGTTCTTCTTGAAAAGGTGAGTATGGAAGTTGATTTTGAAAATTGTGGTGAAATTGTGAGTCATCAGATTTTGTGGTTGCTGCTCGGACTCACGCAAGGGTTCCATACTCAAGTCCAGTATTGAAGGTTGTTCATTTTGAATCGGTAATATTGGAAAAGATGAGTAGGACTCTTAAAATTTTGGTTGAGATGATGAGTCTGACATATTTTAAAATCGTTGCACTTTTCCACAAAAGACTTCCAAACGCTTTTCTAGCTCAGATTCTTCTTCAATTGGATGTTCGAGAAAAGGAGTATATGAAGTTTGATTTGGGAAGGATTGTGAATTGAGCAAATTTTTAATTTGTTGTTGGGACTCAAGCATGGCATCCATACTCCTTTCCAAATTAGATTTTTCCTCAGTTGGTGGAACAAGAAAAGGAGGATATGAAGCAGAATCGAGGAATGAATATTGTGAAAATTATTGACAAGATAGTTAAAAATTTGACTCGAGGGAGGTAAATCCCCATGAACTTTGTGAAGAGTTAAAGATATTTTGAAAATTAAAATCATAGGATTGGGTATATGGGTCATATTGAGTCGAATAATCCCAATCCGGCATATATGGTTTGCTCATGTTGTACATAGCCGGGTCAGAGTTATCCAAGTCAAATGAGGTCGGGATGAAATATGGATTCATATTATAATTGAAAAAATTGTTATTGTTAAAATCTATTTCACAATTTACAATAATAAGACAAACAAAGAAAGAAAGAAAAAGAAAAAGAAAACAAGCCTATGCTAGGTTGACTTAGACCTAGACGACTCCTAACTGGTTAGACTGTCCACGGGAGTATATTGTGGAAATATAACCACGAGTTAAGCGACCAGGTAGGGGTAAGATCAGTGAGAGATATCCGTGCTGGAGCAATGAGCCTAATTATGTCAAACCACTGTTCTTTGAGGTTTCACCTCTCAATCCCCAACCTTAGACACCGATTTGACAAGAGTCAATTTCTATCAACTTCTCCCTTAGGTCAATCTCCTAAGTGAGTCTGAGATGTCCCTAGGGGCCAACGTCTAGCAAGTTTTATTTAGGCTTGGGTTGTGTGAGTGGGGAGGTGATTTTTAGGCTAAGGGAGGGTAATGACTACCCTACCTTATGTTATTTTGGGTTTTGCCCTTAAGTTCAATTCGTGCAAGTGTGCAATATAGATAAGAATGAACACGCAAAGAAAGTAAATTACTCACGTATTTTGAAATTACACCTAGAGGGGGTGAATAGGTATAAGGCTAATCAATTCAATATTCAATGCAAAATAAAACTTAGATGATGCAAACGATCACTCAAAGCATGATTAGAAGCCGTATACCCCGTGAAAGGTTCTGAACTTCTTCCTCGTGATTCCTCTAGATAAGAGTTTGAGGTGCTCAATGCAATCTTGTTATAAGAGTATAGATCGACAATGAATGAATGAAGATAAAGTAGATAAGATGACAAGTAAATCAATCGCAAACAAAGAGATCTGTTTCGAGGTTCGAGCCACCGCTCTACGTCCCCGCCTTTACCACCGTGAAGGATTTCCAATCCATTAGAACTTTCCACCAAAGGAATTACAATCACAACGGAGTACACAACTCCCCAACACACTCCTCTAATCTAGAGGTAGCGTAACAATAATGCAATAAACACTTGGTGATCAAAAGACCACTACTCTCTCTTGAAAACACTTCTTTACAAAAGCCCTAGAGAATAATATATAAGATTGAAGCTCAAGGATTTGTAAGTGATATAAAAACAGAAGAGAAATTTTAAAAACCAAAAACTTTCAGAAAATTTTTGAAAATAATAGCCCAAAATTTAAACAAAAGCTCTTTCTCAAGAAAACTCAAAACTTTTGATCTTTGAATTTGTTGTTGTGAAGACCTCTACCCTAATGACCACTTTCTATAGGATTTAGGAAGAGTAAACATAGAAAAATTTTACCTGAATAAAATAGGAAGAAATTGACCCTCTAACACTGCTAATCACGTTTTTTTTTTTAAAATTTAAAAACATTTTAAAAACATGTTAAAAAAATAGCCTCCAAAAAATTAGCCATTACTGCCTATTGGTTAACTTTGAGAACAATATTCAGGCTGAAAAATGTCCGAATTCAGAATTAGTTATATATGAATAATTTGTAGATGTTTAAGTTTATATACTACTGCAACTCGAATCAACTTAATATCATTTTGGAGTAGAAAGTTATCAATAAAATACAGACATGTGTCAAATCAGAAACTGTAAACTATTTTCAGAACAAGAATAGAGTTCAACCAAATATTTGACATCTTTAACATCTTAATCCGAAAATGATTATTGAATAAGAAATTTATATCTGAAAATTAACTTTGAAATGCAAGTTAAATCATGTTATTTGAATATAACAATAAAAAGTTATGATAAGAAATGTAAAAGGGTGTCAAGCAGATCAGCAGAACTAAAACTGGTTCAAATCCAAAACCCGATATATGTACTTAAAATCCAAAACCGGTTCCGAACGTATTGAATTTGTGTGTGTGTATTTGAGCTTAAAATATATATACTATTCTTTAACAAAACAAAATATATGAGTCTACTAGCAGGAGTCTGATAGTTGATGTTGAGCATCGTTTGAGCTAGACCCTAATATCCCAAGCTTGAGAACTCTTGAGCCATCAATACATGTATCAACCTGAAATTCATTATTGAACTTCTATTAGTATTAAATAGCTTTTATATGGTTTGTTATCATCAAAACACATAACCCGGGGATTTTAAGCTTTGGGCCAACATGTTTGTCCTAACTATATGCTGAAAATACACCTAGAAGTGGGGTGAATAGGTGTATGGCTAATCTAATGACTTAATAATGTGGAATTTAAAAATTAAATGCAACACACTATGTGTACCAAAGAGTGTAGCCGATTTTCCAGTGAAGGGCTCTGGACTAACTCCTCTTGATTCCTCTAAATAAGAGTTGAGGTGCTATATGAAGCTCTCTTGGTTCAACACTAGTAAGGCACACAAACAATACCAAGCATATCAGATATGAACAATATGAATCAATACAAGATATAAAAGAGAGAGTTATAGAGATAGTGGATCAATCGCGAACACTGAGATATGTTTCGAGATTCGAGCCACTGCTCTACGTCCCCGCCTTCACACAGAAGGATTTCCACTATATGTCCACACAGGACTTCCCACACAGGGAACCTCCACTGAGGATTTGGGTAATACAAATTTGGAGTACACAACTGCTCTCTCAAACAACCAACAACCTCTACACAAGAGACAAGGCACTAAGCCACACAAGATCAACCTCTCAATAGAGGGATAGGCACTAAGCCAAACAACTATCACCTCTTCACTAAGAGGGACAAGGCACAAAACCAAACAACCACAATCACCTCTACACTTAGAGGGATACCAACAAACTCAACTCCTCCACAATTACCTCTACACAAGAGGGATATCAAAAGCAAATAAAATGTTACAACTTTTGGTGATCACAAAGATCATAAACTAATTTTCCCACAAAAATAAGGTCCTATAGATAGGATAGATATGATAGCTCAAGTGTGAGAACATAAAGTGTATGGAAATGAAAACAACAAAGAAAAACTCTTGGGAAAAATACGAGATAGATATTGAAATGAAGATGCAAAAACCAATATCCCAAAGACTCTCTTTTTCTTTGATTTTTCAACACTTTAAAACAAATAAAGATAAAATCTTTTAGCCCAAAAACTCTTGAAAACTTGTTGCTAAAACACTTAAAATGATAGGAAAATTTTCTCTTGAAATCCTTGATCAAGACAGCCCAAAGGGATGGGTATTTATAACCCTTCCAAAAACTAGTCGTTGGGCCAAATCAGCAGAAAAATTTTGCTGTCGGTCGATCGATCAACGGTCAAATTTCTGACCGTTGTGCCATCGGTCGACCGCCCGGTCGACCGAGACTGGATCCAGAGAGCAGAGCTCTCTAGCCGGTCGACCGGGGCGAGATCCAGAGAGCAAAGCTCTCTGGACGGTCGACCGGCCCTCAAGCCATTTGGTCATGCACGTTTGTGCACATCGGTCGACTGGTCAGGTTGACCAACTTCTGTCTCGGTCGACCGTCCGGTCGACCGGCAGAAGGCCGGTCAAACAATTTATAGGGATTAAAACTTGGTCTTTTTAACTTCTAAAAAATCCCATAAAATACACATAAATTCCACAAAAATAAGTTCTTATAAGATCTTTAAACAACAAATATGTGAAAAGTCACCTAGAGGGGGGGTGAATAGGTGACAATGCTAATCAAGGGCAAATTAAAAATTTAAAGCTACAACGATCACAAGATGAATGCAAGCAAGTAAGTATGACAATGAATATGATGAGCAAGTAATAAGTGCAAGCAAAATAGAGTAAGAATTGCAAGAATGTAAACCAATCGCAAACACAAGGATATGTTATCGAGGTTCGAGCACCCAGCTCTACTCCCCGCCTTCCCCAGAAGGATTCTAGCTACTTCCACTATCACAAAGAACAATTACAATGGAGTACCCAACTCCTACAATCTCAAGAACAAGCAATTTTCTTGGTAGTCAAAAGACCACAAACTCTCTCTTTCAAATATCTCTTCCCTTACAAAGGTCCTTAGAGAATATTGAGTAGGAATGAAGCTCTTGTTGTAAGTGAGGAAAAGAGAATTAAATCAGAGAGAATTGCAAAAACCCTTCAGAAAATCAGTGAGAAATTCAGCACAAAAACCAAAAAACAAGTCTCTCTTGAAAGCCTTAAACTTTTGAATTTTCTTAGCAAAAATTGTTGTAACCAATCTCTCCCTAAGCACCCCTATTTATAGGAGAGGGCTAGGTTAAGAGATAAAATAAACTTAAGGCTAATTAAGTAATATTAGATTCAAAATATATCTTTAAACGAATTTTTAAACACAAAAGACAAAAATAAACAGCCCTTAAAAATCTGCCCGTTACTGTTCAAACAGTCGGATCGGTCGACCGGGCCGGTCGACCGGTAGTATAAAAATTTGACCGTTACAGGCGAGCGGTCGACCGACCCAGTCGACCGATAAAACCTGTGAGCAAAAATAATAGTCCGGTCGACCGCATCGGTCGACTGACAGACGTGCACACGGATACGTGCCTCTGCCAGGACTTCGGTCGACTGGTCCGGTCGACCGGACCAGACTGACACAGACTCGGTCGACCGGACCGGTCGACCGGATCAGGTCAAAAAGTCAATTTTAAATAGAAAACAAAGAGGATTTTGATTTTAACAAAAATACTTTTGAACAGGGATTAGTATAAAACATAAATATATATCTGTAGGCAAAATCTTGTATGCAAAATATTTTTGTATAATTTATAAGAAATTATTTTGGAATGAGCATGTGCGCAAAAACGTGTGTGATAGAGCTTCAAACCTATCCACTATTCTTTAACAAACTATAAACTGAAAAACAAATTACATGAAGACTTCTTGTGCTATCTTCAAATCTTTGAGCCATCCAATGCCTTGCTAGTGCCTTCTCTTCTATGATCCTTCCTTGATGTGCAATTTGCCTTCCTTGCTTTAAGAAGTTCTTGCAATAGCTAAGCGAATGGACTCTAAACATGGTACAAACCTGAAACTTATCTTAACAAACTTGTTAGTACCAAATAGCTCATATTTGGTTTGTCATCATCAAAACATAAAACAATTGGAGAGTGTAACCTCTTGGGCCAACAATCTCCCCCTTTTTGATGATGACAAAACAAATAGGCTATTAACAAAAATATAGGGTAGGAGAAAACTCCCCCTCAAATTATGCTATACTTAAAACACAAGAATATGCTCTAGAACTAATAATTGAAATGATGCACCAATTATTGAAACCAATTAAAACACAAAAATTTCTCTTGATACCAAAAATACCAAAAACAACACAAGAATTTATTTAAAACACAAAAACTCATAAAAACAAAAAGTTCATAAAAACAAAACATATAAATTCATATGGAACCAAGACCAAATGAACTTATTTTTGTCCATGTAAACTTATTCTCCCCCTTTTTGTCATACATCAAAAAGGGTTATGAAAAACATGTTTATTCAATAATACAAACATTAAGTTCTCCACAAATAAACGAAAATCTAGCAAAATCAAGAGGTTTAGTGAAAATATCGGCTAGTTGTAAATCCGTGGAAACATAATCAATATCTATATCACCTTTCTCAAAATGATCTCTAAGAAAGTGATATCTAATCTCAATGTGCTTGGTCTTACTATGTTGATTTGCATTTTTGGTCATGTGTATAGTACTAGTATTATCACAAAATATTTTTATATGATCAAAGTGCAAATCAAAATCAAGGAGAGTATGTTTCATCCAAAGGACTTGTGCACAACAAGCCCCCGCGGCAACATACTCCGCCTCGGCGGTTGAGAGAGCTACGGAATTTTGCTTCCTAGAGGACCATGAAACAAGACAATTACCAAGAAATTGACATGTCCCACTAGTACTCTTTCTATCTACTCTACAACCCGCATAGTCGGCATCCGAATAGCTAGTCATTGAAAAATCTCTAGTTTTCGGATACCAAAGACCCATTCCAATTGTGCCCTTAATATAACGAATAATGCGTTTTACCGCAATAAGATGAGACTCTTTAGGACACGATTGAAATCTAGCACAAAGACACACACTAAACATGATATCCGGCCTACTTGCCGTCAAATATAAAAGACTTCCTATCATGCTTCTATATAATTTAATATCAACATTTTTACCTTGTTCGTCCTTATCAAGCTTAGTTGTAGTTGCCATTGGAGTGTTGCAAGCCTTTGATCCTTCAAGCCCAAACTTCTTTACTAGCTCCTTTGCATATTTGGCTTGGTTAATGAAGGTTCCGTCTTGCAATTGCTTGATTTGGAGTCCAAGGAAGAAATTGAGCTCACCCATTGAAGACATTTCAAATTCAAGTTGCATGACCTTCTCAAAATCCTTGCATAAAAGCTCATTAGTAGATCCAAAAATTATATCATCAACATAAATTTGCACAATTAAAATATCATTATTAACATGCTTAGTAAAAAGAGTTGTGTCTACTTTGCCTTTAATAAAATCATTTGAAATGAGAAAACTAGAAAGCCTTTCATACCAAGCTCTTGGAGCTTGTTTCAATCCATACAAAGCTTTATCAAGTTTAAAAACAAAATCGGGATGAACATGATCAACAAAACCGGGAGGTTGAGCAACATAAACTTCTTCATTAATAAAACCATTCAAAAATGCACTTTTCACATCCATTTGAAAAAGTTTAAAATTTTTAAAACATGCAAAAGCTAGTGTCATCCGTATGGCTTCAAGCCGTGCTACGGGTGCAAAGGTCTCCTCAAAGTCAATTCCCTCAACTTGAGTGTAACCTTGGGCCACTAACCTAGCTTTATTCCTAATGACATTTCCGGACTCATCCATCTTGTTCCTAAAGATCCACTTAGTACCAATTATTGGTCTATCGTGGGGCTTAGGAATAAGGTGCCAAACTTGGTTGCGCTCAAATTGATTGAGTTCCTCTTGCATGGCAAGCAACCAATATGGGTCCGTCTCGGCTTCGAGAATGCCTTTGGGTTCAAAATGAGAAATAAAAGCAAAGTTACCACATATGTCATGGAGTTTGGAGCGCGTTGTGACTCCTTTAGATGCATCACCCAAGATGAGCTCCTTAGGATGATTTGTAGCATATCTCCAAGCTTTAGGAAGCGGTTGAGTGCTTTCCTCCTTATCCTCTTGAACTTCACCAATAGGATCTAGCTTTTCTTCTGAGCGGGTGAGTCCTTCAAGGATAGTTTCTCCATGTCTTCACCTAATGGTTCAATCTCTACAACATTCTCAACAACCACATTAGTCTCTTCAAATTTAACATGCATGGATTCTTCTATGGTAAGAGTAGATCTATTGAAAACTCTATATGCTTTGCTAGTAGAGGAATATCCAACAAAGATAGCCTCAAAAGCCTTAGCATCAAATTTACCCAAATTATCTTTAGTATTCAAAACAAAACATTTGCATCCAAAAACTTTAAAATATGCAACATTTAGTTTTCTAGAATGATACATTTCAAATGATGTTTTTGAAGAATTTTTGCATAAATAAATACGATTCGATATATAACATGCGGTGTTTACGGCCTCGGCCCATAAATATTGAGGGAGGTCATATTCACTTATCATTGTCCTAGCCATCTCTTGAAGTGTTCTATTTTTCCTTTCTACAACTCCATTTTGTTGTGGAGTTCTAGGACAAGATGTTTCATGCTTAATTCCCTTTTCATCACAATAAGTCATGAAGAGTTGGTTAATAAACTCACCACCTCTATCACTCCTTATTCTCAAAATCGGAAAACCCTTTTCTTTTTCAACTCTTTTTCGAAAAATTTTAAAATGAGAAAAGGTTTGATCTTTATTTTGTAAAAAGAAAACCCAAGTAAAACGGGAGAAATCATCAATCAAAACAAATGCAAATCTACTTCCATTTAAACTCTTAGTTTTAGTTGGTCCAAAAAGATCCATATGAATTAATTCTAAAGGCCTAGTTGACATGATATCCTTGATTGGTTTAAAGGAAGACTTGGTTTGTTTCCCAAGTTGGCACGCACTACAAATGCGGTCTTTCTCAAATTCAAGCAAGGTATACCCTTCACCAATTCCTTTGAATTAATCCTAGAGATATGGTCAAAAGATGCATGTCCTAATCTTCTATGCCAAAGCCAAGAATTTTCATCAAAAGCATTTAAGCATTTAGTAGAACAATCTAAATTAAGCATGTCAATAATATAAACATTATTATCACGAAAACCGGTAAGAATACAAATATCGGTTTTAACATCAAAAATCTTGCATGAGGAATCATCAAAAACAACTTTAAGTCCACGATCGCAAAGTTGACTAATGCTAAGCAAATTATGTTTTAAACCATCTACTAAAACAACATTCTCAATAATAGGAGATGCACCAATTTGAATGTTACCTATACCGATGATAGTTCCTTTGGAGTCATCCCCGAAGGTGACGGAGCCACCTTCCATGTACCTTGATAGGGTTGTGAAGTTGTTGATATCCCACGTCATGTGTCTCGAACAACCACTATCAAGGTACCACCGCTCCCTACGTCTTGGAGCCTTGGTGTGTACCTACATCAAACATTTTAGGACTTGATTTTGGTACCCACATTTTCTTGGGTCCATGAGGGTTAGAGCCATTAACCCAAACAAGATTATTTGAACTATGCAATTTATCATAACAAAATTTAGCTAAATGTCCATTTTTGCCACAATATGTGCATCTATACACTCTACCATATCTAAAAGCATAGTGAGTGTGTGATTTGTGAGCATGGGCATTGTGAGCATGAAAAGATTTAGCATGAGAAGTATTATTTGAAGTGTGAGCATGTGGAATTTTAGCATGAGAATCTTTAACATGAGAAGTGTGCTTTTTGGAAAACTTTTCTTCAAGCTTCTTGGTGTTAAAAGCACAATCTTTCAAAATCTTTTCAAAATCAACCATTTTGGTTTTTAAGGAAGAAATTTCTTTATTATCAACAATAGGGGTTTTACCCTTACAAGAAATCTTATAAGCGTCAAATTCATTTTGAATTGAAACAAGATTGGAAGAAAGATCATCTTTTTCTTTTGAAACCAAAGCAAGTTGATTTTTAAGAAAAGCAACTTCTTTTTGTAATTTAAAGCATTCCATTTTCTTGTTATCATAAGTTTCGGAAAGCTCTACAAAAGCATGAACTAGAACTTCCTTACTCCAATCATCATCTTCATCATCAAGGGATTGAGGGGTTACCTTAGGCGTGTTTGCCATGAAACACATATTAGCTTGATCCACCTCCTCTTCGGACTCGCTTTCCGAATCCCATGTTGCTTTGTAGGCTTTCTTCTCCTCCGGTTTCTTTGGCTTGAAGGAGGAAGTCATCTTCTTCTTGAATTCCGGACAATCCGCCATGATATGTCCGGGTTTGCGGCAATTATAGCAAATGATCTTCCGCTCCTCTTTGCCTTCGAATTTTCTCCGGAAGTTGAACTTGTTCTTTCGGTACAACCTCTTGACATTCCGCACAAGTAGAGTTAGCTCCTCATCTTCTTCTTCGTCATCTTCATCGTCATCATTGGTGGAAGAAGTCTTGAAGGCTATGGATTTCTTCTTTGAAGTAGTAGCCTCATCTCTTGCTTTCTTCTCCATCTCATGGGTCTTTAGGTTCCCAATGAGACTAATGATGTCCATCTCGTCCTTGTCATTTAATTCCTTTAATGTGGTGGCCTTGATCTCCCAAGATGGTGGAAGAGCCCATATCACTTTGCGCACCTTTTGATCATTGGAGATGATGTCACCTAATGAAGAAAGACCATTTGTAATTTTAGTGAAACGAGTAATCATACAATCAATGGATTCTTCATCAAGCATTTTGAATGATTCATATTGAGACCTCAAGAGATCTATCTTAGCTCTCTTGACTTGTGAAGTCCCTTCATGTGTGACCAATAAGTGTTGCCAAATCTCATAGGCGGATTGGCAATGAATTACCCGTGTAAGGTCATCCTCATTCAAGGCGGTTAAAAGGGAGTTTTGGGCTTTTGAGTTAGCCTCATATTCTCTAAAGTTGAAGTCGGTCCAAGTGCTCTCATCTTCATTGGGTGCTACATAGGGTTTGGTCAAAGACTTAGCCACTAAACTACCTAGTGATTGCAAAAAGATAGTCATCCTAACCTTCCAAATAGGGAAGTTGAGTCCATCAAATTTAGGTGGGGTTTTAATGTTATCGGCCATGTTTACTAGTGTATGAATGTATGAATGGAAATGTTGATTAGCAATATTTTAAGGATCTCTCTATGGATGTTAAGCCAAACCTAGAGTCCAAGCTCTGATACCAATTGAAAAGTCACCTAGAGGGGGGTGAATAGGTGACAATGCTAATCAAGGGCAAATTAAAAATTTAAAGCTACAACGATCACAAGATGAATGCAAGCAAGTAAGTATGACAATGAATATGATGAGCAAGTAATAAGTGCAAGCAAAATAGAGTAAGAATTGCAAGAATGTAAACCAATCGCAAACACAAGGATATGTTATCGAGGTTCGAGCACCCAGCTCTACTCCCCGCCTTCCCAGAAGGATTCTAGCTACTTCCACTATCACAAAGAACAATTACAATGGAGTACCCAACTCCTACAATCTCAAGAACAAGCAATTTTCTTGGTAGTCAAAAGACCACAAACTCTCTCTTTCAAATATCTCTTCCCTTACAAAGGTCCTTAGAGAATATTGAGTAGGAATGAAGCTCTTGTTGTAAGTGAGGAAAAGAGAATTAAATCAGAGAGAATTGCAAAAACCCTTCAGAAAATCAGTGAGAAATTCAGCACAAAAACAAAAAACAAGTCTCTCTTGAAAGCCTTAAACTTTTGAATTTTCTTAGCAAAAATTGTTGTAACCAATCTCTCCCTAAGCACCCCTATTTATAGGAGAGGGCTAGGTTAAGAGATAAAATAAACTTAAGGCTAATTAAGTAATATTAGATTCAAAATATATCTTTAAACGAATTTTTAAACACAAAAGACAAAAATAAACAGCCCTTAAAAATCTGCCCGTTACTGTTCAAACGGTCGGATCGGTCGACCGGGCCGGTCGACCGGTAGTATAAAAATTTGACCGTTACAGGCGAGCGGTCGACCGACCCAGTCGACCGATAAAACCTGTGAGCAAAAATAATAGTCCGGTCGACCGCATCGGTCGACCGACAGACGTGCACACGGATACGTGCCTCTGCCAGGACTTCGGTCGACTGGTCCGGTCGACCGGACCAGACTGACACAGACTCGGTCGACCGGACCGGTCGACCGGATCAGGTCAAAAAGTCAATTTTAAATAGAAAACAAAGAGGATTTTGATTTTAACAAAAATACTTTTGAACAGGGATTAGTATAAAACATAAATATATATCTGTAGGCAAAATCTTGTATGCAAAATATTTTTGTATAATTTATAAGAAATTATTTTGGAATGAGCATGTGCGCAAAAACGTGTGTGATAGAGCTTCAAACCTATCCACTATTCTTTAACAAACTATAAACTGAAAAACAAATTACATGAAGACTTCTTGTGCTATCTTCAAGTCTTTGAGCCATCCAATGCCTTGCTAGTGCCTTCTCTTCTATGATCCTTCCTTGATGTGCAATTTGCCTTCCTTGCTTTATGGAACTAAGAAGTTCTTGCAATAGCTAAGCGAATGGACTCTAAACATGGTACAAACCTGAAACTTATCTTAACAAACTTGTTAGTACCAAATAGCTCATATTTGGTTTGTCATCATCAAAACATAAAACAATTGGAGAGTGTAACCTCTTGGGCCAACAATATGTGTGACTAAAATTCAACACATATTACAAACAATTTGAACCATTTTTGTGATATTGAAATTAGGCTTTAAACCAAAATCGGTATTTTTCAAAACTTGAATTTTTGAAATGAAAAACCGTTTTCTTCAAAACTCAAATGGATACAAAAACATGATATTGAAACAAATTTGAAGCATATTGTATATGGATAGAATCCAATATACATATAAGATATATATCTATGTTTTTGACATAAACTCTAAAACCGGTTAAACTGAAACCAAAACCAATAAACTTTAAACTTGTGTGTGTATGTGAACTTGAGCATATCAATATTATCTAGTCTTTACACAAGATCTAAACATACTAAACACAAACTGAAGTCTTTTTTCTCCAAGCCAACTCGATCCAACGAGCTAGACTCCAACCGAGTGCTAGATGCGATCTTGACGCGTGAGCTCTTGAATCAACACGTGTAAGCTCCAAAAGTCCTTTGTTGAAACTAAACACTTACTAATATCTTGGTCAACAACTGAAACTATTTAAACACAAGATTATTACTAAACTATAACTACATGAGTTAATTATCATCAAAGCTCGAGTGATGGGCCTCTGGGCCAACAATCTCCCCCTTTTTGATGATGACAAAACTCATGGAGTTATATATGCATGGATTAAAGTTAAGCTTCATAGAAGCTCCCCTTTAACTCATGCATAGAAATAAACAATAAAGATATTCAATGAATGCATAAACCAAACAACACATATATACATAAATGAGAAAATAAACATGAAATAAACTCTCCTAATACTTCTCCCCTTTTTGCATAAACAAAACATATATGCATTAAACAAGAAAATAAACAAGCATATATAAACTCTTAAAATTCTTCTCCCCCTTTTTGTCAATTCATCAACAAAGGGGCAAAAACAAATCGAACAATAAAGTTATATATATGTAATATACATTCATGAAGAAGAGAGACGTAAAGTTTGCTCCCCCTGCATACATGCATTACATGAAAAAGAGATAACTAAACCCTAATCACATAACGCATAATATAAAATGTATAAGTGGAGATGTTAATCTCCCCCTACACATGTGTATTACATAAAGAAGAGAGGTTAAGCTCCTCAATATGAGATACACTCAACATGAATCTATATAAAGAGAAGATGTTAAACTTCCCTTGCATATAAGCAATATATATCAAAACATTATGAAACCACTTTAAAAACAAACTTATGATACCAATTGAAAATAAACAAAACTTTTAAGATACCAAACGATACCAATTGAAAATATCTTGTAAAATTTTGATACTAATAGAAAATGAAATATTGTATGTTTTTGACACAAATTGAAATATGTATATTGTAAATTATGATACCAATTGAAAGTAAAAATCAAATTTTTGATAAACACAACTCGTTTCAATATAGATACCAATTTAAAATGAAACATGATACCAATTGAAAAAACAAACCAACTTTTTGGATAAACACAACTCATTTTGTAATAAGGATACCAAATAGAGAATATTACCAACTTAAGATTGTTGATACCAATATTAAAATATTAGCATATGCCAAAACAAAGCATTTTTCATCATAAAGAATGGGAGTAAGATACCAATTGAAAATAAAACCGATTGAAAGATAAAACATAAATTTTCTCCTCCTTTATGAAATACTAATAAAAATAATGCTTAAGCTTGTATAAGATACCAATTGAAAAATAATTGGCATTAAGGACTAAATCAATCTTAGCATAAACATAATTTGTGCTTTAAGACAAATAATACGGAATTAAAAACTTAATGGTGTAACCAAAGAGTGTAGTTGAATTCCCGGTGAAGGGCTCTGGACTATCTCCTCTAAATTCCTCTAAATAAGAGTTGAGGTGCTATATGAAGCTCTCTTGGTTCAACACAAGTGAGGCACACACACAATCAATACCAAGCATATAAATATGAATGAACAATATGAATCAATGTAAGGCACAGTATAAAAGAGAGAGAGTTAGAGAAAGTGGATCAAACGTAAACACAAAGATATGTTTCGAGGTTCGAGCACCCAGCTCTACGTCCCCGCCTTCACACAGAAGGATTTCCACTAATTCGTCCACACAGGACTTCCCACACAGGGAACCTCCACTGAGGATTTGGGTAAATACAATTTGAAAGTACACAACTCCTCTCTCAACAAATACAACCTATACACTTAGAGACAAGGCACTAAACCAACACAATATCAACCTCACAAATGAAGGATAGGCACAAAGCCAATACCAACAACAATCACCTCACACTTGAGATATTCCAACTCAATCGCCACCTCTCACTAGAGGGATACAAACACCACTTCCACAATCACCTCTCACTAGAGGGATATCAACACAATCACCTCTCACTAGAGGGATATCACAATGAAAGGAAGGTAATAACACTTGGTGGTCTCTCTCAACTACAAACCAATTCTTTCTCACAAAACAATGATCCTATAAATAGGATAGATAGATAAGCTCAAGTGTGAGAAAATAAAGTGTTTTGAACAAAAAAAATCACTTGGGAAAATCTCCAAATAGATATAGATTTTAGATCAAAACCAATTCCCAAAAGACTCTATTTTCTTTGAAATTTCAACACTTTAAAAACAAATAAAGATTATAACTTTTGAACCCAAAAACTTTTGCTGAAAAACACTTAAGGGATGTGAAAATTTTCTCTCTTAAAATCTTAATCAAATCAGTAAAGGATATGGGGTATTTATAGCTCCAATCCAAATCTTCCCGTTGGCAGTAGGAAAGGGCAGATTTTCCCTTCCGGTCGACCGCCCGGTCGACCAGCCTAACGATCAAATTTCTAACCGTTGTGCCTCCGGTCGACAGCCTAATCGATCGGGACAGGATACATAGAGCAACAGCTCTCTGTCGGTCGACCGCCCGGTCGACCGGGGCCATTTCCAGAGGGCAAAGCACTCGGAGGTCGACCGGGTCGGTCGACCGACCTACCTGCCTGAGCTGTGTGCATGTCTGTGCACGTCGGTCGACCGACTTTTGCCTCGGTCGACGGGTCGGTCGACCAGCAGACAGCCAGTCCAGCCAATTATGGATTGAAAAACTTGGATTTTTATCTTCAATTAAATTCCATAAAATCACATAAATTTCACAAAATTTAGTTCTTATTAGATCTTTGAAATACAAATATGTCTGACAAAAATTCAACACATATTTCAAACTATTTGAACCATTTTTGTGTTCTTGAAAATTTGCCTCAAACCAAAAACTGTATTTTTCAAAACTTGGATTTTGAAATGGAAATCCGATTTTTCCAAAACACATATAAATACAAAAACATGATATTTAAACAACTTTAAGCATGTTGTATATGGATTGAATCTAATATACATGAAAGGTATTTATCTATGTTTTTGATATTAAATTCAATAATAAGTTTTGTTTAAATACAAAACTCCAAACACATGAATAGGCTTATCAAAATAAGTTTTTCTAAGTATATGAAGCATCGATGTATATAGATCAAATCTAATATATATTAAACCATTTAAACTTGTTTTGATTCTATCTATTCATGAAAACCATATATATGACAAACCGAAACCGGTTAAACCAAAAACCAAAGCCAAAATATGAAACTTGTGTGTGTATTGTGAACTTGAGCATATCACACTATCTAATCTTTATAATGAGATCTAAACATAATCTTAACTAAACAAACCGATATCTTCTTGTAGAACTCTGTCTTCAAGTTGACTCGATCCAAACGTGATCCACCGAGCTTGACTCCAACCGAGTGCTAGATGTGAACTTGATACTCGAGCTCTTGAATCACCATATGAAAGCTCCAAATACCTTTATTAAAGCTAATCACCTACTAATATCTTGATCAAATATCTGAAACTAAATATCAAAAGATTATTAGTAAACTATAACTACATTAGTTAATCATCATCAAAACTAGAGTGAAGGGCCTCTGGGCCAATAGTTAGTAGCCATGGGTTTTCTTTCTTTTTCACATTATTTTAGAAATATTCCAAAAATCACAAATATATTCTTTTCTATGTTTCTCACTTCTTTGTGTTTCACCGTATTTCTCTTTTCACTCTTTGTTTTCTTTTATTTTGACTCTTTCAAACATTGAAGAACTTTTAATACACATGTGAACATTCCGGTAAAACTTCTATTGCCTCCCGTCCTTGTGGATTCGACTCGTTTTAGCCTCTATGCTATAACAAAAGTATCGAGGAAGCCAAAGCACACACACTTTAAATATTAATTTCAAAACATACATTTTTTGTGCGCGATTTTCCCCCGATCAAATTTTGTCGCCGTTGCCGGGGATGGGAACGATTTGATTTCACATTTTTGTTAACTTTTCTTCTTTGTTTTTGGTGTGCAGGTTAAATTTTTAGCATTGCAGAAGTCCACACTTGCTCTTGTGTGGTTGGGTAAATTCTTGTACATTCATATACTCTACTGCTAACTTTTATTTATATTATCTGTGCACTGTAAATAATTTTAAGAATTAAATTACGATAATTGAATGCTTTAAAATAGTTTAGACATTTGCATCTAGGCATATGTAAATTTTCATTCCAATATACTGTATTTTGTTCTTGTGTTGTGATCTTGACGGAGGTGTGATTAGTCTCTAATTTTGCATAATTTTTATCACATCCGCATATTTATTTGATATAAAATTCTGCTAATAAAGCTTTACTTGCTTGATCCTAGGTTGGTGTGCAAATGAAGAAGAAGACCCTAAACACCATTTAATGGGTTTTTAAAGGCCTGCCAAGTAGCCATTGACTTTAGAGTGGAGATTTTGTCAGCTCAGGGCATCAAATCTAGAAACCAGAAGATCCACCTTGTTGGCCCAGAGGCCTTCCACTCTAGTTTTGATGATGATTAACTCATGTAGTTATGTTTATTAATAATCTTGTGATGTTTAGTTTCAGATACTTTACCAAGATATTAGTAGGTGATTAGCTTCAACAAAGGTGTTTTGGAGCTTCTCACATGGTGATTCAAGAGCCCGAGCGACAAAGTTCATACCTAGCACTCGTTGGAGTCAAGCTCGGTGGATCACGGTTTGGATCGAGTCGACTTGAAGACTGAGTTCGTCAAGAAGACTTCGGTACTTAGTTTAGTTTTTGTTTTAGATCCATTTGTAAAGACTAGATAGTGTGATATGCTCAAGTTCACAACACACACACTTGTTTTAGTTTTCATGTTTATTGGTTTTCGGTTTTTGGTTTAACCGATCTTGGTTTTCAAGAATAGATAGTATCAAAACAAGTTTACATGATTTAATGTATGTTAGATTTGTTCTATATACATGTATGCTTCATATACTTAGACTAACTTATTTTGATATGCCTATTCATGTATTTAGGTTTTGTGTTTTAACAAAACTTGTTTTTCGAATTATTGTCAAAAACTATGATATATATCTTTCATGTATATTGGACTTATATCCATATGCAACATGCTTCAATGTTGTTTCATATCATGTTTTTTTGTATTTTGATGAGTTTTGCAAAAATCGGATTACCATTTGGAAAATCTAAGTTTTAGAAAATACGGATTTTGGTTTTCAGCAAAATTTCCATAACACAAAAATGGTTCAAAAAGTTTGAAATATGTGTTAAATTTTTTCACACATGTTTGATTTTCAAAGTATTATACTGACTTATTTTTGTGGATTTTTAGAGATTTTATAGGAATTTTTAGGATATTAAAAACCCAAGTTTTCAGTCCTTTAATGCTGCCTGTCAGGCTCTGGCGGTCGACCGGACCGGTCGACCTGACACAGAGTCGGTCGACCGGACCGGTCGACCGACATGCACAAAGATGTGAACGCTGACCAGCTACTTGAGCCGGTCGACCGGGCGGTCGACCGACTGCAAGTGCCCCACTCTCGGGTGGGGGCGGTCGACCGGACGGTCGACCGTGAGCAAGGCACGGTCGACCGAGCGGTCGACCGGCCAGAGAGCAATCTGCTCTCTGGATTGGCACGATCGACCGGGCGGTCGACCGGCAGGCTCAACGGTCACTTTTTTGACCGTTGGCCGGTCGACCGGCCGATCGACCGGAAGGCCATTTCTGGCCTAGTCAGCAGCCAACGGGCAGATTCTGTTTTAGGGGCTATAAATACCCCCATCTCTTGGCTGTTTTGGTTAAGATTTTTAAGAGAGAGAAATTTCATACTTCCTAAGTGTTTTAAGCAAAAAGTTTTGGGTTCAAATTCCTATTCTCTATTTTGTTTTAAAGTGTTTTTATTTTCAAAGAAAATAGTCTTTTGGGAATTGATTTTTGATCTAAAAATTCTATATCAATTTGGTGTTTTTCCCAAGTGATTTTCTTTGATCAAAACACTTTGTTTTCCACATTGAGCCATATCTTGCTATCCTATCTATAGAATCTTTATTTTGTGGGAAAATTTGTTTGTGGTTGAGATAGACCACCAAGTGTTGTACCCCTCTTTTATTTGTGATATCCCTCTAGTGAGAGGTGATTATGGGTATCCCTCTAGTGAGAGATTGATAGTGGAGGTTGTGTTGGTATCCCTCTTAGTGAAGAGGTGGATTGTGTTGTATTGGCTAAGTGCCTACCCCTCTTGTGTGAGGTGATTTTTGTGTGGCTTTGTGCCTAGCCTCTGTGAGAGGTTATATTCGGTTGAGAGAGGAGTTGTGTACTCCCGGTGATTGTATTGTCCCAAATCCTCAGTGGAGGTTCCCTGTATGGGAAGTCCTGTGTGGACGAAATAGTGGAAATCCTTCTGTGTGAAGGCGGGGACGTAGAGCAGTGGCTCGAGCCTCGAAACAAATTACTTGTGTTTGCGTTTGATCCATTGTCTCTCTAACTCTCTCTTTTATATAGTGCCTTGCATCATTTCATATTGTCATATCATACTTATATGCTTGGCTTGTTTGTGTGTGCCTCACTTGTGCTTAACCACGAGAGCTTCATATAGCACCTCAACTCTTATTCAGAGGAATCAAGAAGAGTTAGTCCAGAGCCCTTCACCGGGAATTCGGCTACACTCGTTGGTTGCATTAAGTGTAGTTGCTATTAAGTTTTTATTTCCGCATTTAGTTCATTAGATTAGCGGTACATCTATTCACCCCCCCCTCTAGGTGTACTTTCAATTAGTATCAGAGCCTACGCTCCTGATATTTGGTTTAACCACCTAAGAGTGTGATCTTGGTTAGCTAATCTATCATTTGCATTTTGCACATATATTGTTTACACACACTCATGGATTGCTTGTCACCTCCCATGTTTGATGTCTCCAACATTGACAAGTGGAAATTTAGGATGTCCTTGTTTCTAAAAACCCTAGGCTTGCATGTTTTCCTTGCCGCTACTAAGAAATCCTATTTTGGTAATAGCAAGCATATACAGGCCAATGCACAAGCCCTTGAGGCACTTAGAAGCACGCTTAATAAAGAATATTTGTGCTTAGTTTCTAACTGTGATTCCGCCTTTGCAGTGTGGAACACGTTGACCTCCTCCGAGCTACAAACGCCCAACATTATGGAGGATGAATCTAGTGGAGAATCCGAGTAACAATGCTACATGGTCCAAGGGAATGACTCCCTTGAGGTATATTCGGAATCTCAATTAGATAGTGATGATGCTAGTTCTTCAAGTAATGACTATGTTGATCCCAATGCTTTAAATGAAGAACTTTCAATTATTTATGAAAAATTATTGGGAAAATATAATCTTTTGAAAAAGAAGAGGTTTGAACTAAAAGATGAAAATAAGATTTGTGTTCAAAACTTGATTTGGTTTTGCAAGAGAAGGAAGAGATTTCAAGTGAACGTGACTCACTTAAATCTCAACTAGACCTTGCCCTAAAGGAAAATGAAATTTTGAAAAATAAAAATGATTGTGAAAATGTTTTGAAAAAAAATAAAGCTATATCTTCAAAACTTGATTTTGTTGTAAAAGAGAATGTTTCTTTGAAAATAAAAATTGCTTCAATTTCAAAGGATTTAAAAGTTTGTTTAAAGAAAAATGAATCTTTAAAAAATGATATAGATACACATGTTTGCCATGCTAGTGTAGTTTCACCTAGCTCACCTATTGCATGCACCTCTTCTTCTAGGATTGATAATGATATTTGTTTGTTAAAGAAGAGTGTGGATTGTTTGGGCTCCACTTTGAGCTATTGTGCTTTGAACCACTCACGTTTGGAATCTATGTTTCGAAAGAAACAAGTTCCATCTTTGCATGCACACCATGCACGGCATACACATGCTTCGTACGTTCATGCACACAACACGATGTATGCTCATGTGTACACTTGTACACATTGTGGATGTAAGGGCCACCTTGCTAAGTTTTGCTATGATAAGATACATAATGAAAATTTAGCAACTAAATTTGTTTGGGTTAGGGAAGGAACTAACCCCCATGGACCCAAAAGAGTGTGGGTACCAAAGACCACCCCTATTGTATTTGATGTAGATATGGGCTCTCGCATGACGTGAGAGTGATGGTGCCTTGAGGTGGATGTGTTCCGAGCTTAAAGAGAACTATTTGGATGCATCACTTTCAAGGGGAGTTTGGTGGGAGGACCACCGTGTTTTGGAGACTTGGAGAGTTGCCCTCTCGGTTTTGGTAACGATCTCTTACTCTTCATTTATTATTTACATGCTTTCATATTATTCATTTTTAGCATGTTTTGATGTTTATTGATTTTATGTTAAATGCTATGATAATTAGGCTTATGACATACATGTATAGTATTTGAGACACCCATGTTTATATGGACCCATATTTAGTGTTCTCACTTTAGTTTAGCTATCATGTATATCATAAATCTAATGCATGTGCATTTGACATAATAATCATATGAGTTTTTGTTTTGATGCTTCATGATTTGAATATATATTTAGATGTTTGTTTTCATTAAGACTTGGATATATACTTGTACAACTAGTGAGCCACAAATAGATTATTACAGGTTTGTGCTTGAACGCTCATTTGTACTCATTTGATATACTAGTATAGCCTAGTTTTGATGATTCATGCATTTGACTTGTATTCCCATGTTGTATATGTTTTTCATGTTTATATGTTTAGCTTCATGTATATGTCTATTTTGTCTAAATTATTGTCTATACATATACATCCTTTGAGCCACTTGCCTTCATGCATATACTTTTGTGGTCTCGTTATGTTTTGGATATGTATGTATACTTTAGTTTGTACAAGACATACATATGCCTTGAAGATTAAATCGTTTTGATGATTTTCATGTTTTAAGAAATTTCATAATTGAGCTAAATTGACTATTTTCTTGATTATGTGTTTCACATAACACTTGTATAATAACATCATTTTTTGTTTACTCATGATTTGTTTTCATGAGACTATGATATGGGCTTTATTGATTTTGAGTGTTTAGTGATCATGTGATTTACATAGGTTTCATGGAATATATTTTTGTTTTATTCCTTGCTTGAAGGATTTCTACTAGTTTTTCAAATTTTTCATAAAACTAGTTCGTATTCTTCATTATGGTAGAGCTTTTTAAACATACTCTATTTTCAAACCTACTTTTGAAAACCCTACCTATTCACGAGCGGTTGGCTGGGCGACCATGCCTTGTATGCATCTTATTGAAAATCCTTTTAAACATGTGCATGATATGGGTGGAAAGGTAATATGAGATATACACTTGATCTTATTATGTTTTCAATGGTATCATTGGATCTTTTCAATTGGTATCACTATTGACATTCTTTTTGTATACTCATATATATTTTTATATATGTATGCTTTCAATTTCAAATAGTATCAATTTCGATTTGTATTTAATTTTACATACATATATATGCTTTATTTGTGCTTACTATATCTCTATATCTTTGAGCACAAATTTTGGCTATGCTAAGCTTGATTTTTTTAATGACTATTTTATTTCAATTGACTATGTTTCAATTGGTATCATATACAAGCTTATACATCATTTTATTTGGTATTTGATAAAGGGGGAGAAAATTCATGTTTATACTTTCAATTGGTATTTCACCTTTCAATTGACTTTGGTATTCTACTCCCACACTTTATGTTAAAAATGATTAAAAAAAGGGATATTGATTATTTTTGGTATCATATGCATTTAATGAAAAATTACTTTCAATTGGTACTAATCTTTTCAATTGATATCAAGATTACCTATAAGTTTTACTTTCAATTGGTATGTTTGATTGATATCAAAATGTTTGGTTGAATTGCTAAAAATGATTTATTTACTTACAATTGGTATTTAATTGGTATTTATTTACAATTGGTATCAATTAGTACTTAAATCTATATTTATTTTATATACCATATTGTGTACTTTCAATTATGTACTTTCAATTGGTATATTTCATTGATATCATGATGCACTCAATTGATATATTTTTTTCTTTCAATTGGTATCAAGAAAGTTTTGTTTTGATTTCATCCCTCATTGATTTTTTGTTTAAGACAAAAAGGGGAGAATATTGTTTTCTTTGACCCCTTCGTTGATGATTAATAAAAAAGGGAGAAAGATTTTGAGTTTTATATGTATATTTGTGTTTTTGCATATATTGAGTTTTATGTTTATGAGAAAATGATTTTTAGAGTTTAAACAAAAGAAGATTTTTTGAAACATATGTTTGATTCATTCATATTGATGCATATTCATGTTAAATATTCATTGCATATATTTTATGTTTATTGCTAAGCATGAGTTAAGGGGGAGCTTCCTTGAAGCTTAACTTTAATCCATGCATATATAACTCCATGAGTTTTGTCATCATCAAAAGGGAGAGATTGTTGGCCTAGAGGCCTTCCACTCTAGTTTTGATGATGATTAACTCATGTAGTTATGTTTACTAATAATCTTGTGATGTTTAGTTTCAGATACTTTACCAAGATATTAGTAGGTGATTAGCTTCAACAAAAGTGTTTTGGAGCTTCTCACATGGTGATTCAAGAGCCCGAGCGATAAAGTTCATACCTAGCACTCGTTGGAGTCAATCTCGGTGGATCACAGTTTGGATCGAGTCGACTTGAAGACAGAGTTCGTCAAGAAGACTTCGATACTTAGTTTAATTTTTATTTTAGATCCATTTGTAAAGACTAGATAGTGTGATATGCTCAAGTTCACAACACACACACTTGTTTTAGTTTTAATGTTTATTTGTTTTCGGTTTTTGGTTTAACCGATCTTGGTTTTCATGAATAGATAGTATCAAAACAAGTTTACATGGTTTAATGTATGTTAGATTTGTTCTATATACATGTATGCTTCATATACTTAGACAAACTTATTTTGATATGCCTATTCATGTATTTAGGTTTTGTGTTTTAACAAAACTTGTTTTTGGAATTATTGTCAAAAACTATGATATATATCTTTTATGTATATTGGACTTATATCCATATGCAACATGCTTCAATGTTGTTTCATATCATGTTTTTGTATTTTGATGAGCTTTGGAAAAATCGGATTTCCATTTGGAAAATCTAAGTTTTAGAAAATACGGATTTTGGTTTTCGGCAAAATTTCCATAACACAAAAATGGTTCAAAAAGTTTGAAATATGTGTTGAATTTTTTCACACATGTTTGATTTTCAAAGTATTATACTGAACTTATTTTTGTAGATTTTTAGAGATTTTATGAGAATTTTTAGGATATTAAAAACCCAAGTTTTCAGTCCCTTAATGCTGCCTGCCAGGCTCTGGCGGTCGACCGGACACAGAGTCGGTCGACCGGACCGGTCGAACGACGTGCACAAAGATGTGCACGCTGACCAGCTACTTGAGCCAGTCGACCGGGTAGTCGACCGACTATAAGTGTCCCACTCTCGGGTGGGGGCGGTCGACCGGACGGTCGACCGTGAGCAAGGCACGGTCGACCGAGCGGTCGATCAGGCAGAGAGAAATCTGCTCTCTGGATTGGCACGGTCGACCGGGCGGTCGACCGACAGGCTCAACGGTCACTTTTTTGACCTTGGCCGGTCGACCGTCCAGTCGACCGGAAGGCCATTTCTGGCCTAATCAGCAGCCAACGGGCACATTCTGTTTTAGGGGCTATAAATACCCTATCTCTTGGCAGTTTTGGTTAAGATTTTTAAGAGAGAAAAATTTCATACTTCCTAAGTGTTTTAAGCAAAAAGTTTTGGGTTCAAATTCCTATTTTCTATTTTGTTTTAAAGTGTTTTTATTTTCAAAGAAAATAGTCTTTTGGGAATTGATTTTTGGTCTAAAAATTCTATATCTATTTGGTGTTTTTCCCTAATGATTTTCTTTAATCAAAACACTTTGTTTTTCACACTTGAGCCATATCTAGCTATCCTATCTATAGGAACTTTATTTTGTGGGAAAATTTGTTTGTGGTTGAGATAGATCACCAAGTGTTGTACCCTCCTTTATTTGTGATATCCCTCTAGTGAGAGGTGATTGTGGGTATCCCTCTAGTGAGAGGTTGATAGTAGAGGTTGTGTTGGTATCTGATTGAAATTGAGAAATTGCAAGGAAAAAGATTAGAGTTAAGATTCTCAGTCTCAATGCTATCCGCTGCAGCAAGGGCCAAAGCGGGTCGATCCACAGGGAATGATGCGATGCAAGCTTTTCGGCCGATTCCTCTGTATCTTCAAAATAAGAGAAAAGAGATTAGATTTGAAATATATATGATTGGAGAGATGCGGTTTTACTGATCTTCTACCACAACCCATAGTGCAAGTTAAGGATATTGATCATCATATTGAAATATATGAAATCGATCCTAGGTTTATTAGAGAAGATGCAAGAAAAAGAAAAAGATTTTAGAATCTTATTAGTTTACACTCCTAAAAATCCAACACGTTTTCATCCTAACATCTAAGTACAGCATAAGAGAAGATTTACCTTGAAGTTACGCTGTCAAAGTTCTTAAGCATGAAGTGAGAAGAATTATTTAAAGGTGTAACCTAGATTAGAAAGCTAGTCATCAATTTAATCTTCAAGCAAGGCACCTTAAACCTAGGGTTTCTAAAAAGTGTTATCAATCCGATCAATTCTTAACTGCTCTAGGGTTGTTTAAGAATTCAGCAAACCACAATAAGGAATTAGTTCATCATTTTTTTTTATCTTTTCGATTTATCTCTTTTTTTTTTATGTTGTTTAATAAGAAGGATTGCAAAAAGAAAGAAAAACAAAACAAGAGACAGATCACAGAGAAAAACCAAATTAAAAGACAGTAATTTAAATGGCAAAGAGGTAACCTTTATTCGAAAATATCCTCCAAATACAAAGCTCCTTCTTCTCCACAATGTGCTTAAAAAGAAATTACAATTGCAGAAATTTAAAGAAAAAGCTAAAGAAACCCTAATCTCCTCATCTCTGGAAGGCCCTCTCTGTTTCGTCTGCAGGGATATTTATAGGTGCAGAAGGAGGTAGAGTCCCCATAGAAGTCTACTGCCAAATCCGTTTGTCCATCTCATCCATCTGGCCGCGGAAACGCGGCTCTGGCCGCGTTTTCGCGGCCTTAGCCTCATCCCTGGCCACGCGCTTTCGCGCGTGGCCTCCTTTGGTCCGTCCATCTGAGTCTATCCGTGCAGATCTGGCATCTCGACTCTTCAATTTGAAATTTCGGGATAACTTGGGAAGCAAGTTACCCTAAATCCAAGTCTCCTCCAAAAACGAATTTCATCCTTGCACTCTATTTATCCTCATCCATCAAGCATTTAGGGTTGAATAGAAGTCTATCCCTCCCCTCTTTTTAGTATTTGCAACATTTGCACTTTGTATTTGCAATTTTGACATTTGGTAATTGCACTTTTGCACTTGGGCTTGGACATGGGCTTTTGGGCTTCATTTAGGCTTTTATTCTTTATTTAAATAAACACTCAAGGCCTGCACACATTAAATAACAAAACATTAGTAATAGTGCATGATTGTATAAATAAATATGAAAATGTTATAGTAAATGTGATGACAAATATGCATTTTTTACTACCTATCACACCCCCACACTTATCTTTTTGCTCGTCCTCGAGTAAAAATAAAAAAGAAAAAGAAAAACTAAACTAGCTAACTCACTTTCGTAGGAATCACAGTTGCACTTAGCATGTGCAACAAGCCGTTAAACCCCTAGGTTGCCCTAGAGGACGAGTGTTGTCTCGTGAGGGTTTTCAGCGGATTACACCCACAAAATCCATAAAAAGGAAAATATTTGAAATATATTTGAAGAGACTAAGTAGTCTATAAGTTTTAGGATTATCATTTTTATTCATTCTTAAACTTAGTCTTTATTAAGTAAATTGTTATCCACTTTAGGTAAGGATCAAAATTGAATTTTTGTATAGTCTTTTTCGTTTATCAAAAGTCATATGCTTCCTTATGCATGTGTACTAAGAATTCCTTAACTTGGACTCTCATGCCTCTTTTTTTTTTTTTAATATGTATAACTCATCTAATTTTCTTTCGTGTAAGCATGAAGGCTTCTTGAGGCCCTCATACCTAACTAATTTACTGTTAGATGTGTTAGTACATATATATATAAGTAATTTTTTCTTAGTTTCCTTAGGCTTTCTATTCCACCCATGTAGCGAACTTAAAGTCGGTGGCTCCCAAACGGTCGGCTTTAGGGCACCAGGTGAGAAAACACCCTGCAGACTCAAATTCGAGTGAACTAGGCCACAAGACTAAGGACTTTATTTTATTTAGAACTCACCTTTAGGCGTGAATACTTATGCTTCTTGAGGCACATGTATCCAGCTTAATTGGTGATATATATTTTTTTTATTATTATATTTTTATTTTTTTCTTATATGAGGCACAAGGGTCTTTGTCTTAGAATCCTAGATATGCATTAGGTATGCACATTTCATTAAGGTAAAAATCAAGACTAATTACTTATTCAATTTCTCCTCCTATACCTAAAAATTAAACAATTTATTTATTTTGACCAAGTTTTTAGAAATCCTAATCATGATTTTCCTAATTCTTAAAACTAACTTAGGTTTCTTTCAAAAGATAAGTCAAAATATTGTCCTTTTTATAAAAAAAAAAATTTTAAATTTTTTTCTCTTTTTTTAAATTTTTTTATGTTAGAACAAATAAAGAGAAAAAGAATAAAAAAATTATTGTTTTTTTATTTTTTTATTACTTAACATACCCTTCCCCACACTTGTTTCATGCATTGTCCCTAATGTGTGAATGAATTGCATGGATGCATGAATTGGCAGAAAGATATAGTTATCGATACAGTGGGTCAAAAAGACCCATGGCTGCATTTACTTCTGGTACTGATTCCAAAAAGATTTTAAGACGTTGACCATTTACCTTGAATGTATTGCCATTTTTCGGGTCGTAGATCTCTATGGCTCCGTGTGGAAACACAGTCTTAACAATGAAGGGCCCTGTCCATCTTGATTTTAACTTGCCGGGAAAGAGATGAAGTCTAGAGTTATAGAGTAAAACTTTTTGTCCTTGGACAAAAGTTTTTCTCGTGATGAACTTATCATGAAAAACCTTAACCCTATCCTTCACAATTTTCGCATTGTCATATGCTTCGTTCCTCAATTCCTCTAGTTCAGAAATTTGCAATTTTCGAAGCTCACCGGCCTTATCTAGATCGAAATTCAGATGCTTAATTGCCCATAAGGCCCGGTGCTCTAGCTCAACAGGAAGGTGGCAAGCCTTTCCAAAGACTAGTCTGTAGGGAGACATTCCTAGAATCGTCTTAAAGGCAGTCCTATATGCCCATAGGGCATCCATCAGTTTGGTGGACCAGTCCTTCCTATTCTGATTCACAGTTTTCTCCAAGATAAGCTTGACTTGCCTATTGGAAACTTCTACCTGTCCACTAGTTTGAGGATGGTAGGGCGTAGATAACTTGTGAGTTATGGCGTATTTTCGCATAAGAGCTTCAAAAGTTCTATTGCAAAAATGCGTACCATTGTCACTAATAATGGCACGAGGGGTTCCAAAGCGCGAGATGATATTTTCTTTCAAGAATTTGACAACAACTTTGTTGTCATTTGTCTTTCAAGAGACGGCTTCAACCCATTTTGATACGTAATCTACGGCCAACAAGATGTATTGGTGCCCAAACGAATTAGGGAAGGGTCCCATAAAATCAATGCCCCAGACATCGAAAAGTTCTACTTCTAGAATTGGATTTAGGGGCATCATATTTTGTTTGGAAATTCTTCCTATCATTTGACATCTTGTGCAAGTTTTGCAAAACTCGAATGCGTCTTTGAACACAGTTGGCCAATAAAAGCCACTTTGCAGGATCTTTTCGGCAGTTTTACGGGGACCAAAGTGTCCACCGCAAGCAAACTCATGACAAAAGGCTAGAACGCTTCTAGTTTCCTCGTCGGAGACACATCTCCTAATAATTTGGTCGCTACAATATTTGAAAAGGTAAGGATCTTCCCACATGTAATACCGGACTTGAGACAAGAATCGGTATCTATCCTGTTTTGACCAATTAGGTGGTGTTTGGTTTGTGACTAAGTAATTTACTATGTCAGCAAACCATAGTTCCTTAGAGATGGCTAGAAGTTGCTCATCGGGAAAATTGTCATCGATGGGCAGTTCGTTGGAAGGTGCGTTTGGCACACGAGAGAGATGGTCTGCGACAACATTTTCAACACCTTTTTTATCTCGAATTTCGAGATCGAATTCTTGAAGGAGAAGGATCCAACGAACGAGTCGAGCCTTCGCATCTTTTTTTAGCATTAGGTATCGAAGTGCCGAATGGTCGGTGAAAATCATGGTCTTGGTCCCAAGTAGGTATGGGCGGAATTTCTCCAAAGCGAACACTACTGCTAAGAATTCCTTCTCGGTTGTAGTATAGTTCATTTGGGCGTCATTGAGCGTCCTACTCGAATAGTATATCACGTGCTGCTTGTTATCCTTACGCTGTCCTAAGACAGCGCCTATCGCAAAATCTGAGGCATCGCACATGATCTCAAAGGTTTGGACCAGTCCGGAGATGAGATGATAGGTGCAGAGATAAGTTCCACTTTCAAATTCTCCCATGTACTATTACACCTATCGTCAAAGATGAAGGGCACGTCTTTAGCTAGAAGGTTTGTAAGGGGTCTAGCAATTTTGCTAAAATCCTTAATGAACCTACGGTAAACCCAGCGTGTCCTAAGAAAGACCGAATGTCCTTCACGCATCGTGGAATTGGAAGTTTGGCTATGATCTCCACCTTAGCTTTGTCTACTTTGATCCCTTCCCTAGATATCTCATGACCTAGGACAATCCCATGCTGCACCATGAAGTGACACTTTTCCCAATTGAGGGTCAAGTTCTTTTCGGTGCACCTATTCAGCACTAGCTCCAAGTGATAGAGACATTGGTCAAATGAATTTCCATAGACGGAGAAGTCGTCCATGAAAATCTCTAAGAAGCGCTCGACCATATCAGAAAAAAGGCTTAACATACAACGTTGGAATGTGGCGGGGGCATTACATAGGCCGAAAGGCATTCGACGATAGGCAAATGTCCCAAATGGGCACGTGAACGTTGTCTTTTCTTGGTCCTCCGAGGCTATAGGGATTTGGTTATACCTGAATAACCGTCCAAGAAACAGTAATACTCATGACCGGCTAATCGTTCCAGCATTTGGTCGATAAATGGGAGAGGAAAATGATCTTTCCTATGGCGACGTTCAACTTGCGATAGTCTATGCATACTTGAACCTTGGTAGGCAATCGTGTTTGCACTGACTCATGCTTGTCGTTTTCTACCACAATAAAGCTGGACTTCTTAGGGACCACATGCATTGAGCTAACCCATTCGCTATCGGAAATGGGATAAATGATCCCATTATCTAACAGTTTCACTATTTCAGCTTGTACTGCCTCTTGCATGAGTGGGTTTAGTCTACGCTGTGGATCCCTCTTCGGTTTAACCCCTTCCTCTAGTGGATTCGATGCTGGACTATCGTAGGGCTCAGTCCCTTGATATCTGCCATAGTCCAACCAATGGCTTCCTTATGTCTTCTAAGGGTTGCCAGTAGGTTTTCCTCTTGCCTATTAGTCAAATTGAATGCAACTATGACCAGTAAAGTCTCTTGTTCACCTAGATAGGCATACTTAAGATGTTTAGGCAAGGCCTTTAACTCCAATGAAGAAGGTGGCTTGATGGGTGGAGGTGTTAAGCTTGACTTTTCCATCTCTATAGAACTTGAATTTGCTGCCCATTCAATCTCATCAAGATTGAGATCACTTGATTCTAACTCTTCCTCTTCCTCTGACTCTAGTATGATCTCCTCATTTTACTCACTCGTCATGTTTTTAATGAAGTTAACCTCAAAGGGTTGGTCGGTCATGTCGTAGGGATGCTTACCTAAGTTGAAAACATTGACTTCCTTGGTCATATCCCCAAAAGTCAATCTCATGGATCCGTTTCTATAATTTATGATTGCATTCGCGGTTGCTAGGAACGGCCATCCTAAGATGACAGGAGTTTGAGACCTAAGATTAGACACAGGTTGTGTCTCTAAAATAATGAAATCGACTGGGTAAATGAATTCTCTCACTCATATGAGGACATCATTGATCTCTCCCTTAGGAACTTTGATTGAGCGATCAGCCAATTGAATAGTAACTTGGGTTGGGTTGAGTTCACCTAATCCAAGTTGCTGATATACGGAGAAAGGGAGCAAATTGATGCTAGCTCCTAAATCGAGGAGTGCTCGATTGATTTCAGCTCGACCTATGGTGCAAGAGATGGTGGGGCAACCAGGGTCCTTGTACTTGACTGGGATCTCGTTGAACAATAGCTCACTAATGTTAGTGGCTAGAAAAACCTTCTTAGGCACATTTGTCTTTCTTTTCTTGGTGCACATGTCCTTAAGGAATTTGGCATAACTAGGGACCTGTTGGATTGCATCAAGAAGTGGAATGTTGAGCCTAACTTGATTGAACACCTCTAGTAGTTTCTCCATATGTGCATTGTTGTTGCTTCTAAGCCTATTTGGAAATGGGGCTATAGGCTGGTGCACCTGTCCTGCTGACTTTTCAGCTTCAGTTTCATTGGAGCTGGGTGGAGAAGGAGTGGAGCTAGATGGAATGGATGATTGAGATGGATCCTGTGGCATGGATACTCGATTATCAACTTGTTTCCCTGATCTTAGTGTATGAACCAATTTACACTGGTTTGGGTCTTGAGCCTCATTGGCTAGCCTAGGATTCCTTTGATTTGGCAATGGTTGACTCGGCAGAGTTCCCCTTTGTCTCTCTTGTTGGTTCAATTGGATCTCTATCCTAGTTAAGACTTGAGCCAGCGTGTCATGGCTTTTAACTAGAGTGTTCACCTTTCTTTCCATATTTGAGAGTCTTGTCTCCATTTGTGAATTTTGAAAAGATGGTGGAGGATTTTGACTAGGGAAATTTTGTTGATAGGGCGGATTTTGGAAATTGTTGGAGAATTTGGGCCTAGTTTGATCATTGTTGCTTGGGCCCCATGAAAAATTGGGATGATTTCTCCAACCGGGATTGTAGGTGGGCGAATATGGATTGTTGGCAGGCCTTGTGAAGACCGCACTCATATGTTCGGGCAAACTTTGATGTGCGATAAAGACGGGACATTCCTCGAACACATGGTTCATATCTTGACAATAAGTACAGCCCGCCGAAGGTGTTGGGCTGACTTGGTTCACAGAGACTGGTTCTTTCATTTCAAGAGCTTCTAGTCTTCGCATCACAGCAGCTAACTTAGCATCGGTTGCTATGTTTGCCTCAATGGAATGGATACCTCCTTTCGAAGGAGTAGGGTCATTAGTCCTAAATTTTTCCAGAGTTGGTTCCCATTGGATGGTATTATCAGCTAATTCTTCATATAATAACCATCCTTCATTTTCGTTCTTTTCAGAAATCCTCCTTGGCACATGGATTCTAACAGCGTTTTAGTTTGATATTCTAATCCATCATATAGAACTTGGCAAAGTCGCCATTTCTCTATCCCATGGTGAGGACATTGGGCAAGGAGGTCCTTAAAACGTTCGAAATATTTTCAAAAAGGTTCATTGACTGTTTGCTTAAACTGTAAGATGCTCTTCCTAATCAGTGCAGTCTTGTGGATGGGATAAAATTTCTTTAAGAAGGCCTTAGCGAAATTATCCCACGAAGATATTGAACCGGCCTCTAGACTGTAGAGCCATTTCTTTGCTAAATCTTTCAAAGCAAAGGGGACAAACCGAAGTTTGATGGCATCTTCTCCTAACTTGGGTATCTTCATCATGAGACATACTTCCTCAAATTCCCTTATGAAGAGTATGCATCCTCGGATTCAAGTCCATGAAATTTGGGAAGAGTGTTGTTGTATTGTGGCTTGAGCTCAAATTGGTCAACACCTTCATCGGTTAACTTGATGCAGGAAGGAAGAGAGGTCCTAATAGGATAGAACCTATCTTGAAGTGACAGTGGTTGTGCCATGTGTGAGTCGGGCTTTTGCTCGGGTGGTGAACTAGTTCTAGTTAGCCTGGATGTAAGTAGGTCTCTCGACCAAGCAGACATGCACAATTAGCAAACAAGTTCACCCAATCAATCAATAAAAAAGAAAAATAAACAAAATTCCTAATCTAGGGTAAGCCTTGACCTAGACGACTCCTAACTTTAGACTGTCCTTAGGAGGTCTATTGCCGACCTTAACCACAAGTTAATCGGCCAGGCAGGTGGCAAGACCGGTGGAGGTTTTCCGTCAAAGACGTTCCTTAATTAAATAACCACCGATCTTCGGGCTTTCGGCCCTCAATCCCCTGCCCAGATACCGATTTGGCAAGAGTTAATTTCGAATAACTTTCCCCCTTCAGCCAATCTCCTAGTGAGTCCGAGTTAACCTAAGGCCAACGTCTAGTCAAATTTTACTTAAGGTTAGGGTTGTGAGTGTGACGGAGATGATTTGTGGGCCAAGGAAGGGTGATGAAATCCCCACCTTATCTTGTTAATGGGTTTTGCCCTTAAGATATTTTTGTGTACGTGTAAAGCAGTAGAAAAGTAATCACTCAAAAAGCAGTAAATCAGCCAAGAGTGTTTCCTAATCTATATGCAATGCAAACGTACCTTGTCGCCAGCACTCTACAACAGAATAAAAAAATTAAATAGACACGTGCCCTAGATGCAAGAGTCTAAAAAAAAATTTTTTTATCAACAAATGAGTTATTGTTATTTAGTTAGCAGTGTGCAGGTTTATCACAAAGAAAATTCTAACAGAGCAGTAGATCAGAATTGCAATTAGCAGCAACCTGCAGAAAATTGGGTAAGTAGTCAACTACTCCGGCCGCGGAAACGCGGCTTTTGCCGCGGACCCGCGACTCTGTAGTAGGCCCTGTTGCTCTGCCTTCGAGGGCAGAGGCACAGAGTTGCTATGTGTCCTTGCTGCTGTTTAGTTTTTCTTGTTTTCTGAACCTGCAAACAGAAAGAATGAAAGAGTTAGTTTTGAGAAAATCGTGTCGTTCCTTCCCCGGCAACGGCGCCAAAATTTTGATTGAAATTGAGAAATTGCAAGGAAAAAGATTAGAGTTAAGATTCTCAGTCTCAATGCTATCCGCTGCAGCAAGGGCCAAAGCGGGTCGATCCACAGGGAAGGATGCGATGCAAGCTTTTCGGCCGATTCCTCTGTATCTTCAAAATAAGAGAAAAGAGATTAGATTTGAAATATATATGATTGGAGAGATGCGGTTTTACTGATCTTCTACCACAACCCATAGTGCAAGTTAAGGATATTGATCATCATATTGAAATATATGAAATCGATCCTAGGTTTATTAGAGAAGATGCAAGCAAAAGAAAAAGATTTTAGAATCTTATTAGTTTGCACTCCTAAAAATCCAACACGTTTTCATCCTAACATCTAATTACAGCATAAGAGAAGATTTACCTTGAAGTTACGCTGCCAAAGTTCTTAAGCATGAAGTGTGAAGAATTATTTAAAGGTGTAACCTAGATTAGAAAGCTAGTCATTAATTTAATCTTCAAGCAAGCTACCTAAACCTAGGGTTTCTAAAAAGTGTTATCAATCCGATCAATTCTTAACTGCTCTAGTGTTGTTTAAGAATTCAGCAAACCACAATAAGGAATTAGTTCATCATTTTTTTTATCTTTTCGATTTATCTCTTTTTTTTTTTTGTTTAATAAGAAGGATTGCAAAAAGAAAGAAAAACAAAACAAGAGACAGATCGCAGAGAAAAACCAAATTAAAAGATAGTAATTTAAATGGCAAAGAGGTAACCTTTATTCGAAAATATCCTCCAAATACAAAGCTCCTTCTTCTCCACAATGTGCTTAAAAAGAAATTACAATTGCAGAAATTTAAAGAAAAAGCTAAAGAAACCCTAATCTCCTCGTCTCTGGATGGCCCTCTCTGTTGCGTCTGCAGGGATATTTGTAGGTGCAGAAGGAGGTAGAGTCCCAATAGAAGTCTACTGCCAAATCCGTTGGTCCATCTCATCCATCTGGCCGCGGAAACGCGGCTTTGACCGCGTTTCCGCGGCCTTAGCCTCATCCCTGGCCACGCGCTTTCGCGCGTGGCCTCCTTCGGTCCGTCCATCTGAGTCTATCCGTGTAGATCTGGCATCTCGACTCTTCAATTTGAAATTTCGGGATAACTTGGGAAGCAAGTTACCCTAAATCCAAATCTCCTCCAAAACGAATTTCATCCTTGCACTCTATTTATCCTCATCCATCAAGCATTTAGGGTTGAATAGAAGTCTATCCCTCCCCTCTTTTTAGTATTTGCAACATTTGCACTTTGTATTTGCAATTTTGACATTTGGTAATTGCACTTTTGCACTTGGGCTTGGACATGGCTTTTGGGCTTTATTTAGGCTTTTATTCTTTATTTAAGTAAACACTCAAGGCCTGCACACATTAAATAACAAAACATTAGTAATAGTGCATGATTGTATAAATAAATATGAAAATGTGATAGTAAATGTGATGACAAATATGCATTTTTTACTATCTATCAGTATCCCTCTTAGTGAAGAGGTGGATTGTGTTGTATTGGCTAAGTGCCTACCCCGCTTGTGTGAGGTGGTGTTTGTGTGGCTTTGTGCCTAGCCTGTGTGAGAGGTTGTATTCGGTTGAGAGAGGAGTTGTGTACTCCCGGTGATTGTATTGCCCCAAATCCTCAGTGGAGGTTCCCTATGTGGGAAGTCCTGTGTGGACGAGATAGTGAAAATCTTTCTGTGTGAAGGCGGGGACGTAGAGTAGTGGCTCGAACCTCGAAACAAATTACTTATGTTTGCGTTTGATCCATTGTCTCTCTAACTCACTCTCTTTTATATAGTGCCTTGCATCATTTCATATTGTCATATCATACTTATATGCTTGGCTTGTTTGTGTGTGCCTCACTTATGCTTAACCACGAGAGCTTCATATAGCGCCTCAACTTTTATTCAGAGGAATCAAGAGGAGTTAGTTCAGAGCCCTTCACCGGGAATTCGGCTACACTCGTTGGTTGCATTAAGTGTAGTTGCTATTAAGTTTTTATTTCCGCATTTAGTTCATTAGATTAGCGGTACACCTATTCACCCCCCTCTAGTGTACTTTCACACCTGACATGGGACAGACAGGATGACACGTTGCCCGAAGCCAGGCGCGCGCTGCCTTGGCATGGCCGCGAAAACGCGGATTGGGCGGCGTTTACATGGCCGTACGGGCACGGGCGTGCCTGGCTTTGGGCCAGGGGGACGCCTCCTGGCCCCCTTTTCCCTGGTGCCTATAAATACCCCCCTGGATTCTGAAGAGAACCAGATCCAGAGTTTAGGAGTTATTATTATCTTGTTGTAGTTGTTGTAGTTTCTTTCCTCTTCTAGTTTTAGTTTTAGCCACTAGAGTGAAAGAGAGAGAGAGTGTGTAAAGGTTGTATTTGAAGGTGACAAGCTAATACAAGTAACTTGTATTTGAAGGTGACAAGCTAATACAAGTAACTACTTCTATTTCTTCTTACAATTTACTTGTGTTTTTCACTTTCTTTTACTTCCTTGTTGTAGTGTAACCCGTTTTCTCTTTACTTCTTTCTTTTGTTGTTTCTTGTTGTAGTGTAACTCCCTTCCTTTCTACTTCTTTTCTTTTGTTGTTTCTTTTACTATCATGTCTAACTAACTTTTCTATTGGATGGCTAACTAACTACTAACCCACTATTCTCTAACAACTTGATTGATAACCCAAATGAGTCAATAGTGTCAAACAAGCCTTGTGCAAACGAGAACTATGACATCTTAAGACGAGGGTTCTAACTCTAACTTACTTACAAGTATTAGCTCTCGTATATTTCATACTTAACGGGTTTTTGATGATCTATACAGTTTAAACTTTGCTTATTTTTGTAAGTTAGAGATTTTTCTTTTAACTTTTCCGATACCATTAGTGCACTTATGTTTTCCCGTATTCTCGCCTTCAATTAGATATTGATAAGGGAATGTCTAAGTTTTTGCTGTGTTAAGCTAAGTTATAGGAAGAACTTTCACTTGATTTTCACGTGAATAGTTCCTATGCATATGGATTATGCTTGCCTATGATCCATCGTGAGGCTACATCTTCAAGAAGCTAGAGATTAGTGGGAGCACTTAGTAGAAAGTTAGCCATGAGTTTTAACCATTAAGAAAATCCAATCTTACAAACCACCAAATCAATGGCTCTTACAAGAGCAAGGCCAAGTAAAGACTATTAGATTCATGTGGATTATCAAATAAGAAGTAAGAAAGTTAGTGGTTAGTAGTTAGTTACCATGAGAGAAAATTAGTTAAACATGTAAAAGGAGCTAGAGAGAAGAAAATAAAGAGAGGTAAAGAGAGAACCTTTCATAGATTGTCACCTTCTATTACAAGAACTCTTTTTCGAACCATATACCACTCTTTCTCCTATTAGAAGATCTATAAGAAATAAAAAATACAAAGGAAGAAGAAGAACTAACCTAAACTAAACTACCCTAAACTACAACATGGAAAGAAACTACCCTAACTCTCTGTATATTTTTCTTCCTGAAAAAGAACCCCGGGGGGTACTTATAGGCACCAAGGGAAAGGGGACTAGGGGGACAACCCCTGGCCCAAAGTACGGGTGCGGCCGCACCCGTACGGTCGCGAAAACGCTGCTAAAGCCGTACTATGGCGCCTGCTGCCACGCGCTGTCCCACCTGTCCCCTGTCGGTTGCAGGTCTCGATTTCTAGTTTTGGGCCTCTAGTTTTGACAAAACTGGTCTCCAAAGTCAATGGCTATATTATAGGCCTTTAATCACCCATTAAATGGTGATTTAGGGTCTTCTTTTTCATTGCACACCATGGACCTAGAAACATACAAGAGAGGTATTATTAGCAGAATTTAATATTAAATAAATGTGAAGTGTGGTATGAAATATGCTGTTTTAGAGACTAATCACTTCTCTTTGAGAAGTCTCAGAAGAGACTTGAAAGCGAGTCTCACTTGAGACTTTGGGGCTAATGGTGCCCATGGAGAGAAGCTATTTGAACTTCTCTTGGTCGAATTCAACGACGAGCGATTCAATGTTTAATCCGAAAAGCTTGAGGCCGGCTTGCCTTACAGTCTTCTCATCGGTGGAGAAAACATTCACCAGAAAAATTGAAAGCATGTAAAATCTTTATTTGATTGTAAAGAAATTACAATGGATCAATAATCTTATTACAAAAGAGGGAAGAATGGCTGGATCTCCCTTTTATTTAATGTTGGGTTCTTTATGTAGCGGTGGAGAGTGATTCTTGTTCTCCATTGATAAGCCGAACTGGAAGCTTTATCTTTCGTATCTTCTTGCTCTCATTGGAAGCACATTGGTAAAGTATAAAACCTTAATTAGTAGTTAAAATCTCAAAGAGATTATAGAACTTGAACTCAGCAAGTTTATAAAGAGTATTCTCTTTCAGCAGTCTTGTGCTCAAGCTTCAGCCTTCTGTAGTTATCCAGCTTCAAGTATTAAGCATCAAGTGTGTCTTTTTGGAGATTCTTCTCCTCTGACCTATGGCTTCTTGGGTTCCTACTCCAGGACTCCTCCCTTTTTCCCTAGTCATAGCTATTTATAGATTCTGGGGTGTAACCAACCCCTCAAATCTCTCCATAATGGAAAGGATATAACCAACCCCTTAAATCTCTCCATAATAAGAAGTTATTCTACTTTATGTGGACAGAAAATGGGGTGTAACTGACCAAATTCGTGGCTGTCAGTTACAGGAGAAACGCAGGTGTCGCGCTAGACACGGACCTCACTCTGATGTTGAGATGCGGAGCTCAGAGGATCGCTTCTGTGCTGGAACGTGGAGCTCATAGGCTTGCATTGAAGTTGAAATGCGAAACTACGCAGGCTTGCATTTTGATCTTGAAAGCGACCCTAAGGTCTGTGTATTGAAGAGCAGCACGACTATCACGTTTGGTACAGAACGCGATCCTCGCGTCATGTTGTTGATGAAGTCCGTGTTTGAGGTTGGAATTAAAGACACTGGACAAGCTGAGGTCTGCATCTAAGTTGAAACGCTGGATGGGCTGAGGTCCGCATCCGAGATTGGAATGCGACCTCTGCATTTGACAAAGAACGCGAGGTCCGCATTTGGGTTGAAACGCGACCCTCACATTTGACATGAGGCCAGAGTGTGAGGCTTAGTTAGTAACTTTTAGACAGCCTACATGTTCCGACAAAGAGACATAGACTGTATGCACGACAATGAAAACATATGTTCCAATTCGGCAGGAAGAATCATCGACTGGTAATCTGACAGAGCCATTTGTAGTCCTGTAATATCTCTATTTTAAAATACTGTATTTCTATTTTTCTATATATTTATTAATTTTTTCTATACTTTTATTTTATTAACTTGATTTATAGTTATTATTATTAATAAATATACTAATTATTTTGGAGTATTAAATGGTAATTTGGTTTTACATATTTACCATTATTATTTGTTAGCATTTTAATTTCTAACTATTAATTTTTCTATTACTATGGTTATTATTATTTTTTATTATTATTAGTGTTAATATTATTAATATTATTAATGTTGTTATTATGGTTATTATTAATTATTATTAGAGTTATTATTATTTTAATATTTATTTTAATATTAGTATTAATATTAGTGGTAGTGGTAGTTGTTTATTATCATTACTATTATTATTGTTACTATTAATTATCATCATTAATATTGCTGATTTTGTTATTAAGTATTATTATTATTAGTGTTGTGTTAGTATTATTATTAATGTTATTGTTATCGCAAATTAGGATTATTATTATTGCTTGGTAGTAATTATCACTACTAGTTGAGATTAATTAATATTATTATTTATTATTTTATCATGTATTAATATTATTGTTATTGCTAATTAACTATCATTATTATTATGATTATTATTAATATTCTGATTCCTAACCTATACCCATTTAGCATACTTCATAACCCATTAATCCTATAACTCGTTACTCACAACCCTATAATACCCTATATATACATCTTTTTTCTAATCATAGACCTAAATCCTAAACTCAACCCGAATCATCTCCATTTCCCCTCTAGCAGTCGCCCTCTCCATCTACACCTCCCTTTGCACTGCCATGAACCCCCCCACCATGATATCCCCTCCTCCTTCACCATGAGACCACCATGCCTCCACCTCCCACGCAAGCCACAGCCTTGGTTGCCGCACAACTTGCTCCTCCATCATCACGCCGTGCGTATCCCTCACGGTAACACAGCACACGACGCATACCAAACCGCCTTCTCTTGCCATCTCCTACTGCACCACCAACCTCCCCCTCCCTCAAGCAGAGCATCACCCCCATGGCACCACCTCAGCGGACCATGGCAGCCGTCACCATCTCCATGCCCATCTTCTCACCATGGGCGATGCACGCCTTCCACGGCCCCTTGGCCGAGCCGTGTTGCCAAGATCATCCCCACTCCCGGGCTCCTCCATGGCGCACACCACCCAAGCCTTGCCTTCCCAGATCCACGACAACTCCTCCTTCCTCCATAATGTGCGCCGCCCACATCTAGCACCATGGCCAAGCCCGAGCTCCCTCCTAATTCCCCATCTCGCAAGCACTCTAGGCCATGCACACCCACTCCGTGGCAGCCCCCAGAGCTCCACCTCCTCCACTGACGAGCGCGAGTACACCTGCATCCTCTCCGACGAGATCCTCAAGCCGTTGGCCTCCTCTGCGGCTTCTGCCATCACCCGTAGCCGATCTCTTTCTTTGTCGTGAGTCCTCTCTTCCCTTCTCTGTGTATATTTATGTGTATAGGTATTTATTATATATGTGTGTGCAATTTAAATGTGTAATTTAAGTGTTTATTAATGTATGTGTGAGTGTATGAATATATGCATGTGTATTATGTATATATATTTGGGTGTGTTATTATACGATAGTACATGTATGTGTGGGTATGTATATATAAAGTGTTTGCGTGTGTCTGTGTATATACTCATATATGGGTGTACATATGCGTGTGTTTGCACTGTGGCATACATGTGTGAGTACATACATGTGTGATGTGTGTGTTATTTCCCCTCTCTCTATATATGGTTGTATGGTACAGCGATACAGACCCGTATAGTGAGATTCGGACTCGTTGCAGAAGATTCAGAATTGTGTTCGTTGTGGACCAGATACACTGGCGATTCGAAGACCGACCCATGGGATGATTGTTTATAGTTTAGTACAATATTTATTTGTGATTATGGTATATGTTGATTTAGTACAATTTCGAGGATATTGAGTACTTCATGATTGATTTCTACTTATTGTTGTTATTCAGTTATAGAGATAGAGTTTTTGTGTTAGTGATTTTATATTCTCAGAGTTAGACATCAGTTATCAGTTATCAGCTATTAGTGATTTAGTTGTAATTAGTGACTCTATATCTCCAGTATTCTCTATCTTATGTCAGTTAATAGCTTATCAGTTATTTAGTTACCAGCTATTATAGACAACATCAGTTGTTGGAGATATCTGATCACTAATTCATTTTAATAATAACGTATATCATTACTTGTTAACAAAACACACCATAACCCGGGGAACAGGGATAATTGTCTAATGATGCATGTCGTGTATTTTGGAAGGACTAGGTAAGGTATACTAAGTTTATATTCCACCATTGAGAACCAAGATAGTACTGGCTACCTAGTTATTCAGTTTTTAGTTATTAGGGCTTTGCCTAGATTACGGCGCCACATCAGTTACTCTTTTTTGTGGGGCTATGGTCTTCAGTTATTAGGGCCTTGCGGTTCATCCAGGTTCAGTGCGAGGAATGTTAGACCATGGTACCGGGCATTCATGGTATCCTTTCAAAACACATGCACTACATTGGTAGGCAGTTACAATAAATGATAACTTTGTTTGATATGTGAGAAAACGGCTGTGGTATGGGACACAACTAAGTACTATATTAGTTAGTGATTTGTCACATACATTGCATTTATATTGTCACTTTACCACACTTGTTAGCTAAAAATTATATTAATAAGTTGTCTTTTTCTTTGCTAAATGTAGGCCCAAGTGCTCAAAGAAAGAAAAGAGAAACAAGCCCAAAAGCCCACCAATTTCTGAATTAATTCAGAATAAATTCGAAATGAAGAAATCAGGGCTAAATCTAGGCGTATCAAGAGGTTGAGAAAAATCCTCCCTGAATCGAGCAGTTGAAGCCACAAAATCAAAGGCTATTTCATCAACGGTTGAAGCAGAAACAAGAAAACCAGCAGAAGATACGGGATACCCATCAAAGCAGCAACTCCACCCAACTGGGTGTGGCCATCTGGCCACACTAGGGCCGCGGAAACGCGGCCCAAGCCGCGTTTCTGCAGCCAGCTTGTGGTTGTTGGGGAGCGTTTGCTCCCCCAATCTTCCCGGGATCCTATCCTTTAGGTTTTTGCCTATAAAAATTGGTTTCAGCAGGGAAAATGCAGCGAAGACTAGGATTAAGTTTGGTATTTATTTTCTTAGGATTTAGGCTCTTTGTTAGCTAGAATGAAAGTTGTAATCTTGCTTTTTAATTTGTAGTCCAGTATCAAAATTTGTGAGAGAGAGGACTGAGAGCTTGTACTTGAAGATTGAAGTGACAGCAATACAAAAGTCGAGCCAAGTTTTCTTCCACTTGCAGTACGGTATGGTTTGCATAATGTTTATGTTGTCTTCATTGTTTTCTATGGATCACTAAACGTTTTTCTGGGCTAGCTATCATAACTCTCTCTTGTTCTTCTTCTCTTCTGTTTTTAAAAGAAAAAGACCCGATGCCTCATATGCATGCCTCACTTAAAAGCCTTTCTTTTTGAAAGTGTTCTTGAAGGCACATGAGGATGGGTATGGATGGTTGAATTCATAATTCTTTCATGAACATCTCTTGAATTGTTTTTAATTCATTCTTGCTTCTTCGCGCTTGATGTTTTAATATTCGATTCTACGATTTCTTGATCTCTTCTAACATCTTATGTGCTTTACTTAAAGCTTTCTAAAAAGTTAACTCTAAGTTTTGCAAATGATCATTTGAGGGACTTAATATTTTAAGAGAAGAATGAACAATTGAGTAGTGAGATAGTGAGCCCAGACTTTCTTTATTATTACAAACAACAAAACAATTTCCAGGTATTCTTAATCACCTTCTCCAAAACCTTTTCTAAAAGTTGCAATTTTTCTTTCATTCATCTCTTTCTTTCCATTCTCTTTTTCATAAAAAACGAACACAATTCCTTGTTTTAAAGCGATTCACCGAAAAGCTTCCATCGCATCCCTCCTTGTAGACACGACCCGTTAGCCACAAGCTACACGGTAAATTCTTAAACTCATTGATTGTTTCTTTTATTTTAGCAATCAATTTTTGGCGCCGTTGCCGGGGAGGGAATGGTGTAGTTGTTTTAACAAGTTTTGTGTGTTGTTTCAGGGACTTAAAGATCAAGATTTAGCAATCAAGCTTTGCCAAGAAGACTTGCAAATTCTGTGCCCCTACTCTCGAAAGTAGGAAACAGAATTTCAAGAAATTGCTTTGCAAAATCTGAAAAAATTCATTGGACTACTAAAAACTTTGTTTTGCAGGACATATTGCTCGCAAAAATTTTAGTTTTTATATGTCATAATTGTGCTATTTCTGCTATCCAACATCCCTGTTTTAAGTCAACAGTAAAACACTTGTTGAAAAGTTAAAAAAAAAATTTGATTAGACATTTGCATTCTAGGCACGAGTCTTTTCAATTCCTTTACTTTACTGTTGAAGAGTGCTGGAGCAAGGTGCGTACGCATTGCATTCAGAATAGGAATCATTTCTTGGTTGATTTATATCGCTTTGAGTGAATCTTATTTATCTTGTACACTTGCACAAATTGATTCTAAGGGCAACACCCAACAACAAGATAAGGTGGGGATTTAATCACCCTTCCTTGGCCCAAAAATCAGACTCTGAGCACTCACAAGCCTAAGCCTAAATAAAATCTGATAGACGTTGGCCTTAGGGACATCTCGAACTCACTAGGAGATTATCCTAAAGAGGGAAGGTGTTGGAAATTGACTCCTACCAAATCAGTGTCTAGGAAGGGGATTGAGGGCCGAAAGCCCGAAGATTGGTGGTTATTTAATTAAGGAACGTCTTTGACGGAAAACCTCCCACCAATCTTGCCCTGACCTGGCTGATTAGCTTGTGGTCAAAGTCTACATTCTACCTCTTGTGGACAATCAACCAGTTAGGAGTTGTCTAGGTCGAGGTTACCTTAGACTAGGCTTGGTTGATTTCTATTGTTGACTGTTGTTTGAACTTGTTGTGATTGTGATTGTGTTTGTGTATGCAAGTGTGGTTGAGAGACCCTAATTCATCTAGGTTGACTAGAAATACATCACCACCCAAGTTTGAACCAAGACCAGATCCGATAATGGCTCAATCAACATCACTGCAGGATAGGTTCTACCCCATTAGGACCTCACTTCCATCTTGCATTTCACTTCCATCGGTTGGTGAATACAATTTCGAGCTCAAGCCTCAATTCATCAACACACTCCCCAAGTTTCATGGCCTAGAGTCCGAAGATGCCTACTTCTTCATAAGAGAATTTGAGGAAGTATGTCTAATGATGAAAATCCCACACCTTGTAGACGACGCTATTAGGTTGAGATTTATCCCATTCGCACTTAAGGACCTAGCAAAGAAGTGGCTCTACAGCATAGCAGCCGGTTCCATCACGTCTTGGGATGGTTTCATCAAGGTTTTCTGGAAGAAATTCTATCCTATCCATAAAACCGCTCTCATTAGGAAGACGATCATGCAATTCAAGGAAGAACCTAGTGAACCGTTCTGGAGGTACTTTGAACGCTTTAAGGACCTCCTTGTCCAATGTCCACACCATGGAATAGAGAAATGGCGATAATGCCAAATTCTCTATGACGGTTTAGACTATTCCACCAAAACCCTCTTAGAAAGTATGTGCCAAGGGGTTTCTTGCAGAAAGATGAAGATGAAGGATGGGATTTGTATGAAAATTTGGCTGAGAAGACCATCCAATGGGAATCTGCTAGTGAGACCTCTAGGAATCCTAACTCCATCTCTTCAAAAGGAGGTCTCCATTCCATCGAATCGTCTATCGCTAATGAGGCTAAGTTAGCTAATTAGGTTAGAAGACTAGAAGCTCTAGAAAGGAAAGAACCAAGTCCAGTCAATCAAGTCAGCCCGAACTAATTTCCACCCCCGGGCTGCACTTACTGTCAAGCCATGAATCATGTGTTCGAGGAGTGCCTAGTGTTTCAGGCTCAGCAATCCTACCATGAACCGATGAATGCGGCATTTTCAAGGCCGAACAACAATCCTTACGCACCAACGTACAATCCCGGCTGGAGAAATCACCCTAATTTCTCATGGAGCCAAAACAACAATGACCATTCACGATCCAATCATGCTAGTCACTTCCATCATGGTAATAATTCTTCCAATCATCAACCCAACTTCTCCAATTTCCATAATAATTCTCCCAATCATCCACCCAACTTTCCGAATTATCCACAAAACTTTCCCAACCAAGCTCAACAATCCTCCTTCCAGAATCCTCAATTAGAAAGGAGAATGACTGACTTTGAAAGAAGCATGGAGAGATATATGAAAAACCAAGACTCTCTCATGCAGACCATTCAGAGGTTAGAGGTTCAAATGAGTCAACTAGCCAACCCACAGAATGAGAGACAAAAGGGTACCCTGCCTAGTCAGCCAGTCACCAATCCGAGGAATTCCCAACAAGCTCATTTGGCTGAGGATCCTTCATTCAATCAATGTCATGCTATCCATACATTGAGGTCAGGAAAGAGAGTTGTTAACCAAGTGTCAACACCACCCAATCCCATTCAGCACAACCACAATCAAGCCTCCACCTCATCTAATCCAATTTCTTCCAATTCTGATGAGTCTGAAAAAGACAAGTCAGCCAGCCAGGTGCACCAGCCTATAGTACCATTTCTTAATAGGTTGAAAAACAATAAGCAAAATCCGCACATGGATAAGATAATCGAGATGTTTAACCAAGTGAAGATAAATGTACCACTCCTTGATACCATCCAACAAGTTCCTTTCTATGCTAAGTTTCTTAAGGACATGTGCACCAAGAAGAGAAAGACTAATGTTCCAAGAAGGTCTTCTTAGCCACTAATATTAGTGAGCTATTATCGGGTCTTATCCCTGTCAAGTACAAGGATCCAAGTAGTCCCACCATTGCCTGCACAATAGGACAAGCCGAGATTAGTCGTGCACTTCTTGACTTGGGGGCAAGTATCAACTTGCTTCCATTCTCTGTTTATCAACAACTCGGGTTGGGCGATCTTAGTCCAACTCGAGTCACCATCCAACTGGCTGACCGTTCTGTTAAAGTTCCAAAAGGGGAGATTAATGATGTCCTGATCCGGGTAGGAGAGTTCATATACCCTGTCGATTTCATAGTTCTAGAGACACAACCTGTATCCAACTCCAATCGTAGGGCTCAAACTCCTGTCATCCTAGGTCGACCATTCCTTGCTACTGCTAATGCCATCATCAATTGTAAGAATGGGTCTATGAGGTTAACCTTTGGGGACATGACTAGAGAAGTTAATGTCTTCAATCTAGGAAAACAACCCCGCGATATCGAGGACCAAATATTTGAAGTCAACCTTATTGAGAACTTGACAAGTGAACACGGGGAAGAATTGGAATCAGAAATGGAGAGTGAGTTCGGGTTAGAGTCTGACGACTTTAATCTTGATCAGGTGGTAGATTCTGCCGTGAATTGGGCTTCAAACTCTATTTCACCAACAATAGAGCCAACAGATTTGACTAGTCCTTCTAGTGAGCCTTCCTCGTCCTTAGAATTGAAAGCCCTACCTGCGCATCTCAAGTACGCCTATCTAGGTGAACAAGAGACCTTTTCTGTCATCATTGCCTCCCATTTAAATGACGGGGAAGAAGAAGATCTAAAAGCTATTCTAAGAAACATAGGGAAGCCATTGGGTGGACTATGACTGATATCAAGGGATTAAGTCAAACCATCGTTCAACATCACATTCATCTCAATGAAGACGCCACACCTAAGAGAGACCCGCAGCGTAGGTTAAACCCTATAATGCAAGAGGCGGTTCATGCTGAAATCATAAAACTCTTAGACAATGGGATAATTTATCCTATTTCTGATAGCCAATGGGTCAGTCCTGTTCATGCGGTCCCAAAGAAATCTGGTTTCACCGTAGTGGAAAACGAGAACAAAGAGTTGGTTCAAACTCGACTTCCCACGAAGATTCGAGTTTGCATTGACAATAGGAAACTATATGCTGCAACTCATAAGGACCATTTTCCACTTCCCTTCATTGATCAAATGCTTAAACGTTTGGCGGGTCACGAGTATTACTGTTTCTTGGACGGTTACTCGGGCTACAACCAGATCCCTATCGCTCCTGAGGACCAAGAAAAGACTACGTTCACATGTCTATTTGGGACATTTGCTTATCGTCGAATGCCCTTCGGCTTATGCAATGCCCCAGCAACGTTTCTGTTGGATTAGGTGTCTAAGTAATAACTATAATTGATAGCAGCATAGTCCTTTTGGGTTGCCCTCGAGATTCAAAAATAAGTATAACTAAAAGGAGAACAAAATTTCCTTTGGGAAATTAGTCCCACATTGGTGGGATAAGAAAACTGGAGGCTATCCAGGCTATAAATAGAGCCTTAGGGATTCAGTCTAATTCACAACCTCTTGGCTTGAGTATTAGCCTCCTTCTTTCTCCTCTTGGAAGAACTCTTTGATAGTTCATCCATACTCAGTTAAATTTTTGAATCGTTGGGTGCGATTCCATCAGAGGCACGACATTTGTGGTGCTTGCTTCCAAGAGATCCGAAGGGATAATTTTAGTTGTTTACTATAACAACTAAAAGAGGCACGACATTCGTGGTGCTTGCTCACAAGAGATCCGAAGGGATAATTTTAGTTGTTTGCTACAACAACTAAAAGGTATGTAATTCTATTTTCTTCTGTAATAATTTTAATTATTTACTAGGATATTAGAATTCTTTTTATGTTCATAGTTATAGATTCAATTGTGAAAACATAGATCATGTTTTAGGTTGCATGCTCCCTTAAAAGTCTAAGTTTGTTTGTTATACCTAAAACCCATCAGTGGTATCAGAGCAGGTTTGTTTTCAATTGAATTTGCTATAATTGTTGAATTGATAAGGTAACTAAATTTTATTTACCATATATATATTGATTCTCATTAAAGGTATAATGATAATAAAAGGTAACTAAATTTTATTTACCATATATATATTGATTCTCATTAAAGGTATAATGAGAATAAAAGGTAACTAAGTTTTATTTACCATATATATATTGATTCTCATTAAAGGTATAATGATAATAAAAGGTAACTAAATTTTATTTACCATATATATATTGATTCTCATTAAAGGTATAATGAGAATAAAAGGTAATTAAATTTTATTTACCATATATATATTGATTCTCATTAAAGGTATAATGATAATAAAAGGTAACTAAATTTTACTTAAATCCCAATCTTAGTTACTTTAAGGAAAAATGTGAAATTCTATGCTAACCCATGAAATTGCACATTACACTTTATACGTCATTAGTGGAGCGTGTGTGGTTAACCAGCACACTAATAGGGACTAATAAAGAGCAGTAATGGGTATCTTATAAATTGTCATTGTTGATGGAGCGTGTGTGGTTTACCAGCACATCAATTGAGATGATAAATGACATGAAGGTTACCAAGCACATTTGCATGGTTATTCACATCTTGTTTGTGATCCTCGGTATCCCAGTCACAAATGGAAGAGCATAATCTGAGATTAAACATGCCATTGAATAGTTTCAATGAGTCTCAAAAGACATACCTGTATGAAATTTGCAATTAGATTACGGCATCCCTTTTCTAAGTTGTAAATTTCATAGTTGGATCCTAGCCTCGATATTTCAATTTTGAGTTGTTATATTAAGGGTTATTTTTTTTTTTTCTAACTCAAACTACCTTTCTTTTAGAAATGTCTGCTCCTAACGATGCTTCTGGTTCCTCCTCCTCCAATCACAACTTTTCTTTGTTGAACATCTGCTCAAAGGTGACATTAGATGGCACCAACTACAATGACTGGATGCGTAACATCAAAATGGCTCTTCGTTTCGAGGACAAGGAGTATGTCCTTGACAAAGAACTTGTTGAAATTGACGAAGAGAAGGCCACTCCTGAAGAATTAGCTGCTTATAAGAAGCACTACACGGATGCAACAAAAGTTGCTTGCATCATGGTTGCTACCATGAGTCCTGAACTGCAAAAATTCTATGAGGATTACTGGCCGTACGAGATGAACAAAGACCTTATGGAAAAGTACCATAAGCGAGCTCGTCAGGAAAAGTACGAGATAGTAAAGTCCCTCATAGCAAGCAAGATGAAGGACGGAGAGTCTGTCAGCGGCCACGTGCAAAGGATGCAGCGATACGTGGAACGCCTTGTGAGGCTAAATGTGCATATTGATGATGAGTTGGCTATTGACATAGTCTTGAACTCATTACCAAGTTGTTATGATCAGGTCATCTTGACCTATCATTTGAACAACAATGAGACCACATTGGCTCAATTGCACAACCTCCTGTAATACCCCGTTCCCGGAATACGTACTTAGTTGCGTGTTCAGATTTTCGGTCGTATTTTTTCGATTTGTTTCCTGTATTTATTCTGTATTATGAATTCTTTATATGATTGTTTTGTCTTGGATTTGGGTTCGTGGATTCGGAGTCAACCTTAGTTTGAACCGAAGGCCCGATCCCAGAGTATTGCTCGGTTTGGACATTCTGATAATTAGAATTGACCGATTTTAGTTTCAAATATCATTTTCCAATATTATATATTTTCTATGATTTTCTAGATTTTTCTGGAATTAAAATGAAAATCTTCAAAACCAGTGTCGGCCAGTGCCGCTGACCGATTCCTGAATTTTTAATTCTTAAACGGTTTGGAATTTCTAAATGATTCTTTAGACATTATTTCTTAGAATCATATTTTCTACCTACATTCTTTTTCTGAGGATTTTATGATTTTATGAAAATTCCATCGGAGTCGGTAGATAACTGGTTCCGGGATTTTTAGTTTCAAAACTATAAAGTATTTCTTCAAACGGATTTCACTATTGGTCTTTATATATTATTATTGATTTTTGATAATTATTTCGGGTCATTCCGAGATACTTGAATTTCGGACGATTCCGGCGTTTTCCGTGATGTTTTCCGTATCCACGACTTAACCTGGGAACTTGTCTTTCCAATAGTTTTATTTCCTAATGTCCAAGAGAAATATCTTCTCCCTTATGTTTCTTTCCTTTTTCCTTTCCTTTATTTCTTCCTCCACAAACCAAAGCATTTCCATTTTCCAAAAATCCCATTTTTCCTCCAAAATTTCCACCAACTCCCACCTACCACCATTAAATGCATCCTTTTTCTCCCTCTACCATGGCCGGCCAAGTGGCCAAAGGGGGTGACACCCCATGCTTCCCTTATTTGCACAAAGCCCCTTCCCACCTACACTAATTGCAACCCCTTCACAAAATCAAAACCCTATTTAAACTTTCCCTTTACATTTCACTCCACTTTCTTCTCCACTTCAACAAAGAGAAGCTCTCACCAACTCTCTCATTCTTCTCCACCTCAACCCTAACTCCAAGAACTCCACAAGATCATCTTCTCCAACTCAAGCAACATCTACTTTTGGATTTAGGCCATCATCTCCACCTTGGGATCTTTTCAAGAACATCAAGCTCCAAGTAAACCAATCCAAGTGAGTATCTTTACTCACCAAGACTAGATAACTCTTTTACATACTTGTGATGGAAATTCTTGTACACTTGTGCCATAAAAATCCTATTTTTAGACCATCAAACCCAACAACTAGACTCAGTTCTGTACCCTGTTTACGATCACGATTAGTCGACTTGACCTAGAACCTAGTCGACTAGAATCCTTAGCTGAAACTTAGTTTTCCTGGAAATCACAGATTTAGTCGACTTACCCCTTTTATTAGTCGACTAACCTTTTCTGGACACAAACTTCAACTCTCTGGAAACCACTACTAGTCGACTCCTGAATTACCCTAGTCGACTAATCCTACCTGAACCAGAAACCCTAACTCTCGGCCCTAGTCGACTCATCATAAACATTAGTCGACTTAAGACCCCTAGTCGACTACTCCTACTACTCTAGTCGACTTACCTTTTCCTGGACCAAAACCTTAACTCTCTGTATCCCAGATTTAGTCGACTTACGTATCCGTTAGTCGACTTATGTTCACTGATTAGTCGACTACACCTCCCATCCTAGTCGACTGACATTTCCTGAAACCGAATCCCAACTCTCTGGAACCCAGTTCTAGTCGACTAACTCAAACTGTTAGTCGACTAGTGACCACAATTAGTCGACTAACCCTTCCACCTAGTCGACTAACTTTGGCCATCTGTCTTAGTTGATTTCCTTCTTGAATACCAACCATTCCTCTAGGCTTATATCACATCTTAGTATTGTTTGACTTGTATCTTAACCAACATCATCTTACCCTTCTCTCTTTCCCTCTCCTCTTCACTCTATATGATTATATCACAGGTTATGGCGAGTCCGGGAATTCAGTGGATTGCGGGTATTTCGGCGTTTTGGTGATTTAGGCGAGTAATCTCACTTGCTCTCGCTGTCATTTGAGTTTTCCTATTTCGTTGGTTCGACAAGTATTTCAACTCATATTTCCATTTCATGTTTACATGTCTTTCACTACTTTGTATATTATGCGTGGCCGACCCTTCGTGGTCGTTGGATTCCGGCTTTCTTCTATATTACCACTTGTCATACCATTACTTTAGACTTGTCAATTGCATGCTTCCCTTTTAACACATGTATATCACTTGGTAACTGTATTATTACCTGACCCCTGACATGCCACTATTTGGCAAGACCTTTATGTTGTACCCTGACTTACCCAGACTATTATCAATCTCATGTTATGATTGGTTGTTTACTAATATCACCATCCTATCATGCTATCAATTTATACCCAGCATGATATACTTGACTTGTGATTGTCATCTTTACGGGGATTTGACTTGTTATTCTGTATCATGATCAGTGACTTGTTTTCCTGCTTTACATGCAGTGACCTGACTATATATTGTTTATGTACTCCTAATTCCTGATCATGTCCATTTCCTATTTTCCCCGTAAATTGATAATTACCTAATAAGCTATAAAAAGGACAACTTGTATGGGTATGGGAGGAAGTGATGGATGCCGGAATGATATCTTGCTTATAGTATGGGAATGACATATATTGGCGGTACTGTTATGATTACTGTTATGATTACTATTAGGGGGACTTCGAGCCTCCAAAGCCGGTCCCAGGTGGTGGGAACCGTTGGGCCAGAAAACTGGTCCCCGGTGCATGTGAACAAAGCCGGTCCCAGGTGGTGGGAACCGTTGGGCCAGAAGACTGGTCCCCGGTGCATGAGTACCATTATAAGAAGCTCTATCAGTTCTCCATCTACTTCCGTTAACAACCCTTGGCTTGCTTATATATGGATGTATGTGGGTTGGCCGTACACCAGGTCACATACCTAGATATATGGGTCAGACAAGTAATAATAATAATAGTCACCTGTCATGATTCCTGTTAAAGTACCTGTTATGATTCCTGTTGCACTTGCTATGCATGTCATGATTCCCGTTTTGTATTTCTGTTTGACTTTCATATGATTTGCAACTCTGATTCTATACGCTTGGATTTCTGTGGCATGAGATAATGGTATATAGATGAGGGTTTCCTTGTTTGGATTATTCCTTCGATGTATTAGTCTCATGGGACCGTGACCTAAGCGTATACAATCAATCTTGCTTATATCAGCTTTACTCTGGATTCCCTGTTTTATGATGATTATGTCATACCCGTTCATATATACTTCATTTGTGTTCTAACCCTCCTGTCTTCTGTACTTGACACTCGTGCTCACCTGGCTCGCCACCTGGCATCTGCACTACTCGCCTGGGGAGTTTCACTGACTCCCCTGGATTCTCATGTCCAGGTTATGGAGTCCGGAGCGGATGGATTCATCCTGTAGTTGATCAGAGTTCGCAGTGACGTCCCCGTATCGCCGGGATCGGGGTGTTACAGGTTGGTATCAGAGCTTAGGCTCTTACTTCCTCAGTACGTCCAGAAGGCAAATCAATGGTAAAGCGATTTGCAACTGGAATACATGAATCTTGGTTATACATTCCAACTACAAGTGCAGAGTTATCTATTTCTTGACTATCTTTCCTTTGATTTCAAATCCCTCCTTGACTATCTTTTCCTTTGATTCCTAGTCTCTCCTATCCTTTCCCTGTTTTGGTTTTATGTTTTGGTTTTATGAAGCCTTATACTATCTTAGATATGAATAGACTAGGAAGGTAGTGGCTGGTTCAGAATGAAGCTATTATGTGATCTCTTCGGCCAATTCTATGAAGCTTGGTATTCTCCAGATCGATCTTGATCTGGCTATCTTTCAGAGGACAGTAGTCGGATTCTTAATTATCGGTCTTCTTTATTATGCTCAGGATTTTCGGGGTTTTCTTTATTACACAGCCACGACATCATCAGTATTCATTTATTTCACAGCCACGACATCATCAGTATTATTCAGCATTATTCTAAAGATTTATTACACAGCCACGACATCATCAGCCGGAAATGCAGAGTATGATTATTATTCATTTGACTTGAGAGCCCTACCTATAGTGCTTCATATCTTAATTAGTATAAATTCCACCTTTGTCCCCTTTGTATTCAATTTGCCCCTTAACGAAATTGCGAGGACGCAATTTTTGTAAGGTGGGTGGATTGTAATACCCCGTTCCCGGAATACGTACTTAGTTGCGTGTTCAGATTTTCGGTCGTATTTTTTCGATTTGTTTCCTGTATTTATTCTGTATTATGAATTCTTTATATGATTGTTTTGTCTTGGATTTGGGTTCGTGGATTCGGAGTCAACCTTAGTTTGAACCGAAGGCCCGATCCCAGAGTATTGCTCGGTTTGGACATTCTGATAATTAGAATTGACCGATTTTAATTTCAAATATCATTTTCCAATATTATATATTTTCTATGATTTTCTAGATTTTTCTGGAATTAAAATGAAAATCTTCAAAACCAGTGTCGGCCAGTGCCGCTGACCGATTCCTGGATTTTTAATTCTTAAACGGTTTGGAATTTCTAAATGATTCTTTAGACATTATTTCTTAGAATCATATTTTCTACCTACATTCTTTTTCTGAGGATTTTATGATTTTATGAAAATTCCATCGGAGTCGGTAGATAACTGGTTCCGGGATTTTTAGTTTCAAAACTATAAAGTATTTCTTCAAACGGATTTCACTATTGGTCTTTATATATTATTATTGATTTTTGATAATTATTTTGGGTCATTCCGAGATACTTGAATTTCGGACGATTCCGGCGTTTTCCGTGATGTTTTCCGTATCCACGACTTAACCTGGGAACTTGTCTTTCCAATAGTTTTATTTCCTAATGTCCAAGAGAAATATCTTCTCCCTTATGTTTCTTTCCTTTTTCCTTTCCTTTATTTCTTCCTCCACAAACCAAAGCATTTCCATTTTCCAAAAATCCCATTTTTCCTCCAAAATTTCCACCAACTCCCACCTACCACCATTAAATGCATCCCTTTTCTCCCTCTACCATGGCCGGCCAAGTGGCCAAAGGGGGTGACACCCCATGCTTCCCTTATTTGCACAAAGCCCCTTCCCACCTACACTAATTGCAACCCCTTCACAAATCAAAACCCTATTTAAACTTTCCCTTTACATTTCACTCCACTTTCTTCTCCACTTCAACAAAGAGAAGCTCTCACCAACTCTCTCATTCTTCTCCACCTCAACCCTAACTCCAAGAACTCCACAAGATCATCTTCTCCAACTCAAGCAACATCTACTTTTGGATTTAGGCCATCATCTCCACCTTGGGATCTTTTCAAGAACATCAAGCTCCAAGTAAACCAATCCAAGTGAGTATCTTTACTCACCAAGACTAGATAACTCTTTTACATACTTGTGATGGAAATTCTTGTACACTTGTGCCATAAAAATCCTATTTTTAGACCATCAAACCCAACAACTAGACTCAGTTCTGTACCCTGTTTACGATCACGATTAGTCGACTTGACCTAGAACCTAGTCGACTAGAATCCTTAGCTGAAACTTAGTTTTCCTGGAAATCACAGATTTAGTCGACTTACCCCTTTTATTAGTCGACTAACCTTTTCTGGACACAAACTTCAACTCTCTGGAAACCACTACTAGTCGACTCCTGAATTACCCTAGTCGACTAATCCTACCTGAACCAGAAACCCTAACTCTCGGCCCTAGTCGACTCATCATAAACATTAGTCGACTTAAGACCCCTAGTCGACTACTCCTACTACTCTAGTCGACTTACCTTTTCCTGGACCAAAACCTTAACTCTCTGTATCCCAGATTTAGTCGACTTACGTATCCGTTAGTCGACTTATGTTCACTGATTAGTCGACTACACCTCCCATCCTAGTCGACTGACATTTCCTGAAACCGAATCCCAACTCTCTGGAACCCAGTTCTAGTCGACTAACTCAAACTGTTAGTCGACTAGTGACCACAATTAGTCGACTAACCCTTCCACCTAGTCGACTAACTTTGGCCATCTGTCTTAGTTGATTTCCTTCTTGAATACCAACCATTCCTCTAGGCTTATATCACATCTTAGTATTGTTTGACTTGTATCTTGACCAACATCATCTTACCCTTCTCTCTTTCCCTCTCCTCTTCACTCTATATGATTATATCACAGGTTATGGCGAGTCCGGGAATTCAGTGGATTGCGGGTATTTCGGCGTTTTGGTGATTTAGGCGAGTAATCTCACTTGCTCTCGCTGTCATTTGAGTTTTCCTATTTCGTTGGTTCGACAAGTATTTCAACTCATATTTCCATTTCATGTTTACATGTCTTTCACTACTTTGTATATTATGCGTGGCCGACCCTTCGTGGTCGTTGGATTCCGGCTTTCTTCTATATTACCACTTATCATACCATTACTTTAGACTTGTCAATTGCATGCTTCCCTTTTAACACATGTATATCACTTGGTAACTGTATTATCACCTGACCCCTGACATGCCACTATTTGGCAAGACCTTTATGTTGTACCCTGACTTACCCAGACTATTATCAATCTCATGTTATGATTGGTTGTTTACTAATATCACCATCCTATCATGCTATCAATTTATACCCAGCATGATATACTTGACTTGTGATTGTCATCTTTACGGGATTTGACTTGTTATTCTGTATCATGATCAGTGACTTGTTTTCCTGCTTTACATGCAGTGACCTGACTATATATTGTTTATGTACTCCTAATTCCTGATCATGTCCATTTCCTATTTTCCCCGTAAATTGATAATTACCTAATAAGCTATAAAAAGGACAACTTGTATGGGTATGGGAGGAAGTGATGGATGCCGGAATGATATCTTGCTTATAGTATGGGAATGACATATATTGGCGGTACTGTTATGATTACTGTTATGATTACTATTAGGGGGACTTCGAGCCTCCAAAGCCGGTCCCAGGTGGTGGGAACCGTTGGGCCAGAAAACTGGTCCCCGTGCATGTGAACAAAGCCGGTCCCAGGTGGTGGGAACCGTTGGGCCAGAAGACTGGTCCCCGGTGCATGAGTACCATTATAAGAAGCTCTATCAGTTCTCCATCTACTTCCGTTAACAACCCTTGGCTTGCTTATATATGGATGTATGTGGGTTGGCCGTACACCAGGTCACATACCTAGATATATGGGTCAGACAAGTAATAATAATAATAGTCACCTGTCATGATTCCTGTTAAAGTACCTGTTATGATTCCTGTTGCACTTGCTATGCATGTCATGATTCCCGTTTTGTATTTCTGTTTGACTTTCATATGATTTGCAACTCTGATTCTATACGCTTGGATTTCTGTGGCATGAGATAATGGTATATAGATGAGGGTTTCCTTGTTTGGATTATTCCTTCGATGTATTAGTCTCATGGGACGTGACCTAAGCGTATACAATCAATCTTGCTTATATCAGCTTTACTCTGGATTCCCTGTTTTATGATGATTATGTCATACCCGTTCATATATACTTCATTTGTGTTCTAACCCTCCTGTCTTCTGTACTTGACACTCGTGCTCACCTGGCTCGCCACCTGGCATCTGCACTACTCGCCTGGGGAGTTTCACTGACTCCCCTGGATTCTCATGTCCAGGTTATGGAGTCCGGAGCGGATGGATTCATCCTGTAGTTGATCAGAGTTCGCAGTGACGTCCCCGTATCGCCGGGATCGGGGCGTTACACCTCCTGAGGACAGCTGAAACTGGGATGAAGGGAAAGAGTGATGCCCCCACTCCTGCTAATACTACCGTTCTGGCCATTGGGCAAGGAAAGGGGAAAAAGAGGAAAGGTCCTCCCAAGCAAAACTGGAAGGGAAAGTCTCATGTAAAAACAGTTCTGATATTACCCCTGTCTCTGATCCTAAAGAGACCACTTGCTTCTATTGCAACGACAAAGGACATTGGAAACGAAGCTGCCCAAAGTATCTGCAAGATTTAAAAGATGGGAAAGTAAAACCATCTACTGCAGGTATATACACTATTTCGTCTATTAACGCAACATCTTCTGATTCTTGGATCCTTGATACAGGATGTGGGTTTCACATTTGCTCTGTATTGCAGGGACTAAGAAAAAGTGAGGATGTGGAGCATGGTAGAATGAACTTGATCATGGGGAATAGGCGATCTTCACCTGTCACCAAGATTGGAGTTTATAGTCTAGTGCTTAATAATGGTGTTAATTTAGATTTATTGAATTGTTGCTACTCGTCAGAAATGACACGAAACATTATCTCTTTTCATGCATTGTTCAAACAAGGTTTTAGATATTCTTTTAATGATGAGAATGGTTCTATTTCTGCTTATAAAAATGGCAATTTTTATTTTGAAGCTTTACCTTGTGATGGTGTGTATGAAACTGTGATGTGTGTAGACAACTTAGGTAATAGTGTATTTCAAATTGATTCGTCTAATGGTGTAGACAAAGCGTGCTTGTGGCATTGCCGTCTTGGACACATTAACAAAAAACGCATGGCTCAACTCCAAAAGGATGGGGTGTTGGAATCGTTTGACCTAAGGTCAGATGATACATGCGAATCTTGTCTTTTGGGTAAGATGACAAAATCACCTTTCACTGGATTTTGTGAAAGAGGTGAAGGTTTGTTGGATCTCATACACACAGACGTGTGTGGACCCTTCAGATCAGCCACAAGGGATGCTAATCGATTCTATGTGACTTTTACTGATGATTATAGCAGATATGGTTATATCTACTTAATAAAGCATAAGTCTGAAACCTTTGAAAAGTTCAAAGAGTTTAAACAAGAAGTCGAGAATCAATTAGGCAGGAAGATAAAGATGCTCCGATCAGATAGAGGCGGAGAGTATCTTAGTATCGAGTTCCATGACTATCTCAAGGAATGTGGAATAGTTTCACAATTGACGCCTCCTAGGACACCACAACTTAATGGTGTGGCTGAGAGACGCAATCGAACCTTGTTAGACATGGTGCGTTCCATGATGAGTCGAGCTTCACTTCCAATATCATTCTGGGGGTATGCCTTAGAAACTGCCGCCCACATTCTTAATCTTGTTCCAACAAAGAAGGTTGCCAAAACACCTCACGAAATGTGGACAGGAAAAGTTCCCTCGTTAGCACATGTTAAGGTTTGGGGTTGTGAAGTTTTCGTTAGACGAGAAACTCACGACAAGCTTGAACCTCGTAGTGAGCGATGTGTTTTCATCGGCTATCCACAGAAGAAGTCATTTGGATATTTGTTCTACAGACCTAGTGAGAACGTGGTCTTTGTAGCACGGAGAGGAGTCTTTCGAGAGAGAGAGCTCATATGCAAAGAGGACAGTGGGAGCACCGTTGACCTTGAAGAAATTCAAGAGTCAGCAGATGAAGGAACCTTTGAAACCGCTATGGTTCAACCAGAGGAAGAGATTCCAGTTGAACCCATTGACATTTCATTACCTCTTAGGCGTTCCAGTAGAGTTGGCAAGCCAACTGAGTTCTATGGTTGCCATATAACTGCAAATGGAGACACGTTTATCAGTGACAATACACTGGTAAATTTGGATGAGCCAACGAACTACAAGGAAGCCATGGCGGGCCCTGAGGCAGCCAAATGGAAAGAGGCAATGGACAGCGAGATCAAGTCTATGTATGACAACCAAGTTTGGAACTTGGTTGATCAACAACCTGGTCGGAAGACAGTTGGTTGTAAATGGATCTTCAAGAAGAAGATCGACATGGATGGTAATGTAAGCACATTCAAAGCACGACTGGTGGCGAAAGGCTTTACTCAAACCCCAGGGATTGACTATGATGAGACCTTCTCACCAGTGGCTAAGATAAAATCTATTAGGATAATGCTAGCCATAGCTGCGTTTCATGACTATGAAATTTGGCAGATGGATGTCAAAACTGCCTTCCTAAACAGAAAGTTGGCTGAGGATGTTTACATGAGTCAGCCAGAAGGTTTTGTGGATGCAAAGTTTCCCAATGGAGTATGCAAGCTTGAGAAATCCATCTATGGATTAAAACAAGCATCTCGCAGATGGAATCTTTGCTTCGATGAGAAAGTCAAAGAGTTTGGTTTCTCTAGAAGTGAGGATGAGTTGTGTGTATATGTCAATGCTAGTGGGAGCATAGTCACCTTCCTGGTATTGTATGTTGATGACATACTTCTTATAGGAAATGACATTCCAACCTTGCAAGATGTTAAGTCTTGGCTTGGAAAGTGTTTCGCTATGAAGGATCTAGGAGAGGCTGCCTACATTCTAGGAATAAGAATTTTAAGAGACAGGAGTAAAAGACTAATTGGACTTAATCAGAGTACCTACTTGGATAAAGTACTGAAACGTTTCTGTATGGAGAATTCCAAGAAAGGAGAACTGCCCATCCAGAGTAATACCAAAATGAGTAAGACTCAAAGTCCGAGTACAGATGAAGAGATAGCAGAAATGAGTAGAATTCCATATGCTTCTGCTGTTGGTTCTATCATGTATGCTATGACATGTACTCGTCCTGATGTGTCCTTTGCTTTGAGCATGGTCAGTCGTTATCAGGAAAATCCAGGTAAAGCTCATTGGGTAGCGTTTAAGAATATTCTCAAGTATCTGCGAAGGACTAAGGACTGGGTACTAGTACTTGGTGGCTGTGATACATTGAGAGTAACTGGGTATAGTGACGCCAGCTTTCAAACAGATAGGGACAACTTCCGTTCCCAATCTGGCTGGGTCTTTACCTTAAATGGAGGAGCAGTTACTTGGAAAAGTTCCAAGCAAGACACAGTGGCTGATTCTACTTGTGAATCAGAGTACATAGCGGTAAGTGAAGCATCAAAGGAGGCAATTTGGTTGAAAAACTTCATCGAAGATCTTGGAGTTGTGCCAACCATCAAGGGCCTGAGTAGGGTTAAACACAATCAGCATGCTAGGAGCATTGGTCTGAGAGATGATGTTGGTTTTAGCAGTTAGATAATTAGTTTGAAACTTATAACAAAGTAAATGTGATTGACTTTTGGTGATTAAATAATAGAGAATTATTTATGAGTTTGTTTACTACCTTTTGTCAATTGTTTATTATTGTGTTTCATTTTGCATGTTTTACTTCCCGAATAATTTGATTATTCGAATTCCACAGTCGATCATACTTTTGGAAGTAAGTAGTGAATAAAGACTGTCATGAATGGAGTTGTGGATTGTCTAAAGAGTTTTAGACATAGCAATGGTATTGCTGCAATGTTCATGAGTACTTTGAAATGGAGATTTAAGTATTGGATTAACCCACGCTCAGAGAATTACTTCATGGAATTTATCACGAGTAATTCTGAGACGATAATATCTTATAATCTTTAAATGGAGATATATGAGTTGTGGTTTACAAGTCAGTTATGCGTTGATAATATGTAAACGCATCAGTAACTTGATGTTATAAAACGTATTGTTGTGCATGATTTGATGAGTAAATGGTGCAAGCATATAGGTCAAAGTTTATTCGTTCCTTTTGCCCTAACGGGAAAAGCGATATCTTTGGGCCCCTCGGTGATTTGAAGTTGACATATAGTGTCGGGCCCGACCAGGACTAAATTGATGTGTTCATTTAGTAGTTCTATGTCATTACAAATCAGAAATCGGGAAACAAAATACTGGACAAAGAGATTGATTATGTTCCATGTCTCATGTTCAAATGATATCTTGTAGAACGAAAGATTATATGATCTCTTATCTTAGGACACGAAACTGACTAGGTCAGAGTTCGACAATGGCTTTTGGAAGCTACAATTTGCTGATCAATTAGGAAGTTATTAGACTTATCCAAGTGGGAGACTGTTGGATTAGGTGTCTAAGTAATAACTATAATTGATAGCAGCATAGTCCTTTTGGGTTGCCCTCGAGATTCAAAAATAAGTATAACTAAAAGGAGAACAAAATTTCCTTTGGGAAATTAGTCCCACATTGGTGGGATAAGAAAACTGGAGGCTATCCAAGGCTATAAATAGAGCCTTAGGGATTCAGTCTAATTCACAACCTCTTGGCTTGAGTATTAGCCTCCTTCTTTCTCCTCTTGGAAGAACTCTTTGATAGTTCATCCATACTCAGTTAAATTTTTGAATCGTTGGGTGCGATTCCATCAGAGGCACGACATTTGTGGTGCTTACTTCCAAGAGATCCGAAGGGATAATTTTAGTTGTTTACTATAACAACTAAAAGAGGCACGACATTCGTGGTGCTTGCTCACAAGAGATCCGAAGGGATAATTTTAGTTGTTTGCTACAACAACTAAAAGGTATGTAATTCTATTTTCTTCTGTAATAATTTTAATTATTTACTAGGATATTAGAATTCTTTTTATGTTCATAGTTATAGATTCAATTGTGAAAACATAGATCATGTTTTAGGTTGCATGCTCCCTTAAAAGTCTAAGTTTGTTTGTTATACCTAAAACCCATCAGTTTCAACGTTGCATGTTGAGTCTTTTCTCTGATATGGTAGAACGCTTCTTAGAAATCTTCATGGATGATTTCTCCATCTATGGAGATTCATTCACTCAATGTCTCCACCATCTAGAACTCGTCCTCCAACGTTGTGCTGAGAAAAATCTGACACTGAACTTGGAGAAATGCCACTTCATGGTAAAAAATGGAATTGTCTTGGGTCATGAAATCTCCAAGAAAGGAATTGAAGTGGATAGAGCCAAAATCGAGGTTATTGCTAAGCTTCCCATGCCCAAATGCATTAAGGACATTAGATCCTTCTTAGGACACGCTGGTTTTTACCGACGATTTATCAAGGATTTTAGGAAAATTGCTAGGCCCTTGACTAATCTGTTAGCTAAGGATGTGTCCTTCACTTTCGATACTGAATGCATAAATTCTTGGGAGAAGCTTAAGAGAGAGCTTATTTCTGTACCAATCATATCTGCCCAGATTGGTCTAAGCCGTTTGAGATCATGTACGATGCTTCTGATTTTGCCATAGGCGCTGTCCTAGGACAACGCATTGATAACAAGCAGCATGTGATCTACTACTCTAGTAGGACTCTAAACGATGCTCAAATGAACTACACTACGACCGAGAAGGAATTCTTGGCAGTAGTGTTTGCCTTAGAGAAGTTTCGTCCCTACCTACTAGGGTCCAAAACCACCGTTTTCACCGATCATTCTGCGCTTAGGTACCTTATGATGAAGAAGGATGCCAAGGCCCGACTCATTTGTTGGATCCTCCTTCTTCAAGAATTCGATCTTGAGATTCGAGATAAGAAAGGCGTAGAAAATGTCGTTGCTGACCACCTCTCACGAATCCCTAATTCTCCATGCAACGAATTACCCATAAATGAGGATTTTCCTGATGAACATCTCTTAGCTATCTCTAGAGAACCTTGGTTTGCTGATATAGTGAATTACTTAGTCACAAACCAAACTCCGTCTCATTGGTCCAAAAACGATGTGTACCGGTTCTTGTCCCAAGTCCGGTATTTCTTTGGGAGGAACCATACCTTTTCAAGTACTGTTCTGACCAAATTATTAGGAGATGCATTCCCGATGAGGAGGTTAAGAGTGTTCTATCCTTCTGTCACGAACTTGCATGCGGTAGACACTTTGGTCCCCGCAAGACCGCTGAAAAGGTGCTACAAAGTGGGTTTTATTGGCCCACTCTGTTCAAGGATGCTTATGAATTTTTCAAGACGTGCCCTAGATGCCAAATGGTAGGAAGGATCTCACACCGAAATATGATGCCCCTCAACCCAATTCTAGAAAGAGAACTCTTTGATGTTTGGGGCATCGACTTTATGGGTCAATTTCCTAATTCATATGGGAACCAATACATATTGGTTGCTGTGGATTACGTGTCCAAGTGGGTAGAAGCCATTCCTTGTAAAACTAATGATAACAAAGTTGTCATAAAGTTTTTGAAAGAGAACATTTTTTCCCACTTCGGAACCCCTCGTGCTATCATCAGTGATAATGGCACTCACTTTTGCAATAGATCTTTTGAAGCCCTTATGCGAAAGTATGCCATAACTCACAAGTTGTCCACACCTTATCATCCTCAAACCAGTGGGCAAGTTGAGGTTTCAAATAGACAAGTAAACCTTATATTGGAGAAAACTGTGAACCAAAACCAGAAGGATTGGTCCATCAAACTTGTAGATGCTCTATGGGCCTACAGGACCGCCTTCAAGACGATTCTAGGAATGTCTCCCTATAGGTTAGTCTATGGCAAACCTTGTCACTTGCCGTTGAGTTAGAGCACCGAGCCTTATGAGCAATCAAGTAATTGAATTTCGACTTGACTAAGGCCGGTGACCTTCGAAATTACAAATTTTCGAATTGGAGGAGTTGAGAAATGAAGCCTATGAAAATACTAGGATCACTAAAGAAAGAGTCAAGATTTTCCATGACAAGAACATCGTAAGAAAAACCTTTGTCCCCAGACAAAAAGTCTTACTCTATAATTCTAGGCTTCATCTTTTTCCAGAAAAATTGAAATCGAGATGGACTGGGCCATTGGTTGTAAAAATCGTGTTTCCACACGGTGTAGTTGAGATCAGTGACCCCAAGAATGGAAATGACTTTAAGGTAAATGGTCGACGCCTTAAACCTTTCTTGGAATCGGTGCCGGCAGATGAAACGGTAATGGGTCTTTTTGACCCAGTGCATTGGTAACTTTCCTCCTTTTCATTTTATTTCATGCACTTATACATTTCTTTCATACATTGGGGACAATGCATGAGATAAGTGTGGGGAGGGTTCTAACATGACTGATATAAAAAAATGGATATATATAAAAAAAACTTTTTTGAAAAGGGTAGACAGTATTTTGATATATTTTTTGTAAGAATTTAAGTCAATTTTAAGGAATAGGAGAATCATAATTAGGATTTCTTACACTTGGTCAAAATAAGATAACTTGTTTGATTTTTAGGGTCAGGAAGAAAATTTGTTAAAGTAATTTAGTCTTGATATTTACCTTGATGACATATGCACACAAAATACACTTACACACTTAGGGTTTAAAAACAGAGACTCTTATGCCTTATAAAAAAATATGAAAAAAAACAAGTCTAATTATTGATTAGCTAGGTGCTTTGGCCTAAGTAAGCCTTAGTATTTATGCAAAAGATAATTAGATGAGTTTGAAAAAAAATTGTGTATCCTCTGATTAAGCTGGGTATTTATGCCTCATGAAGCATAAGTATTCACGCCTAAAAGGGGTACATCGTATAAATAAAAACTTTGATTTCGTGGCCTTATCTGCTCGAATGTTTAAGTCCTTAGGGGTATTTTCTCACCTGGTGCCCTAAAACTGTCCGGTTTGGGTGTCACTGACTGAATGCTCGTTACATGGGCAGATTAGAAAGCCTAATGAAATTGAGGAATAAATTTCACTAAAAATAAATAAATATAAGGCATAGGAGTTAATGTTGAAGAACCCTCAGTAAACTTCACAGTCACGATCGTGCATACGACTCAGGGTAAATTAATAGACTAGATGAGTAGTACAATTTGACTCCTTACTTTAATTGATGACATGTTTTTGAATGGAGACTGAGTTTAGGAATGAAAATTTTGATATTCCTATAACTTATAGATTACTTAAACTCTCACAAATATACTTTAAATATTTTCTCTCTTCCAAAAAAAAAAAGGGCTTTTCGAAAATACTAACCTTTTTCTCTTTCTTTATGGATTTTGTGGGTGTAATCCGCTGAAAGCCCTCACGAGACAAAACTCGTCCTCTAGGGGTAACCTAGAGGTTTAATGGCTTGTTGCACATGCTCAGTGCAATCGAGTGACCTGCGAAAGTGGTCTAATAATTGATTCGAGTTAGTCTGATGTGTTGCTCGAGGGCGAGCAAAAGATAAGTGTGGGGGTGTGATTTGTCACATACATTGCATTTATATTGTCACTTTACCACACTTGTTAGCTAATAAATTATATTAATAAGTTGTCTTTTTCTTTGCTAAATGTAGGCCCAAGCGCTCAAAGAAAGAAAAGAGAAACAAGCCCAAAAGCCCACCAATTTCTGAATTAATTCAGAATAAATTCGTAATGAAGAAATCAGGGCTAAATCTAGGCATATCAAGAGGTTGAGAAAAATCCTCCCTGAATCGAGCGTTTGAAGCCACCAAATCAAAGGCTGTTTCATCAACGGTTGGAGCAGAAACAAGAAAACCAGCAGAAGATACGGGATACCCATCAAAGCAGCAACTCTACCCAACTGGGTGTGGCCATCTGGCCACACCAGGGCCGCGGAAACGCGGCCAGCTTGTGGTTGTTGGGGGAGCGTTTGCTCCGCCAATCTTCCCGGGATCCTATCCTTTAGGTTTTTGCCTATAAAAACTGGTTTCAGCAGGGAAAATGCAGCGAAGACTAGGATTAAGTTTGGTATTTATTTTCTTAGGATTTAGGCTCTTTGTTAGCTAGAACGAAAGTTGTAATCTTTCTTTTTAATTTGTAGTCCAGTATCAAAATTTGTGAGAGAGAGGACTGAGAGCTTGTACTTAAAGATTGAAGTGATAGCAATACAAAAGTCGAGCCAAGTTTTCTTCCACTTGCAGTACAGTATGGTTTGCATAATGTTTATGTTGTCTTCATTGTTTTCTATGGATCACTAAACGTTTTTTTGGGCTAGCTATCATAACTCTCTCTTGTTCTTCTTCTCTTCTGTTTTTAAAAGAAAAAGACCCGATGACTCATATGCATGTCTCACTTAAAAGCCTTTCTTTTTGAAAGTGTTCTTGAAGGCACATGAGGATGGGTATGGATGGTTGAATTCACAATTCTTTCATGAACATCTCTTGAATTGTTTTTAATTCATTCTTGCTTCTTCGCGCTTGATGTTTTAATATTCGATTCTACGATTTCTTGAAGAAAAAGACTCAACTCTTCTAACATCTTATGTGCTTTACTTAAAGCTTTCTAAAAAGTTAACTCTAAGTTTTGCAAATGATCATTTAAGGGACTTAACATTTTAAGAGAAGAACGAACAATTGAGTAGTGAGATAGTGAGCCCAGACTTTCTTTATTATTACAAACAACAAAACAATTTCCAAGTATTCTCAATCACCTTCTGCAAAACCTTTTCTAAAAGTTGCAATTTTTCTTTCATTCATTCTCTTTCTTTCCATTCTCTTTTTCATAAAAAACGAACACAATTCCTTGTTTTAAAACGATTCACCGAAAAGCTTCCATCGCATCCCTCCTTGTGGACACGACCCGTTAGCCACAAGCTACACGGTAAATTCTTAAACTCATTGATTGTTTCTTTTATTTTAGCAATCAGTTAGGTTAATAATAACCATCAAGATTAGTGACATATTCTAGGTTACACATCTTGACATTAGTTGTATGTTTTATCAGTGGTATTCTTTTACCTACAAACTTGTTTATATTATTATTCAGTTATCTTTTATTTACAGTTTATCATGTTATTACGTATGCACTGTTTATATGCACAAGCACCTTTTCTTTTTCTTACACACTCATTGGGTCGCTTTCTGATGACCTTGGATTTGAACGTCCAGATTGGATGCTTTCTTCTATTGATCAGGTGTTTGTTGAGATTATACGCTTCACAAGGACCCAGAGTTTCTCTCTGTTTGATTATGGTATCCTTGCTTCTCCTTTTTTCATATTGTTTTCTGATTCTCCGTATACATTATTAGTTGTCATTTCATCTTTTGTTCATTTATTATCATGTGTGGATGTTTATATGTGATATTGCAGTGATCATGATTTATTATAGTTTAGATTTATAGCTTGTTCTGGGTTATTTAAGGCTTAGCGCGTATCTGTGAGGTGTTTTCCTTTGCTTATATGAGTCGCCGACTCTTGTCGCGTCTCCGCTCAAGCGTATTTTGGGAAGCGGGGTGATCGGCAAAAAGCAAGCACAATAATAAGTAAAAAGAGTGTGGGTCAATGTTACTGCTTTTGCGATTCTTCCGTAGTAGCAAAGTGGCTCTACGGGTCGTATCCACAAGGAGGGAGAGCGATGAAAGCTTGATGCGACTTCTTCGTTCAAGAAAAGAGAAAGTTCTTTGTTTCAAATAAAGAATTGGAAAATGAAAATAAGTTGTTTCAAGAATTATTTGAAAATGATTTGGTGGTTTGTAAAAGTGGTCTTTCTTAATGGTAAAGGCGCATGGCTAACTTTCTACTAATTGCTTCCACTAATCCCTAACTTCTTGAAGATGTAGCCTCACGATGGATCATAGGCAAGCTTAACCCTTATGCTTTGGAACTATTCACGTGGAAATCGAGTGAAAGTTCTTCCTATAACTTAGCTTTACACGAAAAAAAACTCAGACATTCTCTTATCAAGATCCAATAGAAGGCGAGAATACGGGAAGACACGAGTGCACTAATGGTATCGGCAAAGTTAAAAGGAAAGTCTCTAACTTACAACAACAAGTAAAGTACAAAACCCATAGATCATCAAAGAAACCTTTTAAGTATGAAATATAAGAAGGTAAATACTTGTAGGTAAGTTAGAGTTAGAACCCTCGTCTTAAGATATCATAGCTCTCGTTTGCGCAAGGCTTGTTTGACACTATTGACTCATTTGGGTTATCAATCATGTTGTTCGATACTAGTGGGTTAGTAGTTAGTTAGCCATGCAATGGGGGAGTTAGTTAGACATGATAAGAAAAGAAACAACAAAAAAAGAAAAGAAGTAGAGAGAAA